>JACEII010000072.1:3813448-3868739 GCA_014332785.1 Antheraea mylitta | reverse complement strand
GGTTTATTATTTTTTGCTTTTCAGTTTTTTCGGCGGTTTAATTTTTTTGTTAAAAAGTTTTTTTAATATTACTACACTGCGATTTTTGGCTACAGATAAGAACAATCTCCTGGTCAGTGTATTCTCTTCTTCCTATGACATGGGTTCCTTCAAGCGTAATGTGAAGAGACACAGGCAGGCATGACAGCGGCGACCGGCAATGGATAGTTTGTCTCTCCGCGGTTGCCATCGTTTTTGGATTGTACTATGTTTACCATTAGGCATTGTGCAGTCACTTTGTAGTGCTACAATAAAGAAAAGGATATTTTTAAATGAATACTTGCCTCCATTTTGAATATCGAGATGGAATTCTTGTTTCATGCACATGGTCGAGTAAGGGCAGTCAACGATGAAATTTTCTGAGTGGTCGAAATGAACGCACAACCTTTTCGTTGTATTGTAGTAGTGGCCGGGCGGAGGATTGATCAAGCACTGGTAGCATTTTAACGATTGTACACCTGAAAATAATAGAAGAATTATTATGAAAAATTGTTACGTCATATATATTATAATTGCTAAACGGTAATAATAAAAACACACAATACTTTGGTATAAGGGAAACAGGACTTAATATATTGTTATTATGCCGGTCTAAATAGTCTTTAAAGATATTGTTACATAATCACTAGAATAAGAAAAAATTAAAAACATAGATTCGAACTGTTTTAAAACATGCTTACTAGTTTCGCGCTATAACATAAATACCTTTTTTTTCTACGTTATATTTATAACGCAGTCATAGAAATAAGATTTCGTGAGATAAATTATTAAAATCTATTTCGAATCTTAGTCTTTCTTTAAAAAAGCACGCGATATGACCTGTATCCATTAAAAATAAAGGACACAGTCTAATAGTCAAATTTTCATTGTCCATAAGTTACAAATCTGTCGCCAAGTAACTTAGATACAACGCTTAAAATCGAATCCCGTTTCTAGTTTGTTAATGACCGCTCCCAAGGATATGTCTGTGAACAGGAGGAAATATTTTTATCCATATAACAAGATCCTTACTAATATTATAAAAACTAAAATTGTGAGTTTGTTTGTTTGTTACGCTTGCTTGCCTTAACTACTAAATTGCTCACCATGAAATTTTGCATACAGAAAGGGAATAATTACTGTTCCCCTAGTGGGGATAGGTCAAGTTTACATTGACACGAGCGAAGCCGTGAGTCATACCTAGTTAGTTCATATTCGAATAACAACAATGAAATATCATTTTATTGTACTTAAATTCTTAATAGTTATAAAATGGTGTATATAAATTCCACGATATAACGGAACCAAAATGAACAAAAACATTTGAAATACCGGTGACTACATATTTTATAGCTTAGGCTAGGCACGACGGTATGGTGATCCATTTATGTCATTGACCTGTAGGCCACATGTCTTGATTAAAAACCGAGTGATTTCGCGGCGTATTGGAAAATTACATAGCTCTGTTTACAATAGATTCAAGTTGTTAGGCTACAAATATGTAAAAAAAGTGTCTGTATTTATTAATAAGAACAGGATATTACAAAATAAAACAGTATGTATTTAAATGTTTTACGATTTCATATAAAACAAAAGAAAAAGACATTATGAACTAGTTTTGAGAAAGGTCTGTCGTAAATGAAGGGCATAGTGGTTTTTTAATGTGATGCATCCCCCCTCGGCAGCGGCTCAAGCCTAGGTCTGTTCTCTCGGCGTCAAGCCCTTGAGTGCGCTGCTCGCGCGATATATTGACACAAAATCTCACATCTCTGCGACCACATTACACATGTCACCTCCACACACGTGCACGCATACACATGAAAGTGGAAGGGTTTACTTTTTTTCCCTTATCGAACTGAAATAACTCCAAATTTTCCGATAATAAGTATATGAAGTTGTTGAGGCGTGTATGCTTTTGGTACACATATAGGTTTCAACAACTCATACATATATGAATAGTTAGCTAGATTAGCTGAGATAGGTCGCGATTTTGCATACAACAGGCAACAGCCAAGTCGAGGTGTTCCTTGTACCCTTGAGCTACTATATATATTAATAGTTAGGTTAGCTCAGATACGTTGCGCATTGTACGTATCAGGCAACATCCCAAGCCGAGGAGTACCATGCACCCTTGAGCTAGTTGACAAATAAAATCGGCTGAGCGCCTTAGTAATCCGGTAAAACTGTTAAGATATTGCTGGGTCAATTGCGTAGTCAGATCGAGAAAAAAAAAGTTAACGTGATGCATCAATTCTAAATAGTAAATTTAAGATCTTATTAAGAACTTTGAATTCATTTATTAGGCTTCATTGTATGTCAACAGCTCATTGAAATTATGAGATGCGTCTTCGCTTATATTAGTCATATTTGTTCGACAGTAACTTAATATTGTTTATTTGTATTTACTGTAAATATGTAACGAAAACATTACAGGTTTATCGAATCCTACGCATATTCATATTACTCATGCGCCGATGAACGAGCGTTCCTGGAATGATTGTCTGTTTTCTTTATGTTCGTACAAGATTAGTAAGTAGTTTTATATGGCATAAATAAACCATGTTAATTGCGATGACGTACACTTTGACAATGAATTTCCTTGAAATATTTTTTAGAACGTTCATGAATTTTCGACCTGAATGAAAACACGTTATTCTGTCTTATGTAACTTAGGGTGAATAATTAACTTAAAACTATAAATGAACTAACACTTCTTCTCAAATTATATTTGTATTCTTTACCAGCTGATACCCGCACTTTTATGTTAATAATACATTTTGTGTAAAGGAAAAAATAAAAAAAAACGAAAGGAAAAATATACTTTGCTTACAAGATTTATTTATTTTCTTTTTGTGTCATGGCAAGCAAACGAACAGACGTGCCACCTAATGATAAGTGATCAGTGTCGTCCATAGACACTTGCAACACCAGGGGAGTCGCAAGTACGTTACCAGTCTGTGTTTGAGGGAAGGGGTATAGGGAGTCGGAAGAGGGAGGGAGGAGTTGAGGGAAGGTGAGCCTCCGGCGTTATCACTGAGTGAATGTAACGCAACAATGCAAGCTCTGTTACTTCACGTCGGTTTTCTGTGAGAGAGTGGTACAACCCCGGGCGAGCCGACCTATTCATGCTGAAACTTGTAATAACTACAGCAGGGCTCTACCACCTTTGTACACAATTTTATCCGTTTACGTCCTCTCCTGCACATGCGCTTCATACTGCTCACCCCACTTCACATATCGCTTAACGCGTAGTGTTAATAAATATCGTAGCTTCTTAAAACTTGAATAATCTTATATTCATCTAGTATCTTCTCGCGACTTCGTCCGCGTGGTATAGTTTATTTTGAGCTAACGCTAATACGCAGCAAAAATTACTAAAAGGAAAAAAATACGTGTGGCACTCGGGTACTGCCGCGGTAAAGCTATTGCATAGCATTTTTTATTAACTTATGCAATTATAACTATTTATTTATTTTATTTATGCAGTATTTTTTCCTTTGTTTTTTTTTTCTTTGATATTAATTCAAGTTACACTTTTTGAGCGTGGTGACCGATAATAAAACAATTTTTTTTCTTTTATTAAATAAATGAGAAGTTAATATTGTTCAAAATATTTTTATTATCTTACAATACATGTAGGTTATTCAGGAAAACACTTTGTACACAAATTATACGAGTACAGATATTCACTGTTGCACATAGATGATAAATACCTATACACCAGTATACTTTCTCACAAACAGCTGATTACGTATTCGTCCGATTTCGGAGCAGCTCGTCTCGATCCGCACCCGATCAGGCCTCCCACGGCAGCGGCTCAAGCCTAGGTTCGATCCCTCGGTAGGGAGCCCTTGAGTGCGTTGCTTGCGCGATACGGTGACACACAAATATACATCACTGCTACAACACTACACCATCACCCCCACACACGTGCACGCCTACACGCTTACACATGAAAATGGAAGGGTTTACTTTTTTTTTCCTTATCGAACTGAAAAACTCTCAACTTTCCGATAATAAATATATATTGAGGCGTGTATGCTTGGTACACATATACGTTTCAACAACTCATACATATATGAATAGTTAGCTAGGTTAGCTAAGATAGGTCGCGATTTTGCATGCAACAGGCAACAGCCAAGCCGAGGTGTGCCTTGCACCCTTGAGCTGGTTGCCAAAATAAAATCGGCTAAGTGCCTTAAGCGCTCGCCTTAGTAGTCCTGTGAAGCTATTATGACCTTGCTGGGTCAATAGCGTAGTCATTTCGAAAACAAAAAAAGTCT
Organism: Antheraea mylitta; assembly: GCA_014332785.1. Classification (NCBI taxonomy): domain Eukaryota; kingdom Metazoa; phylum Arthropoda; class Insecta; order Lepidoptera; family Saturniidae; genus Antheraea; species Antheraea mylitta. The sequence continues at coordinate 3,864,438 of JACEII010000072.1, read as the reverse complement.
CGATCCGTACGAGCTTTGTACAGTCGTACCATATATACGTTAAGCGAACGCTCGGCCGAGCTACATGGTAGGCAGAGTGGGGGGTGTTAGGTTTCTTCGTTACGGAATTTTTGAATTCGGTCTCCACGCTCAAGGCCCGCGATAGAAGCTATGCAATAGCTTAAAAACGATTTTGAAACATTCTTCATTGTTGATCCGCTCCTATTGGTGTCAACGTGATGATATATAGCATATAGCCTTCCTCTATAAATAGAGCTATAATTTAACAACGAAAGAATTTTTGAAACCGGACCAAGTAGTTCCTGAGATTAGCGCGCTCAACCAAACAAACTCTCCAGCTTTATAATATTAGTATAGATAACTTAGTTGTGCCCACAAAGTCCTTTACATAAATATATTTTATATTAATTCCACGGTAACCATGTGTATGTTTGGATTAAATGTGGATTGTGTTTTATTTCTTAAAGTAACCTTTTATTTAGCCTTTATACGGAAGAATGTATGTATCGAGTTTCATAATTGGGTTCAGTTAGTCCTCCTGTATTAATCTGAAACTTAAACTGGTTCCGTAGTAAGTGCGCGTTCGAATACTATACATTTATTATTTCTATTATATATCCAGCTAACAAGTCGGTTATTGACTGTTTTTATGATTTCGAAATATGATAATAATTTAACCAGTGTACTAGATTTCGTTAAAATACTGCTAATCGTTAGTATATAGCATATAATTGAGTATTCGACCTCAATAATATTTAAAACAATTTTGTTTTGGTCGTATGTGCATGAGTATTCTCAAACTTAAAATATGTTTACATATTGTTTATATGTAACATATCATGGTTAATGCTATTGTAGGAAAAGTTTAATTTTCCCAAACAACGTTTTTCAATGATTAGACGTTGTTTAACTGCAATTAAATCCTGCTCTCTTTTCTATCACTTTGTTGTTTTTTATTCATAGTATAAATACCTGGATACCATGTAATCTTTTTGTTAAGACTAAAAATCTAGAGGGCCATGTTGCATTTGGTCAATACGTAACACAAATGGCTTTAATGTATATTTTGTCGTTTCTCATAATTAAATCACATTCTATTAGTTTAGATTATTATGCCATTAAAGATAATATTGAAGCGAAGAAAAGTGACTATTATAATAACGTAAAAGATGCTAGAAGATCTAATAATAATAATTCGTTAACGGAAAATTATTCCTATCAAATTGAAAGATTTGGTGACAGTAATTCAAATAAAGATGAATTTGATGAGTATAATATTAAGATTTCCCAGGACAAACATAAAACTATAACTTCAGGCAAATCTCACCAGGCTGCATTGAGAAATGAAACAAACAACACTGTTTTAAATTTAAGGGAGAAGAATAATAATGCTATATCAGAAAAAACACCTTCTCTAAGCTTATTTAATGAATATGAATACGCTTATGATGACACATCCGTGCAACCACACAATTTACTACGTAACCACTTGAGTAATCACAATGAAATAAATATGACTCTAGCTAAGAATAATTTCGATAATCATACTACAACATCCAAGTATAGCAATACTATGAGATATATGACAAGTTTTTATAATTCAGAACCATCGGTAGGTAGAGTCAATATTAAAAAACTTGTGGCTGCTGGTAATACTGTAAATAATACTGTTTGGTATGTTCTTGAAAAGTATCCTTGCTGGGATCTACCATCCCTTTATGCAGAATTAGGTCAAAAGAGAAAAACTGAAGATGTTTTTGTTTTATCTTCCGGTAACCTCAAAAACGTGATACATGAAGGAATAGAAAACGTTTCATTGCCGAGTTCTATAAAAGTACCATATCATAATATTGCAAATAAGTGGTGTGCTACGAGGCCATGCTATGGTGATCACACTTTATGCATTTTTGATAAAAGAATATCTAATATATGTGATAAAGGGTATAAAGTTATAGTCCCCACTTTGTTAGAACAGAAAGCTTTAGTAAATACTATAAACTCCATGCGAAATAGAATAGCAAATGGCATGACAGAAAGATATAAGCATTTACCTACTGCTGCTAATATAAAACAAGTGTTATATGATTTAGATTTAGAAAAAATAGCTAGAGTATGGCTTAGCCAATGTTTACCAGGTCCGGCACCATGTTCATCACTCGGCGATTCTTACGTGTCTCAGTTAGAGTGTACAAAATATGCAGAGTACTGTTGTGTTGCTTCCTATAGACGTGACCATATTCCGAATTGGTATTGACGTTTCTACATTTATTGCTTTTTAAAATTTTCTTTAGTTATGCCTCACTTATGTTTCTTATTCGACAGCATACCGCTGCCTGAGTGTTATGTCCCTGCGATTATCGGATGTATTCATAAATGGTTTTGGAGCGCTGGACAGAAACTTACTGAAGTTGATATTGGATGTGGTCATTCATCTCCATCGACTTATAACACTGTTCAATTATTATGGGCAGAAACTCGGAAAATAGGTTGCGCATGTGGGAAAAGGCACAATGGGGATATAAGAGTCGTTTGTAATTTTGCTCCAGGAGCACCCTTTTATATTGAGACGGAGCTGTATTGTGGCTTAATAGCTCATAAAGATATAACTGATCGTTTCGATATCGAACGGAATGTAACTAATGATGTTATTCTGTCCCATTTAGGAATCAATGAAACTTTAAAATTAGATAAAGACACATCGGGAGTCTACTACATTCAGCCGTTTCAGGGCTATGATGAAACTATTACCGTAAAATCTGACTTAGATAATTTGAATAATATTTACAATCGAGGTTGGTTAAGAAAAATGTTGGGTTCAAATACGAATGGGACTAAAGGGATTATTGCAAGACTAGTATCGAAATATACTTTTTATGAACAAGACAAGTGTAATAATGAAGACTCTGTGTATATAATAGGGAAACCAGGTTCTCTTTGTGTAGAACGGGGTAAAAGGTTTGAAGGTTTGTGTTATGATTTTAGTGATCTAACGCCAATTTATAGATTGGTGGCTATTATAGCGCCCGCTGCTTTGTTTTCGTTGATTTTATACGACTTATTTAGTGGTGTTATTAGGCAAACTAATTATTGAAAATGTTTGACCTCTTATGCTTGAATTTGATAATCGACGATTTAAATACATTGTTTTTTTTTTAATAGAAATTCATACAAAGAGCTTTTAATAAAGAGTTGTAATATTTTTATAAATTCTAATTCAATATATGTAATAACACTAATTACATTACACATTGGTAAAATAACTCCAACAAGTACAGAGATATAATAGTTAATTACAATAATTATGTTCACATAACAATATTATGAAATTTGTTTTAGTAATTTCACAGACAAATTATAAAATTAAGGATTACATCATTGTTTCTAGAAAACACATTTGAAATAATTTCCTGAAAACGTAATATATAAAAAGTAGATTTGAATATGTCGACGATGGAGTTTCAAGTGACAGAGTGGAAATGAAATACACATAGTCTTGCAACAATATTATCATCATCATTACATACTATAAAACAAATTCCCCCGCCGCGTCTGTTTGTCTGTCTGTTCGCGATAAACTCAAAAACTACCGAATGGATTTTCATGCGGTTCTCATCAGTAGATACAGTGGATTCAGGAGGAAGTATTTTTTTTCTCGAACTGTTTAGGCTATTGACCCAACAAGGTCTTAACAGCTTCACCGGACTACTAAGGCGAGTGCTTAGGGCACTCAGCCAATTTTATTTGATAACTAGCTCAAGGGTGCACGGCACACCTCGGCTTGGGCTGTTGCCTGATACGTGCAATTCGCGACCTATCTGAGCTGATCTAAGCTAACTATTCATACATATATGAGTTGTTGTTTAGGAGGAGTTTAGGTATATTATTTGTCAAGTTTTTTTATTATCAGGGCGGGACAATGCCCGCTGGGTCCGTTAGTAGAGTATAAATAAAATACACCTGTTTTTGAAGTTATACATCTTTCGGCGCGTTAGAGAAAAATGATGAGAGTAAATTTTACGATGCACGCGCACACCCTCACGAAAAACCGAACGAAGTTAGCTATAGTCAACATTTTGTTTCTTTGTATTAAAACTTTCAATGTATTAAATACCTTTTTTCTATTGCTAGTGTCGTTTTTTCTACAAACGTAGAATAAGGCGAAAGATAAAATAATTAAATAACAGATTTTTATCTTGTTACGCCAAAGAAGTATAACTTCTAACACGTGTACATAAGTACACACACACACACACACTTTTTTATTCTAAGTAAAAGACTACCTATGGCAGAACGGTATAGTTCGAAACAACAACTAACGGTTGATATATAACATCAGAAGTCCTCGTCACCTTCACGAAGTCTTAAAACACTTCGTTTCAAGAATTCAGTATCATAAAAAAGATAAAACGAGATGAACGGTAGAAAAATCTACAATTTGTGGTACTGCAAAATTTACTCTTCAAATGTGTCAATATATTTATAGGTATATAAATTTCTTCTGTACGTGTGTATGTTAGTGAACTTCTACTAAACGGCTAGGCCGATTTTGATGACATTTTGTGTGCGTATTCCAGTGGATCCGAGAATGGTTTAGATTCACAATCGGACCCGGTTTGTAGGTAGCGCTGCGGTTGAATTTTAGATTTTTATTATCAAGGCAGGACCGCCCGACCCGCTAGTTACAGATATATTTCTTAAGTTATACCTATTCTCACAACTCTTAAGTGTCTTATCTCAATCGAACTACGACCATAGGAATAAGATCTCGTGACATAATTTAGGAACATTACTAAACAGCAACTGCCCGACATTCTTTTTTGAATTGACTAACCACTATTGTCCCGATGGGCCATCATAATTTCACTGCTAGAACTTCCCCCCACGTATTATATATATATATATATATTTATTATCCGTGCACAAAGTTTTATTAGAATTTGTTGATGATTACATGAAATTTTAAAATTAAGTAAATATATTTTTATACCCTAAAGTTTGTACTTAAGTACAAAATTCTATCGAAAAAAAGTACTCTATCAATTGATGAATGATATTAGCTTCCAGTGTACAAACGTTTATTAAGGTATATCCTTTATGATTGATCTGTAATACAAATTTATTGTTGGAAAAAAAAACACAAAAGTAAAGACAGAAAGAACTACAGATTTGTTAGTACGAATTTGCATAAATCGTTCAGAAAACAAGTTTGTTTGAATTTCAAAGTTATGAGATTGAATCATTGTTAAATTATAATAATTCTCACATTTTACAGCTCATTCAAATGTATTATTAAGTGTAATTAGTAACTTCTCTACTCATCGATGTAGCGACGGTTTTTACTGATGACAATGTTATTTGTTTATAATTTCAAATACAATTTTATTAAAAAGGAATTAATTATAAGCAGTGCAAGGAATACATTCGGCAATTGATTTTTATTCATACACAGAGGGGGGCTCTGTCCGCATGTACTGGGTGCGGGCCCATATAGGGACCTTAGGCAACGAGCGAGCAGATTACTTTGCCAAACGGGCCGCTCACAAGAGGACCGCTCCAGACTAGACCAGTATCCGGTGTCGTACGCCAAGCGAATTATACGAGAACAAACTGTCGAGCGGTGGCAGGAGCGCCACAAGGCCTCAGTCACAGGTGCGTTGACGCGCATCTACTTCCCGAAGGTGGGCAATGCCCACCAAGTAGTTAAGAATACACCGACCCATGTGCAAGTAGGGCAGGACATGGGGGCTTCGCGGCGTACCTTCACCGCTTCAAGATCAAAGACAGTCCCGCTTGTATATGCGACCCGGATACCGAGGACACGGTGAATCACCTTTTCCTTCACTGTCCCCGGTTTGACTCGTCTAGGTGTGACCTCCAAGCCCAGATAGGCATCGAACTCACGGGAGGGGTACTACATAAAATAGTGGAAGATGTCGATACTAGAGAGCCGCTACTAACGTTCATGGAACACGTGGCAGAGACAGCAAAAAAAAAGGAATAAATAGAATAGGAAAACGGAGAATGCAAAAAATAAATAAATAAATAAGGTTTCGGATAATGTTCGGGGGAACAGTGCACTTAAAAAAAAGCCTCTCACAGAAACCCACGTGAAGTAACAATGCTTGCATTGTTGCGTTTCGTTCGGTGAGTGAGAGGCCGGAGGCCCACCTCACCTCACCTTCCCTCTCTCCCCTTCCTTTCCTTTATGCTAGCAGTAAAGGAGCAGTGTATTCAAGTCTTTCTATACATTTGGGTTTACAGCATCAATTCAAAACGTTTTTTATAAATCTTATTCTCTTTATTTTGTTATTTGGTGACGTAATGTTATTTAATAATTAAACTACAGGTTTGTTAGTCATTTCTTATTCATAGCTGACGTAAATGAGTAATTGTTATTAATGGAAACGTTACAAATAGTTACGAATCTTCTTCCATCTATATTCTATACATCTATACATATAATAAGAATGTAAATCTAACGTGTCTATACTTTTCGATTTGAAAAAAAAATTGATGCAGGTGTCTAAAAATAAGTAATAGAAATGTCTGTCTGTTTGTATGAACACGCCTCACTTCTAAAGTACTGAGTTCACATCAAAACCATAAAACTTCAGGAGGAAAATCATAAAGCATATCTTCAGGATTAACAAATTTTTTGTTTCATTAAAATCGGTCCACTCTATCGAAAGTTATTGTAATTCGAATGACGACTGGAGCTAAGTACGAGAGAAGAGTAGTAATCTATACTAATATTATAAAGCTGGAGGGTTTGCTTGCTCAGCAGTTTGAACGCGCTAACCTCAGGAACTATTGGTTCGTTTTAAAAAAATCTTTCAATGTTAGATAGCTCATTTGTCAAAAAAGGCTGTAGGTTATATATCATCACGCGAGGACCAATAGAAACGGAACACCTATAAAGAATGTTTCAAAATCGTTTTTTTTCCTTCTAAGAGCTTCCGCTGTGTGTTAGCGTTAGCTTTAAGTAACTATTCCACGCGAACGATGTCGCGGGCAATAGTTAGTACAGTAATACAACTGTTTTTTGTAGCTGTTAATCAATTCGTGGTTTGGCTAGTCGATCGTAACGTCTTACATAAATATTCTGTTATTCTACTGTGAGTCACATCAAAGTAAACAAACCTGTCGTCATCGTGGACACTATTGTCAACGCGAATATTAAAGTATTGTGTCCCATATTGTTACTTTGACAGGTAATGCTGCTTCCTTCTACTGATTGTAAGACAGCTCCGACCCAAACTGTTTTTGTATAGCTCTATATCTTCGAATTTTGTTGTGTTGTTAACTTGTCTGTGAACAAAAAAATAAATTATTAAAGTAAATAAATTACAGGGAAATACTATACACAGAAGGATGTAACTATTTGATGTGTTTTCTTTTACTAATGTTAATGCGTGCTAGCAACTGTCGCGAATTTCTTAGCGTTAATTATAGTTTATTTTCCATATATATATATATATAAAGAAAATATGAATTATATTTTTTAAATTCAGACTAGCGTTTTCAGGCGTAACAATTTTGGCGGGACGTCTCGATTTTTAAATCAAAATTAAAAGTCACGCGCGGGACAGGCTCAGTCCCGCTTTTGGGGAAAACTCAATCGTTCGTGCAATCTGATTTCGGATATTTTAAAATTCAGAATACGAATAACACCCAACTACTTAACAATAAGGTCAATATGATTTAAAATATCATATTTTTATGAAATTAAATTCTCAATGCCTATTTTTGCTATCTATCGTCTCGTAAACGTAATTTGAACTGAAAAAGATAATTATTCAAATCTTTTGATAATATACGTTTTTTTTACCATGTATCAATTTCTTTTTTTTTTTTTTTTTCTCGAACTGAAAACGCTGTTAACCTGTAGAGGTCTTTACAGCTTCACCGAACTATTGAGGCGAGCGCTGAAGGCACTCAGCCGATTTGGGATGTTTGGGCGACTAACTCAAGGGTGCACGGCACACCTCGGCTTGGGCTGTCGCCTGTTTTGTGCAAAAATCGCGACCTATCTGAGCTAACCTAAGCCAGCTATCCTGATATACGTATATGAGTTATTGTAACATGCATGTGTACCAAGCATGCGTGCCTCAACAACTCCTATATGTATTTTGTGTCGGATAAATTCCTCTAAACTATATAGGATATTATTTTATTTCTCTGAAAAAGAGAAACAGCGTGTGAGCGTGTAGGCGTGCATGTGTGTATAGGTGCTATGTGTAATGTTGTAGCAGTGATGTGAGGTTTTGTGTCACTGTATCGCGCGAGCAGCGTACTCAAGGGCTCCACGCCGGGGGAACGGACCCTAGGCTTGAGTCGCTGCCGAGGGGGGCCTAATCTGGTGTGCGGGAGCGAAATTTACCCCCAGACCACGGCGGCGTGATCTGTGGTTACGCGGGCGTGGGCGTGAACACGCTCTGTTTGGAGAGACAGGCTGGTACTGATCGTTCGCTGCCGTTATTTTATCCGGAGGATCGGTGAAAATATGTCGCGGTCGTCTTTTGTAACGCGGAACGATTGGTACGGTTTCGTAATTCGAGGCGGATACCACTAACTGACTGGGATGATTCGCGGCTTTTTCAAAATATCTAGTAGTTAATGATTTTACGTACGTCCAGATAGTAGGCATCTCCAGGCCCCTATGGAGATCCTCATTCCTAACGTACGGTGGAGCACCGGTGGCTTTACGTAAGAATCGGTTTTGAATTACTTGTAATTTATCGAAATTATATTGTGACATGTGTGCAAAAACGGGTGAACTATATGTTAGAATAGGACGAATACACATCTTATATAACGTAAGCTTATGTCTGATGGACATCTTATTCTTGTGACAAATTATCGAATGTAACCGACCCATGACCATAGCGGCCCTGTTTCTGACTATTTCTGTGTGTTGTTTAAACGTGAGGCGTTTATCCAACGTGACTCCTAGGTATTTAACCTGATTGGCCCAAGGAATCTGTGTACCGTACAATTTAATAGGCGCGAGTTTGCGTTCATGCTTATTGGATATCGGGTCGAAAAATATCGCGGCGCTTTTATCGGGATTTACTTCTATACGCCATCGAATAAACCAATCACCGAGTGTGCTAACGGCCTTTTCGATGCGTGTCTTAAGAACTTTCGGATGCCAACCGGAAGCGTAGAGAACTGTATCGTCAGCATAACAACCTACCTCTACTTCCGGAAGCCGAGGTAGGTCACTGACGAACAGATTAAAGAGTGTGGGTGCCAGAATGGATCCTTGAGGCACACCCGAGCGTATCGGGTGGGATAAGGACAGTTCCCCTTCCACTCTATAGCGGAAGGACCTATCGGTGAGGTAGTCGCGTAGTATGTGAACTAACCTATCGGAGATACGAAACTGAATCAATTTATGTATGAGCCCTGAATGCCATACCTTATCGAAAGCCTTTGCGACATCGAAAAAGACTGCTATTGAGCGTTTCGGATTAGGATTAGTCGGAAACGGATTAGGATCCGGATCTGCATTAAATTTCGAGAAAATGTACTCCGTGAGGCGGTGCACTTGATTCGTACAAGAGTGTTCGGCTCGAAATCCGAACTGCTCAGGTGGTAACAGATCTAACTCTGATATGGATGTCTGGAGACGGTTCAGAAGGAGCCGTTCGTACAGTTTACCTAACGTATCTAATAAACTAATAGGGCGATAGCTATCGGGAAGCGTAGCTTTTTTGCCGGGCTTGTGAATGCCTATAACTACAGCCTTCTTCCAGGCGGCTGGAAAATGACCCTGGGACATGGCCGCATTGAAGATGCAGACCAATAGAGCTATGATGCGATCAGGAAGGAGTCTCAGTACTTCGTTCCTGATCCCATCGGGACCTGGGGACTTCCTAAGCTTTAAACGCTTGATGGCATCCGATACTTCATCGAAGGTGACAGGGGTTAGAGTATCCGCCGGAGGGGACGCGAGTGCGCGCTCTACCGAGGACTCGATCGATCCAATATGTATAGAGTCAGTATTGGCTGTGTTTGGTGAACACTGTTTTTCTAAACTCGCTGCGAGAGACTCCGCCTTGTCTAGACTATCGAACGCGGGAGGCAACCCGGTGCCTCTGTCGAGAGGGGGCATAGGAGTAGTCACGTCTGACTTTAATGATCGCACGAGCTTCCAGTACGCCAAGTGAGATGGCTGGATACTCTCCAGAAGCCTGTCCCACCTGTCGGCCCGGATCTCTGCGATACGAGCTTTAACCTGTTTGCGTAATAACCGTAAGCGATCGCGATTTTCAACCGACGGGTACGTGTCGTGAGCTCGAGTCGCGGCGTTCTTTTCCGTGATCAGCGCTCTCACGTCATCTGGGAGTATAAAACGGCGATCATTCACCGCTTGTACCTCTTTCGAGGTCTCATTAACGGCGGTCTGGAGATAGCTGACCAGGGAATCGATAGCCAGATCCGCGTCAGCTTTTGACACTAACACGTCCGGAATATTATCTAACAAGTTTGATGACGAGTTACCTCTGAGATAACGTTCGAGTTTCGCGTAGTCGGCCACCCTTACCGGCGGAGGGGTGGTGTCTGTATCTGAACCTAGCTGTAATATTACCGGGCGATGGTCGGAGTCAAGTTCGTGTACGACTTGAATAAGTTGTAACCGAAGCGTGACATTCTTTAAAATAGCTATGTCTAAGACTGTCGGGCGACAGTTGTCCTGATAATGAGTGGGTTCCATAGGGGCTATGACGTCAAACGCGAGATCGTCACTTAGTTTGTCGAGTATCTTTCCGTTTCGAGAAGTAGTCGGACTGTTCCAAATGACGTTCCCGCTGTTGAGGTCCCCAGCAATAATAACGGAGTCTCCTAACTGGAATATCGCCTCTAAATCGGATTTTAATAGCTCTCTATTCGGCGAGAGATATGCGGATACTATTATAACGGATGGATGACCGGTCATCCCTAATTTACATACTGACACTTCCATATTGGATAGAACGGGCGGATCAATCGGCATACAATAAAGTGAGCGTTTATAGTAAATTAAGGTGCCACCCCCGCGAGTGACACGATCATTTCTGACTATGTTGTAATTCGCGATCGCGGGATTACGCATTTTTGGTTTTAGTTGCGTTTCCTGTATGAGGAAAACGTCTATCTGTCTGTTACATAGAAAGGCAGCTACTAAATCGCGCTGTGTCCTAAGGGATCTTGCGTTGTAAAACGAAAGAGATAGACCGCGCGGTTTTATTTTGTTCATAGCCACGAATTTATTTATTTACAATTTTGAGCCTCACGGACGAGGCGTTGCAGGGTCGTGGCAATGCCTGGATATTTCGCGAATGCGCTGAGCTGGCCTAAACCTGTCTCGGTCTGGAGAATTGTGTAAAAACCTAGTACTTCTTGCATGTCGTGTTTCAGGATTAGCTGGTGAATCCAGTCAAGCCCGGCGAGGCCAAACAAGAAGGCTGACGCAGCCTGTGCTGGCTTTGCCTGTTGGGGCTGAGCTTGAGGCTTAGGAGCCTGGGGCTCGGGTCGGGGCGCCCAGGGGGCCAGAGGGGCCCGCCCGGGTTTTGGTGCACGCAGTACAGAGTGTGCCGCGTGAGATGCGGTTGCGGACGTTGCCGGGGCGCGAGAGACACCCGGCAGGCCCGGGAAAGCCTGCATAGACATGGGAGGTGGAGGCGGAGGGCGGGCGGCGGCTACAGGCGCCCTGGGCGCCTGTCTCGCTTGACGAGGGCGTTGTGTGCGCGGCGCGCGGGGGCAGCCGCGATAATTCGCGGGATGTCCCGCGTTACCGCACAACACGCAACTGGGGGGCTCAGGGGTGTCGGGTGTACGCCCACACTCCTTTGTGGAATGATCACCTAGGCACTTGACGCACCTAGGGCGGAGGTGACAGTTACGCGCCGAGTGGCCGTAACTCTGGCAGTTGTGACACTGCGACGGAGTATGGGTTTTTCGGGGAGGCTCAACGGTGATGCCGTTGAGGTTGCAAACGGAGGTCAGGCTAAATATAGCCTTACCCTCATGAGAGCGGTCTAGGAGGACCAAGACCATGTTGTAAGGGGCTCGAGTTCGTGGGTGGTACATTCGATGTACCTCTCTGACCGGGAAATTCTGCTCCTTAAGGGAGGCAGTCACGTCCTCGACCGAGATCTCGGCCGGAACGCGACGAATCACTACACGAAGGAGTCGTTCCTCCTCGAGAGTGAAGGTGAAATAAGCCAACTTGGCTTCCCGGAGGAATTTAGTCAGCTGTCGGAAGTCGTTAATCGAGGGGACCTTAACCTGGATACCCGTCGGGGTATTAAGGGCGGACGTATAATTAATTTTTTGACTTTTTAAACTATTCGAAATGGACGTCCACTTGGACTTGTCCTGTATAGTAACCGGAGGCGGTGCGCGGGGCTTTTTAGTCGCCGCTGCGGAGTCCGTAGCGCCGTCTTGCGAGACCGAGACGGGGTTAGCTCTGTTCGAGCGCGGTATAGACGTGACGGGCGCCCGAGCGCCATCTTTGTTGCGAACTATTTTTTCTGCCGGGCGTTCGGTACCCGGGTCGGAGTCGGAGGAGCGCGATCCGCGGCGGGGGCGCCTCCGATATGTAACCGTTTTGAAATCATCGTCTTGCGCAGAAGGCGCGGAATTCGCGGATGGCGCGGTAATCGCGGGCGTGAGAGATGCGGCGGGCGCGACCGTGTCTAACTCCATTTCGGAGCCGGCCTCCGAGCTTGAGCTCGACAACTGTCCTCTATCCGCCTCATTCAGCGGTGACTCCGGTGAGTCTGAGGTCTCACATTTGTCAGACACTGCCATACGGGGCACATACAGAATGTTATCCGTGGGCGGGAGACAATGACGCGCAAGGATGGCGTCGACGACGCTTTCGTCAACTCCATACGCTAATAGGTCGTCGCGGAGTCCTAATACGAAATCGTTTTTGAGAGCCATTCCGTGGCCCGAGGGGGACGCGAACCAACCTCCCTGCCTTAAGGGCAGGGGGGCACGCCAAACGAAAAACTAGGGAACTATCTTGAGTCCGGTCCAAGAGAGTTGTTTAAACAAAATGAGAGCACAAAGCATGTAAATGAGTGAGCGAGACAAGGGAACATATACTACGTAAATAACACACTATAAAATAAATAAGTAGCAGTTAAGTAGATAGATAAATAAGTAGTTACATATATAAAGATAGGGTTGATGGATAAATAATAGAAAAATAAATAGTAATAAGATGATAATAGATAAATAATTAACTGAATAGACAAGTGGTTAAATAAATAAATAGAGGCGTAAATATATAAGTAAGGGAATGTCTCACTCACTCAGGTAGATGCTTCACACGTGCGGCGCAGCTGTGTGGAATTAATATCAAACACAAAGCACAACGAAACACGAAAAACAACGGGTCGTCACTAATCTGCGAGTACCGAAGTCGAAAAACAAAAGATATCGGGCAGATGCGTTCGCCGCCAAGGCTGGGCATCGACCTGGCTCGTATCAATTTCGAAAAGAATCTCGCTTTTCTAAAGTTCTTAAAACCCGACATGGCAAAAAATAATCTGGCAAAGCTGAATCAGGCAGCCAATGATAATACAGCTACCTATTAGTGTTTTTTTTAGAATCGAAATAATAGTCCCAGAGCTTACCTTCTATAACATACTGAAACTTTACTACCTCTTTCTATAACCAGAATGACATTTCCTCTATACTATATTATTATTGTGAGTGTCTGATTAATTATTACCAAATTCACTTCAATATTATTACTGTATAATGTTGTAACTAACGGCCAAAAACATGTTTTGTACTGTTGCGTAGTAAATTGGGGCAGCCGTGTTCTTTTCAAGGTTCTGACATGCTTGTCTTAAGCCTTTCCCTCCCACCTTACAGTTGACCGGCGGTGCGGCGTTACATTTTTTCAATATTACATCATATTACAAGCTTCGTATACAGGAATGCTTGTGTACTAAACTCATTAAACTGGTAGATTATTTTCTTTACAGGTCAACAGTTTATGATATCATATTAATATCCAATCCTATACAATGTTTAGCGAATATCTTTATTGTATTAGGAATTAGTTTTGTTTACTTGCAATTTATTTGTCTCTAGTAATGTTACATTCGTCTTTTTAAGAATTCGTTACATTTTGTTAATAACAGAGTTTCAGTAGTACTATATATTTAATATTATTGTGTAGCGAAACACTTGGCATCGATTTCAAAATGACTGTAGTAGCGGCACGTTATGTTGACCGTTTTGACGTTTGTTGGTTCATAAAGTTTCGTAAAAATTAATAACCACCATATTGTCAATATTGACGTATAACTAGTTAGTCCCAAGATTTATTGAATTTTAGGGCACAGAATTAATTTACACTGTTTTCTACATTATACAAATGTATAAATATGTCATGTTTACTTAACAACTACTTACTATATCTAAATATATAAAATGGTCAATGTTTAATGCAAAACAAATGATTCTATTTTTGTCGAAAATAAATCGACATCCAACGTCACAATTTTTTTATGTGTCACAACAACCATCATAGCTTGCCGCTATTATACTTCAGGTTAAATTTAAGCTTACAATAAATATAATTTCTATTATTTAGTTTATATAATATATTAGCTTCAATTTAAATTATATCATCAATATTAAAATTAACAAATATTTTTTTTCGAACTGACTACGCTATTGACCTAGCAAGGTCTTAACAGCTTCACCGAACTATAAGGCGAGCGCTTAAGGCACTCAGCCGATTTTATTTGGGCAACCAGCTCAAGGGTGCACCGCACACCTCGGCTTGGCTGTTGCCTGTTACATGGAAACTCGCAACTTATCTTAGCTAACCTAGCTAACTATTCATATATGTTTGAGTTGTTGAGACGCATATGAACAAATATTATGTTCATCGTAAAAGTTTTAGAAGGGAAATTAAGGTCAATTTTAATTGATACGGTATGAATATTTAATTTACGTTTCGTTAAATTATGTAAACGTTTGTATCTAATAGGGACAGTTAAACGATTTCCAAGCGTGTAGATAGGCAATAACAAAAAAAAATGTTTGAACTACTAACACCAAAGTTAAAACGAGTTACAGAATATTGCACGTTAGTCCATTTGTTAAGGTTAGCAATGAAATGTGATTTCTTGACGATACTCGAATGTTACGCGATGCATAATATTAGTTCTTATACGCTTGTTCTTTTTAGAATTCATAATCTTGCCCAACTGCACGGATAAGGAATAATGATTAAATGTGTATGTATTTCATTGTAGCTTAAATGCATCTTGGTTCATTTTAAATGCATCTTGGTTCATTTTAACATTGGGTTGTCATTAGATTATGCAAAATATAACGTAATGAAGGATCTTTTTTAATTATCAACACTCTACTCGTTCATTATCACTACTTATTATAAAACAAAGTCTTCTGTCTGTCTGTCTGTGTGCGATAAACTTAAAAACTACTGAACAGATTATCATGCGGTTTTCACCAGTAAATAGATAGATTAATGAGGAAGGTTACGGTATATAATTGGTCAAAGTTCTTTTATTATCAGGGCGGGATAACGTCCGGCGGGCCCGCAAGTTGTAGCTAAAAAAGATTCAACGTTTCTCAATAGTGTTTTTGTTTTCTGTATTAATGATTCTATTAGTTAATAAGTACGTCTACACACTTTATAAATTATGCCTAATGCCAGTTATGGTAATGAGTAATACCTTCCTTTAAGTGAGTCCTACTGCTTGGCCAAAAAGCTCTTCATGAAAGACATGACCACAATTACCACACGTACTCGCGACATAATTTTATATCAAATACGGGGAAATTAATAGTTGTAATTTTTTCCTACATTCGGTGTATGACCATATTTATCAGGTCAGGATTCCTCACTGTTTTCCTTAACCGATAACATATGTAACACAAATTTTTGAATTAAGTCTAATAAAGTATTTATCCGAGCTATAAATGTTTTTATCCCATATTTCCACTGCTTTTTACTGGGGTTGCCGCATCGTTTTTATATGTTGACTCATAATAAAGCATGCTCTCTAAGGATCCGACAATATTGCTAACGGTATTATTAATGTAATAATAGCTGATGTAGTAATCTTTTTGTTTCTGTTGCTTCCATTTATAAAGTTTGAGTATATACAATAGTATGATAGTTCATGGTCACATTTAACATATAAAATAATAATATCGAGAAAAATACAAATAAACAACGAAAAGGACCTAAGTTAAAGTTTGTTCTGAGACTCTCAAAAGTATGACTACACAATATTTAAATAAACCTAGATTGAATGACCGGTGACAAACCTGCGAGCGGCGTCCCGGAGTTTATAACCTCTTATAATAAAACGGTCAATAAACAATTTGTTTATACAAACTCCGAAAAATTATACTTTGTTAGTTAGTTGGTTGGTTGGTTGGTCACTTTCGTTTTACTTTTATTACACCCGACGATCATTGACACTGCGCTTTAAAATAGACGGGTGGGGGATTGACTATGACTTTTGTATTTTTTAGATGATTAGGTCAAATATTAAGCACCTATTTTTTAATCGATTTAGAACGAGTATCAAGTCCAGAGTATACTGTAAAAATAATGCTAACGAATAAACAATCAGCCAGTATATGACATACGTGTTCTCAAAATTTCACGTCATCTGATTACTATAAGGAATCCAAACGTTATACAATATCGATAACGATTTTTATAAAAGTTTTTTTCTGTACAAAAATACCTAGGTTAAATTTACATACATGATCTATAGGCCTTGTAAATCAAACCCTTCTTTATGTTGCCTTTTCATCTTGTACCTTTCACAATTTAAAGTATATAAACGAATACATAAGAATTAAGACTTTTATATTATTCTAAGATATAATTTTAACTTGTCGAAACTTGAGAGAGTTTTTGAGTTTATATGATACAATTAAACTGGTTTTAAAACTTTACAACATGAGAAAATTACATCAAATAAAGAGGCAGGTTAAGGTCGTGCGACGCTCAAACCCCAATTTTGTTTTAGAGACAATCGTTAATTCATTATAATATTTTAAGCAATAATAAAAAAAAAACTATAAGATATGATTCCTTTGGGAATCCTACTGAAAAAATTAGCATGGGACTAAAAACATTCGGTGCGTATTATTTGTTGTAGATGAATCTAGGTTACTTATATTATAAGTTTATTATTTAATGCACAGCAATGCGAAAGATCATTGATTTTATGTTTTTTTTTTATATTATTTTCATATTTACTATTTTATTAATTTCACGTTGATCCGATTAAATGCCTTCTGGGATTACTCTACGTTTGTTATACTGTCACATCCTTAGATTAGGTATCAATAGCATTAGTAAACGAAAAAAAAAACAGAGTAATCTTCATATCGTCCGCTGATTATATATTTGTGCTTAAAGCTGGAAACTTTTTCAACATGTCCCTCATATTAGATAATTCTCTTTTTAACATTACCCTCCATAGTACTCCCAATGTATGTATAATAAAAATAATGTAGTAAAAACAATTGCCCACGAAGTTTCTATTTGTGGAACAGACTATATAGTTTATTATCATTATAATGCGCGGTACGATCTATTGTTGGTAAGTACGCACAGTGACAAAACGCAACGCAACGTCAACTATCTAATAATAACAATGTTGCAATACTAGATTTTCGGGGTCAGAGCAATATTCAAATCACTAGCTGCTAAATAGAATTGTTTTGTTTGTCGAATAATCTTGAACCCAGTTTCACTCTCAAGTTCAGGGTGCGGTTAATGTGTTTCGTAACATCAGTTCGAGTGCCATTGATTTTGTGATCGACTATGAAAATCCATATAAATGAAATGCTTATGTTTTATTTGTAGGGTTAACAGATATTGTCTTGTAATTGAAATAATAATACTGTCCTCGTATGAACAAGGGACGCATTAAATTTAACACAACAGGAGAAAATTCGAAAAATTTGTATCCTGTGCCTTTAGTTATAATACCATTAAACGTGTCTTTAGCTCACGGCTTCGCTCCCGTTAAAGTAGATTTCCCTCGAGAACTTTACACTTTTTCGGGATGAAAGGAAATATATCCCTAGGTACCCCTGACAATACTTATACAAAAAGTCATAATGATTAGTTGAATAATGAAGGCGTGGAAGAGTTAAAAACTAACATTCGTTCACTTTTATTCCACTAATAAGAGTCTAACTCGCGAAATCACAAAAATGGCAAATGGCGTCGTGCTTTGAACGGCGGAATAACATTTTTGAGCGCCTGCCACTTCATTCGAGTTAGATTATAATATAAAACTTAACAACGTATGGTCTTGGATATCTGCCTTGGACATCCATTCCCTCAGGACTACAGGCTATAAGCAGAGGAGGCCGCGAGGGTCGCCGTCTGCCTGGGTATACTCCCCGGTACTGGATACCGATCCCAGGTTTATTTATTGGCTCCCCAGTATAAATCCGAAGTGCACGTACTATAGTCCTGAAGACAGGCTAAAGAAAAGGGAGCACGACCGTGATAACACCCTCCGCAGATCCGAAATACGAGAACCTCATCACGCCTGCTTAACCCCAACAAAAAGTGGCCTAGCACGCCTAGTGGCATTTTATAAGACAGAAACCATAAAAAAAATCTTGAAAAGATACTTGGCTGTGCTAAATGTTATTATGACCGCTCAGATGAGAATGGAATCTATAAATTTCAGTTGAACCAAAATCTCATTTTTATATTTATTTTATGTTTCCAATATACCTATTTCGTAATTGTAGATTTAAATCGAAACTATTTGTATGACAACACCATTTGAATTTATTCGAACTCTACACAAAACCTTGAATTTGAATACCTAGTAGGTGTTAAGTGATTAAGTTTTAATGCACAAATCTAGACATGACATATATTACGTTTCTTTGTCTTGGGTTTTCAACGAGGACGTTGAAACCGGTATGTAAATCGGTCTATTTAAAGAATCTATATGCAACAGGTGAATGAGTTTACTACTTATAAATGTAAAATTATGAACGAAATATATAGGAGACGAGAGTACAGGTTTAAGTGAATTAACATTTTTATTTTTTTTATTACTGGAAATGTTAATCGATTTGAAATACCATAATAATTCCTTAGGAAGAAATGCGATGGAAGGGTTTTCGATTGCAAAAGATGTTATATTTTATCTTAATGTCACGTTGGATAAAAACAAATTGTCGTTATATATAAATGAAAGTACGGTTCTTTGGTGGCTCAATCACGTCAGAACTACTCAACATATCGACATAGGATTATGTCCATTCGATACAGAATTTTTCGTAGATTGCTTATTTTTTTGGATTTCATTGACCCTTCGCGATTTTTATAGCTAAACGAATCGAGCGAGAATCAGCTAGTTTTTAATAAATTCTGAATGTTTGGAATAGAATTACAGGATCCCAATTTATGTAATAGTTGTCCTGGGTATGATTCAAGTGCAAATAGATTTATGTGTGTTTGTCAATTATTCCAACTTGACCATAAAAGAAACACTTTTTATTGACAGCACTAAGATCGTCTAGAGCAGTGTTTCCCAACGTGCGCCCACACCCCACAGGGAGGAAATTTGATAGTTTAAACGGGCAATTTAAAAATGGATTCGACACGACATTAACCCTTTCGCTTTTGGGTTATTTAGATGCAATGCTACATATCGGTGACAAATATAATATATAGGAAGATTGTAAAAAAAAAATGCTGTAGATAATTATTAGCTACAATTTCGTTTCACGTTACCATAATATCAACTAAGTTATTAGAGTCGTCAAGTAAGTTTTTCATTATATGTTTTGATATTTTACTTACGATGTTTTGATAACAATATCATAATGATTTCTTCATAAAACTTACCATTTATTTTTCTTAAGGGAACGAAACAATTTTTAAAGGTTAAAGATTATGTATGGGGTGGGGCATAACATTTTTATAAATTTTAAAGGTGGGGCAGGGCCTACACAGTTTGCGAAACACTGGTCTAGAACTTCAAATTAGAAAAAAGAATGAGGACAATTCGCTAAGAAACAGAGCAGGGAGATGTTCCTAACCGTTTCCCCATTGCCTATTTATCTATAGATTATTTCGTTGGAATTACGGCTATTATTAAGATTTGTTATTGTTGACATTCTTGTATATCTTTAAATTGTACAATTACTTAAAACTATTCAATACATTTATTTACCAGTACTAAATCACATCTGTTTATCTGTATCTTATAACTACTGTTTAGCCTTTATTGAAAAGCGCAATGAAAATTGCTTCAGCAATTTCAAAGATTAGCTCGAACAAACAACAGAACTTCAATTTTATAGTCATTATTTTTGTAGTAAACTTTACGAATTTTACAGTTATAAATTAATCACTTTATTTATATTTATCTAGATAGTTATACCTATATAAAATGAATATATTCTAACTCACAAACACATCAAATTATCATCGCCGTTGAAGTAAATAAAGTAAATATATTTATATACGTCTTATGCTCTGTGCATAGTATTGTTTATACAAGTGTTACTGGAGTTTTATTTGTGTGTGTGTTTGATGAATAATCTACATGATGTTGAAACTGTCATAGAGCTGAACATTTGACAATACAAAAAAGCCTTGAAATTGTAATGAATACGTAATCCGGTGAATCAAGTGTCGATGAATTAAATATATATGTAGAATATATTTTTACAAAGACCTTGAACGATACTTGTTCCGTATACCATGAAATGAATGGTCAATACATTTTTGTTCCTATTTATAAATTGATTTTCTTTCTATATACTTTATTTTCATAGTTTGTGCTCTATATATCGTATATGTCACTAGATTTATATATCTTTAGTCATCCTAAATTTAAAGTATATGAACGATAAATTAAAATGTCGTAAACAGGAGTAGTACATAATTATAGTGAATTTACTTACATAGCTTTCAATAATCTTAATACACTACAAACAACACAATGAATTTCGATTTGAATTGCACTATCACTAATAATATATCACACAAATTGACGGTGTGTCGTAAGTGAACACGTATTTCAAATTTAGTCTAAGTATATATTCGTTTAGATACGTGCGTATGTTTGTAGTTCTGTAAGACAACTAATACAAGATTCGCGAATGCGCGTGCGCGGTGCCGCGGCCGTACCGCGCATGGTCTCAGCGAAATGCGAAGCAAAACAGCTTAGCCACAGTATAAATATAAGAGACAGTACGGAAACTACGAACAAACGCTCGAAAACGGCACACTCACACAAACATGCGCATCGACGAGAGGTTATGAAAGGAATTATATGGATAACACCGCGAAAACCGCTTAGGGGTTTCGTCGATGCCTGTTTGTGTGAGTCTGCCGGTGCGACCGTTTATAGGTAGTTTCTATACTGTCTGTTATGAGTACTGTGGCTTAGCCATATCTTGCTATTGGGAAATATAGCGAATTGTGACGTAGTTTTGATAAGCTTAGAGCGTAGGCGCATACATTTTATAAACAACTAGCTGACCCGTGCAACTTCGTCTGCACCAAATTGGTCATCACTGGTTTCCATTGTATTTTTAAACACGAAAAAATTGAATAAAACTGATACCCGATTACAGCCACAACTACCGTTTCCAATTGTGAATCCAACTATCCACTGATTCACTGAAACATATACCCAGATTACATGTAATTTTTTTTAAAATAAGCCTAGCACCCATTCGTAGCTCCATCAAACACTCCGTTGTTTGTAGTCCGGTGAAGCTGTTAAGACCTTGCTCGGTCAATAGCGTAGTCATTTCGAAGAAAAAAAACATCTACCAGGATCAATTAAGATAAAAACTAACCTACATAAAACTAAATAAACATCTATACCACTTACTTTATCATAACTATTCTCAACTTGTATTAAAACCTTTTTATACTCCATTGTATTAAAGAAAAATATATGAACACCGTATCGAAGCGTCTGACATCGCGCCGAAGCGCCGTCAACTGTCACTTGCTTGAAACTATTGTCTAAGAGTTATAAACTGTTTCGAAAACGTATTTTAAATATATTTCCAATTTATTTTTATAAATAATCTCTGTACCACTCACAACATAGTACCTATCACCTTTTGGTGATTTATCCATGTTGATATGTTTCTATTATAGATTATTCTAAATTGTTACACTAAATATTTGGCATTAAATTTATATCGTGTATTTGTCACACTTGATATTGGCGAAAATACCTACATAGGTAGAGGCCATACCGGAAAGAATCAATTAAGCCAGTTTTATATATTATATTCATCCGAACAACGGGCTATCTGGCTGCCGGTAAGAGTTGCGTTTATTTGTGTATATCGTACCTTTACAGACAAAAATATTGATTTTTAAAATTTAGGATGTATTTTTCACTAACTTTGAAACGTTATTAAAATGGAATTATTATTGAAACACATTTATGGTATTGACAGTAATGTGCTTGATGCTATTTTTTGGAAATAAAAATAAAAGTAATCTTAATCCATGCTAGAATAGCAGTAATTGTATTATTATTATATTTAGATATAAATAAGTACAAATTTCATCTTTCACACAAATTCAGTTATTAACTCAATATTTAGACCGATTTATTGCTATAAAAATAATATGTGTATAGAATATAGCTATAGGTATAGTTTAGTGCAGTACTACTGGCTGCACGATAAAGATAGCAATAATTGTGGCAGCGTATGTTATCGAAACATTTTTTTTTTCGAAATGTATACGCTGTTGACCTGGAAAGGTCTTTACAGCTTCATCGAACTATTGAGGCGAGCGCTGAAAGCACTCAACCGACTTGGGATGTTTAGGCGACCAACTCAAGTGTGCACGGCACACCTCGGCTTGGGCTGTTGCCTGTTTTGTGCAAAAATCGCGACCTATCTGAGCTAACCTAAGCTAATCTATCTAGATATACGTATATAAGTTATTGAAACATGCATGTGTACCAGGTATGTGTGCCTCAACAACTCCTGTATGTATATTGTATCGGAGAAAATTCTCTTAACTATATAAGATAGGATAGGATGAAGAAAAATAAGGGTAGAACTCTTTGTCGTCTATTTCTTTGAAAAAGAAAAACAGCGTGTAAGCGTGTAGGCGTGCACGTGTGTATAGGTGATGTGTGTGATGTTGTAGCATTGATGTAAAGTTTTGTGGCAATGTATCGCGTGAGCAGAGTACTCAAGGGCTCCCCGCCGAGGGAATGGACTTAGGTTTCAGCCGTTGCCGAGCGGGGCCTAATCTGGTGTGCGGGAGCGAAATTTATCCCCAGACCACGGTGGCATGATCTGTGGTTATGCGGGCGTGGACGTGAACACGCTTTGTTTGAAGAGATAGGCTGGTACTGATCTTTCGCTGACGTGATTGAATCAGGAGGGTCGGTAAAATGTGTCGCGGTCGTCTTCTATACTGCGCAGCGTTGGGTACGGGTTCATAGTTCGCGGCGGATACCACTAAAGGGCTGGGATGATTCGCGGCTTATTCGAAATAACTACGTGTGAGTGATTTTATATACGCCCAAACAGAAGGCATCTCCAGGTCCCCGTGGAGATCCTTATTCCGGACGTATCATGGGGCACCAGATATTTTACGTAGGGCTCGGTTCTGGAGAACCTGCAACTTTTGAATACGATTTTGCGCATGTGCAAAGACCGAACAACTGTACGTCATAATCGGACGGATGCAAGTTTTATATAAAGTGAGTTTATGTCTGGGGGATATTTTACTCTTATGACAAAGCAAACGATAGAGATGACCCAAGACCATAACGGCTTTGTTTCGTGTGTGTGAATCGAAATTTAAGTGTTTATCTAAAGTGACGCCGAGATATTTCACCTCGCCGGCCCAAGGTATTTCGGTTTCGTATAGCCTGATAATTGACGCATTTACGTTTATTGTTGTTTCATTGTATATGTTGAAATCTTAATATCAATAATGTTTAATAAAATGAAATTTGTTCTTTGCTAAAAAAAATAATTGGTTTGAAATTTAGCATTTTTATTTATTAAATATATCAGCGGGTATATATATGATTGTTTATAGAAAAATATGTCTGACTGTGATAAATTCATGCTTTTAATTGTGTTTAAAAGTTACTGAAAAAAAATGTTCCTAAACCTATTCATAAATCAAAATGCGCATTAAAAGTACAACGTTAACCGGCTACCAAGTGTCCTTTCGGGCTAATACCAACCTATCACATAAAACCGACGAGATATAACAGTGCTTGCATCGTAGTGTTTCGTTTGGTCAGTAAGAGCGCCGGAAGCTCACCTCTCTTCTCCTTTTCTCCTTAGCCTTCCCTTACCCTTCCCCAATATACAGGTTGGCAACGCATTTACGACACCCCGGTGTTGCTAGTGTCTATAAAGGGTGGTGGTCACTTAAAATCACGTGACCCAACTGTTCGTTTGCCTCCTATGATACAAAAAATATATATTGATATATTAAAGAACCAGGTATTCTAACTTTCTTGTTCTTTCAACGTTGCCGGCTCTTGTACTAAGGTGTCGCAAAAAAGTCTAGTTACGTTAATTACAAATTTTTGTTTTTCGTTATCCTGGAGAACCCCTTGCGTTTTATGGGACAAAAAGTATCCTGGATGTAGCCTTGTAATATCAGTTAGCACTGTGTTAAATTTCGTTAAAAATGGCTTAGTACTTTCAGAGTAATACGGGCTTAGATTCTAGACTTTAATCCTAAATCCTGGAGAACCCTTTGCGTTTTATGGGACAAAAAGTATATTTGATGTAATCTCGTAGTATTAGTTATCACTATGTCAAGTTTCGTCAAGATTGGTTCAGTACTTTCAGAGTGATGCGTGTGCATAGGGACAGACAGACAGACAGACAGACAGACAGACAGAAAGACAGACAGACAGACAGACAAAAATTGTAAAAAGATTATTTTTGGCTTCTATATCGATAACATAGTCTACCCTGATTAACATTTTCAAAAAATATTTAATGTACAGATTTCGACTTGTTACAGTTTTATTATAGTATAGATATTACAGAAACGATTAATAGAGGTCAATTACAAACACGTGTTTAATGTACTTCAGATCTCTTTACAACGATATTGTTTTTTAAGTGAAACGTTAGAAGAGAGTTTTAACTTTTTTTAACTCTACCATTTAAAAATATTTTCTGTCGTACAAACCTTGTCCTGACAATTACAAACGGCAAAAAATAATTAACCAAATATGTAATAATAACCGTTCTGGAATAATGTGATTCTGAAATATATGGACCGTTTATTTTGAAAGTGGTGTAAGTCCATTTTTGAGAAAATTGAGCTATCACGTAATTCATGCTTAATTTAATGTAATTTTTTTATATATAACTAGTCCGTGTTTAATTTCTCAAAAAAATCCCATGTTTTGTACAACTTCAAATAGGTCGGTAAATGAAATTGCATAATCATCGATTATGAAAGTGGTGTAAGTCCAATTGAGAGGTAGGTGGCATAGCAGATGGATGCCGATCAGTGTTTTGTTATTTTTCATTTATTTTATACTAGCTGTGTCCCGCGGTTTCACCCTCGGACGATTTGCATTGTTTCCCCTCCGTGTTTAATGTAGAAAACAGGATAAATTCATTTTATATGAAATGAAACGGTAGAATTTCATTTCAACAAAAATCTCCAAAATGCAATTAAAAAACAGATAAAAAATACTAATGGGGAACAGGTCAATTGGTTGCAAATATGTTAGTTGAGGTTCCTCAAAATTGCACCATATACCATTTTTTTATAAAACAACGATGACGGACGCAGAATTTAAAATTATCAATTTATTACCTCTACGTCCTGGAAGACCGTTAAAATTAAAAAAAATCGCCCAGGAGCCTTTGTACCAAAATGTCAGACCTATTTATTACGTACGAAAAATATAAAGACATGAAGCAGCTACTATCCTATATACCTCCGGTGCATCATGCATATTTTGAAACACTACCACATGCAGAGAATAAGTAAATTCTTGTAATCAGTATCTTGTAATGACAATGTAATTGCCGTCTAAAATAAATTTTTATGTGTTGTTATGCGTATTTGTAAACAAAATTATATTAAAATGAAGTATATTTTAAGCGATATTTGATTTTTCAAAATTGAAATTAAACGATTTTTACAATTGTCTAATTTTGAAAGTGGTGTAAGTCCATTTACAACACATAAATATGTGTTATCGTAGTCTAATTAGCCAAAAACAAATTTATATAAACAAATTAAATGTTGATAAAACAATGGAAACAATGCCAGACCTCATATGATTTGCCTGTATAAAAAAATCAACAAATATAGTAAACCTTTAATTTTCTCGAAACAAAAGAAGATGGACTTTCAAAATAAACGGTCCATATGTTTGTTTTTATATAGATTATTTTGAGATCATTTTATACTTCTTGCACATAAAAGTTAATGTTTGTTTATGAGAGATATTCTATGAAATCAATGCTCCGATTCGGAAAATTAATTTGAATTCTATGTACTTTGTAATTTTAATAAACATAAATCGTTATTGTTTAATACGTAGGTTAAAGATAGAATAACAGGAAATTTGTGTAATACATGGTGTGTATAACAAGACTGACACAAAAGTACTCAATACTTTTTTTCGACATGAAAACGCTGTTGACTTGGAAAGGTCTTCACAGCTTCACCGAACTACCGAGGCGAGCGCTGAAGGCACTCAGCCGATTTCGGATTTTGGGCGACTAACTCAAGGATGCACGGCATACCTCGGCTTGGGCTGTCGCCTGTTTTGTGCAAATATAGCGACCTATCTGAACTAACCTAAGCTATCTAGATATACGTATATGAGTTATTGAAACCTGCATGTGTAACAAGCATGCGTGCCTCAACAACTTTTATATGTATTTTGTGTCGGAAGGTACTCAATCCCAATAGAAAAGTATGTTATAAAATGTAATTATAACATTACTCATGCTATAATTAAAATGAAACATAAGTGTTAGTCATTCTTCCGTTCGGAACTTTAGTGAGGCAGAACATATTATTTTAGAAATTCTTATTCAACCAGTTAGTACTTGCAACATACTTAGCTTGAAAATGGTTTTACTTTTTTATGGAAACTACTTTAACTAATTGTAATATTTTGGGAGGTTTGCCCTTTACCAAAAGTCTCAAAATAACGGTTCCAATGTTTCGGAAATTACTTAAGACAAAAAACATATATCAATTTTATATAACTTTGCACTTTAATTATTTAGCATAAGGGAACCATTTATGCCTTTATAATTAGTGCTAAACTTTAGTTAAGAGGAAAATATTAGTACCTAATCATTATTAGCAAATCCGTTACACAAATGAAACTAGTCCCTGCCTTTACGTCAGTCATTAAACAGTGACAAATATAATGGAATATGTTCAGATTTACATAAGTTACTGTTAGTAGTAGTAGTTACCATAAATAATAAGACAACATAACCCAATACAAAACTTGAGAACCTTTATATATATTTTCATACTATTGGATTGTTTTTTTATCTTTGTATGTAAAAATATAGACGCAATAAATATATCTAAAATTTTTCTGATAGAATAAAACCGGATTATAAATTTTTAATCCCCATAACAAAGATGATTAATGCCCGAGTTACTCGGTTAAACTACCAATAGTTATTGACTCAGCAATATTATCCATAAGATAAACTGTCAAATGACCATTTGAATTTACTGACATTTATCGTATGATTGTTTTCAGACACGTAATTTGATAAGTTATGAAACCGATAACGCTATTGGATAGATAAACTACAGTTAAAGTACCTCAGAAACCGGGCATAAGTAATCGAAAATTATTGTTTCAGGTGTGAATAGTGATTTAGAAAGGTATCTCTTTTACTATTGTAGGGTATATGGTAGGAAGGGAAACTAGAGTAAAAATATCTTCGACAACGCTTAATGCATTCTTAACTCGGTTCGTACTCGTCTGTCTCAATGTCTAATAGAGTTTTTTTTTCTACGCTATCAACCTTGAGGAACCTTCATAGCTTCATCGGACTACACCCGTTTATACAGTGTGTATTCTACCGCTTTATACTCTGTGACTGAGTTGCTTATTTTATATCATACATTTATTATTACTCAATGCAACTTTATCCAAAAATAATAAAAAAGTTTTAATGAATGTAGGTCATACATACTTAATGAATTTCTATCCAAAAAAACTGAAAGTGCTTGAAAATTAATTCATTTTTGTATTATGAATTCCAGATCTCAGTTTCCGGTTCATACATTTAACAATTAAAATTTATAGTCTGATTAATGTAATGAATTGAAGAATGCATTATGCAAACTAGTATAATGGATCTGAACACTATTTTCGGGGAAATTGTCGATTACATTAAATCGCGATTTGAAGTAACTTCACTGAGTTTTACCATGGTTGAGTAATGATATTACCAAGAATTATAGTAGTCGTCTGTAACTTATTTCACAATGAATCGGGAGACCATCTGTAACTGCAAAGTTATAGCAGTTTATTTTGCGGCTTTTTCTATCGAAAAGTTGTTTCAGTTATTCAAGAATTTTAAGATTTTAATCGTAAGATATTCGATCGGAGATTAAAGTGTGCGTTTTCTTCGGTCCGTATAATGCACATTTACAGTACATTATAATTGCGCTACGGCGACGTGACGTCTCTATGCGAAATTAGCGATCAGTTGAATTAGAAATGTACATGGAAATGAAACTCGCACTAACATGTAACGGGTTCTAGGCTTATTTCAAAAAAGATTTCTCGCATACCAACTGGGTATATGTTTGAATGAGTCCATGGATATTTTGGGCTTACGATTGGAAATGGTAGGTGTCTTTGCAATCAGGGTTTAAGTGTTTTAAGTTTTTTTGCGTTTGAAACTGGTAATAACCGATTTTGTGCAGACGAAGTTGCACGGGTCAACTAATATTGTACTAAACAGAAAAGAATAAATATCGATTGAGAAAGAGGAAGATTACTTAACAGTTTTGTCTCTGCCTATTTATGTATAAATAATATTCTCTATTTGACTACAATATTACTTGTTTTTTTTTTATGTGAAATTTTAAGTGATTGATAAAATATTATGAAATTCCTTAGAGTGATGAGGAAAACCTCCGTATAACGTTCGCATGTAGTCTTACTGCATCTTTATAATAATATGAGCTGTAACATCTATATATATATTTATAAATGATTAGAGTTCATATTTATTTATTTACGAATTTATTGAATAGGAATACTTTTTAGTATATATAACTAGTCTGGCCATAAATACTGTTACATAAAAACTTTTCTTTTTTTTCAATATTTTAATTATTTTGAATTTGGAAAACACACGTATATTATTTTAAAAACTTCTTTCGATTTTGCGACATTTCACATATTTTTTCGTATTCCTTATCAAATTACAATATGGAATGGGGTTTTAAAGTAAAAAGGATTGTAGTGATCGCCTTGCACAAAGTGGGTATGGAGCCGTCGGTCATATTCCAGACACTTCAAAAGTTTGGTATCAGCCGTATGTTCGTATATCGGACTATCAACAGATACAATAACACTTCCTCTGTCGAAGACTAGAAAAGATCACGGTGGCCGCGTGCTGTTCGAACTACAAAGGCTGTTAATGCTGTTAAAGCCAGAATGCGTTGAAACCCCGTTAGGAAGAAAAAATCTTATAGCTAGAAATGAAGATTCCCGCTAGGACTCTGTAGCGTATTATAAAACAAGATCTGAAGCTTGGCGTTTATCGTCCATATACAGGACATGCCCTAAATCAATCTTTACAATTAAAGAGAGTGGATCGATCGAAACGCCTTCTGTCGCGATACGCAAGTGAAAGGCACAAAACTACCCTCATTACAGTCTTTACCGATGAAAAAAATTTCACTATTGAAGAACACTAAAATAAGCAAAATAATAAAGTGTACGCTTACAGTTCTAAAGAAGCTGCTCAAATGGTCGAAAAGGTACAACGTGGTCATCGTCCTGTGTCAATGATGGTTTGGTGGGGCGTGTCTTATCAACGAGTCACAAAACTACATTTTTGTGAAAAAGGGGTAAAAACTTCAGTAAAAGTGTATTAAAATACAGTTTTGGATCATGTTGTGAAACCTCCCAGCAATACACTTTTTATTTATAAATACCGTGAACTTTCCAGCAGGACTCTGCACCTAGGCATGAACTACCTAAGCCTGGCTTGAAACCAATGGTTTGGACTTTATAAGAGCTGGAGACAGGTTCTCATCTAGCCCAGACCTCAATCCTTTAGACTTCAAATTATGGTCAGTTTTAGAGGACATAAACGACACGGCGACATTGAGTCTCTTAAAAAATATTTGGAGCAAGTAGTGGCGAAATTTTCCTTGGAAACTGCGTAAATCCATAAATTCGTGGCCAAACAGATTAAAGGCCTGTGTAAAAGCCAAAGATTTCATTCCAAATAGAATATTTTTTTACATCTTTTGCTGATACTAATAAATATGTAGGTATACATTTTAATAATATTACATTACTTCATTTAAAAAAATGCATTTTCATTTGTAACAGAATTTATGGCCGGACTAGGTAGATAACTTTTATGAATTTTAAATGGTTAATGTTCGCGTATTTATCATATTACTTTAAGGCCTCCGTTTATTCCGTTATTTATTGAATAGTCTATGTTTATAATCTATACTAATATTATAAAGAGGTAAAGTTTGTGACGTTGTGATGTTGTGACGTTGTAGGGGGTAATCTCAGGAACTACTGGTCCGATTTGAATAATTCTTTCAGTGTTATATAGCTCATTCCTTAAGAATGGTTATAGGATATACATCATCACGCTAAGGCCAATAGGAGCGGAGCAGAGGTGAAAAATGTTTCAAAATCGGGATGCTTTTTCCTTTTGAGAACTGCGTGTTAGTGTATCTATTCCACGCGAACGAAGTCGCGGGCAGAGGCTAGTGTATAATATAATATAAAAAGGTATTTTGTATGTATGTGGGAATAATATTAGGAACTACTGATCCAATCATGAATAATTCTTTCAATAAAAGAAAGCTATTGCTATCCCTTTAGTAAAATTTATACGAGTATATAGTATTTTGAAAATGTAATAATTTATTGTCACAAATTTAGAAGTACTACTTTTAAAACATGTAATAGCTCTTTGACTTTTTAATATTTCTATTACCTTCCTAATTATTTATTTTACGACATAACTGTTCTTGACAAGTTCAAGGTGCTTGCCGATTTATTATTCTTTTAAAAAATGTATCCTAAATTATAATAACAACAATTGATTTACGTTTATTTTGTAACCCTGAATATATAAAATCTCTATAGTTTTATAAACATTTTGAATTGATGTCAATCTTAGTTGATTGGGTTTTTTACATATGGAATTGTATTTTATAAATTTTTGAATGCAAAATTTTGAAATACAAATGAATCATATCTCATAATATTATGTCTTTTTCTTCTATTAACCGACGCCTGTTAACATGTTTGCGTAAATTAAGTATGTAAATGGATCACAGTTTTTTTAAGGTTATTGGAATATCTTGACCTTGAACTATAGTGCTAGCTTTTTTTTCTCGATCTGACTACGCTATTGATCTAGCATGGTCTTAACAGCTTCACCGGTTCACTGGTGCTAGCGATTTCTTTCAAATTTATGACCACCAATTATTGATATAAAAAGCGACACCAATAAACTGGGTGCAAATTAGCACACCATATTATATAACAGTGAAAGTGTATACAACAATACATTGTAATTCAATCAAGTTACACTGTCGAATGAGTATACGGCGTGCATTCTTATGACGCCTTTTAGCGCTCATTGTATATTGATTTGGCCTATAGTAGAGTTAGGGTTCTAATTGTCTTGATTATAAGGTACGGTACACACTCAAATAAATACGAAGGTGGTATGGTATTGTATATTTCGATGAAGGTCACGACGGACAAGGTTACTAGTGAATAAATTCCTTTTAGCGTAAACAATTTAAACTCATATTGAATATTTATCTATACTATCTATACTAATATTATAAAGAAGTAAAGTTTGTGATGTTGTGACGTTGTAGGGGGTAATCTCAGGAACTACTGGTCCGATTTGAATAATTCTTTCAGTGTTATATAGCTCATTCATCGAGAATGGTTATAGGCTATACATCATCACGCTAAGGCTAATAGGAGCGGAGCACAGATGAAAAATGTTTCAAAATCGTGATATAGTTATTCATATATTGTGGACGGGAATTGTAAAATATATATTTAATTACATACACAAATGTAGATAGGTGGTTGTATGTTGTATAAGTATTAGGATGTAAATTATGTATAACACACATCTAAGTCTGCCGTTTGTCTGCATTAAAGACGCGCTCTAAAAAACGATCCATTTTCACTGTTTTTCACCAGTTACCACAATACTACTTCTCATAAGAATGTTGAGAAATTATACCTTGACGGGCACTAAGAGATTGAGCACAAATTCGATGTTTCCCTTACGTATACATATTTACGTTTAGTTATACTGTTTTTGACCTAGTATGACCTTGAGAATGCAACATAAATAATAAGTAAATATCATAACATTTTTTATAAATATAATATTTTTTTATAACTTTGATAAGTCGTTTATAGTGCGCTATATATGCTCGGCTTATCAGCTGCCGTGTCTGTGTGCGTGAGCTTTACACGTCTAGTAGGAATCGATGCCCAAATTGAATCACGAAAAATTGAGAGCGCATCCTTAAGTGCCTAATCATTCTCATCCTTTACATACTGGTATGAGTCAATAACAAATCCCTGTTGCTTTCCAATTATTATGAATTTAATTTTTTTTTATATCATAGGAGGCAAACGAACAGTTGGGTCACCTGATGTTAAGTGATCACAGCCGTCCGTAGAATAGACACCAGGAACACTGAGGGAATCGCAAGTGCGTTGCCAGCCTGTGTTTGGGGGAGGGGCAGAGGAAAATATGGACATCCGGCGCTCTCATTGACCGAACGAAACGCAACAATGGAAGCACTCTTACTTCACGTCGTTTTTCTGTGAGACTGTGGTACTACCCCGGACGAGCCGAGCCATTCATGCTGAAACAGTTACCATACCGTGAGCGGCAGATTATTTTACCAACAACATTTAAATTAAAGCTACTTAACAAAACAAACAAACCCTTAAGCTTTATAATATTCGTGTAGATATATTATTTTGTTACTCTATATTTGTTGTAAGCCTGTCTACTTGTAAATGTTATAGATATGTTTTTGCTAGCAGACAGGTTTTTCTAGTATTGCCTAGGCTTCATGTTAGGCTTTTCGATAGTGTCTTGACAGCGATGTTAATATTTAACAAAAATAACTTCAATGCTGTAAAAAGGTTAAGAGATTAAGCAGTAATAACAAAGTTATAATAATTACACATAAAAACCGGGTAGTTCTTTTTACCTAGTAGTTTTCGAAGCCACTTTTGAGAGAGCAGGGTTTCGGATACCGGTTGGTATAATATAGAAATATATTTTTTTTAAATATTATTATCTTGTATACTCGTCCTTATTAAACACATTATCAGTGATGACCAGTTGTTTACATCCTTGTGTACGTGTATTGATTTGGTTAACAAATTACTCAATACTCGCTAACTCGGATGTAACTTAATACCGTTCGAATTATTGCATACTACTAAGACAATTACGTACATCTATGTAAAGAGGTAATAATTATATGTACTGTTAATTATTTTATATGTAATCATTATCTAATATACACTAGAAGACTGGTTGCCAAAAATAAAATAGAAGAAAACGTCTTATTCATTTACATGTGTTATGTAAATGTATATGTTATGTATAATATATATGTATATATTATATATTGTATATATTATATATATTATGTATATATTATATAGTATATGCATAATATATATACATAAATATGTTATGCATATGTTTTGTAAAATTCAAGCAGTAGTGTGAGTAATGTATATTATATTAATTTAATATGCTTGTTATGCATTTTATACAAAAAATAGCTTTGTGCACTTCTCCTCCATACAAACTTTACCTATGCTAAATTTTATGTTCATCCGTTCGCGCAATTCGCTTAAAAAGTGGTACAAAGTCTTGGCTTCACGTAATAATATATATTTTTCAGGATCACCACCGATTTGAAGGCCAGTCCCTGGGATTCATGGACTGTCAGAACGCGCGATCCTTCCCCTACCCCGTAGCCCTTTTTTATCAGGGCTTTTTTCTCCTGTGTGTGTACCAGGAAGACAGTATCGGAGTGTGTGAGGGTATTTGTTCGCCCTGATAGCCCCTGATGCTCAGAGATCTTACTATCGGTTTCGGTGAATATATACCGTCGTATACTTGACTCAGTGCATAGGCTACATCCATTGGGTTCCTGTAAGTGCAAGTGAGCTGCTTGTCAATTCTGGCTACGGCCGTTGGTCTGGTATATGCCATCCGAAATAAGTTTTCCCGGTCGATGTAGGGTAGTTGGTTGATATCTCCGATGAGGAGAATTTCGCTTGCTTCCGCCAACCGACCGGCAGTCAGGATTGCCCCGAAATGGTTCATGAGAACCTGATCCACTCAATATGGACTTCATGGTGCGCGCACGCTCTTCTGCTTTTTTGCCGTGTGCCTGCACCAGTTTCTCCTGTAGTTCTTTTGCCGCTTCGGTTGTGGTAGTCGCTACAGCGCCTCTCTCCACATCGAAGTTTTTAATCAACCACGTAGTCTTTCCACAGCCGGGGACCCCGTTCGTCCATTTGATCTTAGGTGTCGTTTTTGTGCTTTCCACCACTGCTGGATTTAGAACCCTCGAGGTAGTTTTTACCCTATCGAGTATTTTTTCCTCCAGCATGATTTTTTGTGCACCGAGCGACTACTACTATTGGATCCTCCGGGGCCGCTTCGAACAGTACTTTTGTCTGGATGAAAAGATATGTTTAAGAAGTGCGTAATCGCAACTTATAATTGGACTAACTTCTGCCCGCGACTTCGTTCGCATGAAATAGTTACTTTGAGCTAACGCTAAGACGCAGCGGAAGCTCTCAAAAGGAAGAAATCCCCGTTTTGAAACATTCTTTATTGGTGCTCCGTCTTACCGTGAGGATATATAGCCTATAACCATCCCCGTTAAATGAGCTGTATCGTTGAATGAAATTTTCAAATCGGACCTTGAGATTACCTCCTACAATGACACAAGGTCACAAACTTTACCACTTTATGATATTAGTATAGATTATAGTGAATATTGGCTTATAAAAATGATATAGGGAAATGGATATCTCCTGTACTAAATAAATTCAATAATCTCGAAGTTTACAGTTAAGATGTAGTGTTTTATTGTTACAGTTGACAGATATAGTCAATGCGATGTCATCACGCGGTGAGTTGCCTTTGGAGTTGGCTCTTCGCGCCCGTAGCGCTTCGATAGCCAAGACTTTGCTACAACACTGCGCTGACGCTGATGCACGCGGCCCTCGAGGCAGAACATTATTGCACAGGGCCATCGATTCGAGAGATGCGTTCTCCGCGAGATTTCTCGTTGAAAATGGAGCTGATAGCAATCTCACCACAAAGTGAGTACACAAGATTTCAGTCTTTCGACGATGATAACTCATTATGATATAAATAATTATAATTAAATTGTTTCTTTATAATACCAGATTAACATCCTTTTAATACATGCATATATTATGAAAGAATATACAGAACTTTTAACAAAAAAACCTTTTTTTTTTCGAACTGACTACGCTATTGACCTAGCAAGGTCTTAACAGCTACTCCGGACTACTAAGGCGAGCACTTAAGGCACACAGCCGATTTTATTTTGACAACTAGCTCAAGGTGCACCGCACACCTCGGCTTGGGCTGTTACCTGAGCTGAGCTTACCTAAGCTAAGCTACATATTCATACTTATATGAGTTACTGAAACATGCATGTGTACCAAGCTCACCTCAATAACTCTTATATGTATTTTGTGTCGGATAAATATAACAAAAAAATTTGTCTGTTTGTTCCGGTTAGAGCGATTTTGATGAATCACTAGCTGATGGCTGATGGTATAAAGAGTAGTTGGCTACTTTTATTCTAGAAAAAAATAGGGCTGCACGCAAATTTAAACTAAAGTGACAAGGCACAGTATCGCGTCTAGTAGTCCGGTGAAGCTGTAAAGGCCTTGCAAGGCCAATAGCATAGTTAGTTCGAAAAAAAAAGTCGCGAATGCCCCACGTGCACGTTTACATTGAGCAATTTTTTTTTACCAAATTTACTGTTTTTTTTTTTTGCTAAATTTAGTTTTTACATCGCTGGTAACAGCTACTTCATAATAAGTCACTGTGGCATTATTTCAAAACCTATAGTCAATTAGAGAGATCTGTTTTTTTGATATTACTGCAATGAGTTATCATTTTACACTATTAATTGAATTATATTCCAAACGACTTAATTATAACTTTTATTTTGTAAAAAAAATGTTTTCAGAGAAGAAGGCGACACAGCGTTACATCTTATAGCATCACTTACATCTAGTTCTTGCGATGAAGAAACTATGGAACAGATGGCAGAAATCGCATCAATTATGGTACAGAAAGGAGCAGACATAAATAGACAAAATAGGAAAGGGTTGTAAGTAATTAACATTTGTAGTAAGGACAAAGTTCATAAAGACATAAGGTTAATTACTAATAATGAAATAACATAAACCTTTCATGTATAGTATAAATACGTTTTAGCACCGTAAACAAACAAATACGCTAGTGCTAGTTGAGATTAATTTGTTGAAGTGAAACTCCTTTTGGCGCGATGAGAGTAAAATACCAAGGTCAAATTTTAGTGCAATGTTTCTTATGCAATGGAACAGATTAAACGTACTTGGCCACAGAGAAAGCCATGGGTCAAAATGCACCATAGAATAAACTAAACTGACGTAAGAGCGAAATTAAGTAATAAACATGAGTATAGTATTAGAAAAATACTAGATGTGTTAATGGCATGCTATTAATATTTTTTGATACAATAAACAGTTTTTGTCATTGACTAATATTTTGAACTAAATAAAACTTTTCATTTTGCTCACGCTTACTGAGTTGCACGCGTTGTTTTTTATATTATAAGGTGAAAGACAAAGATTACGTATTGCAGCTGTAATTTTTGATATTATACTTTTTTTTGGTGTGTTAGGAAAAAATAATGAGAGTAAATTTTTACGATGCGCGCACATACCGTCACGAAAAACCGACACCATGAAGATACAGTCAACATTTTGTTTCTTTGTATTAAAACTTTTTATCTATTAAATACCTTTTTTCTATTGTTAGTGTTGTTTTTTCTATAAACGTAAAATAAGGCGAAAGATAAAATTATTGAAAAGATTTTTATCATGTTAAACCAAAGATGTATAACTTCTAACGCGTGCACATCAATACACGCACACTTTTTTTCACACTAGTTAGCCTTTTTATTATTTGATTTCGCTACGAAAACAATAATAAACATGGTAATATTCAGAAAAATACACTTATTTTCATAAAGGTATAATGAAACTTCCTATATCAGTGTGTTGATCTGTGGGACCGACAACAAAAACCTTGGACTTCATTTTTTTCCTGATGCTAATTTCTTATGCGATTTGTGTTTCTCGGTAACTGCATGCAACTTCAAATAAGTACAACGTTCGTACATACATTGCATGTAACCTGTACACGACGTAGATCGATTTAGTCTGACCAACGTACGAGTATAAGAAGTTTAAAAAAGCAACAACCTTATATAGTTACGGTGTTATTATAAAAAAATTAAATACGTATTGAACACTTACTTTAAAAAATTACGTTTTAAATGCACCGCTCTCGCTGAATATTTGCCATCTTGCTCTTTTGTCTCGCTTTGGTTAGTTTAGGTTAGACTTGCGAAAAAAGGATAACGCGAACTTGCCACGGGCGAGCGCGGTGCATTTAGTACGAAATGTTTTTAAAACAAGTATTTAATTTGTATTTAATTTTTTTTTTTAAATTACACCATTAATATTTAATTCCAGCACACCACTTCATCAATCAGTTATAGCGAGAAACCAAAGGATATTTGATTTACTTCTCAAACAACCGAATCTGGATACAAATCTCAGGACGCTGACCGATGAACATCCACCCCTGTATTATGCGCTGGTCGATGATAGACGAGCGTCTATATCATCCAGTGAGACTTTAGTTATGAACGGTTCCAATCCGTTTGACACTCCCGTCACGAATAAAAACGCGTTTACCGAAGACCCAGTTGAAGGAAAAACTGAAGCCATCGTTGAGAGAACTTTTGCGGCTAAACTCTTGGAGAAAGGATGTCAACCGAACCCACTCTACTCAGGATCGGGGGACAGTTTGTTGCACATATTGGCACAAGGATGGTATGAGGTAAATTTTAATATAATCCAATGGCGTTAAAAGAGAGACAAGACTTACCATAGTGTGTCAACCAGTTGCATTAAGCATGGTATGAGCTTATATAATTTAAACAAGCAATCATTGTGCTCTACACATATAAATCTTTTTTTTTAATATATTTCGTGTATCTTTTAATTTCTTTAGAAAGAACAGAGTGTGTCTTTTCATCTGATTTTTTTTTCTGCAAATGGTATTTTTGCAATCGTGCAAAGCAAGTTGAGGCTTCTTGTCCATAGTCTCGATCCCAAAGACTTTTTTGACACTTATTTCTAAAAGCATTGTGTAATACATCTAGCGTCTATAATAATAAATTATCAAAATAGTTATATCATAACGAGCAATAGTTTTGTATATATTTATTTATCGTATCTTGGAAACGGCTCTAAGAATTTGAATCAATTTGTATTTTGTATTTAGATAGGGATTTTCTGTGTAAGTTTATCTATACTCCGCAATCTTACATAAAAATAAAAGCTAATTATCATTGACTACAAAATTTGAATTAATACATTCAGCTTACATCCAATAGCAAAAATGGCATCATCGCGTCCTTTTAAACAACCGAGGGGAAAGTTTTATATAATATTCAGTAACATTATAAATAAATTAAAGAAATAGCACAGGACAAATGGGTCGTTTCTTTTCAAAATTAGGTAAATCCAATTCTAGCCATTCCTACTATTTTATGTTAATTTTCAAGAATGTCAAATTTGGTACATGAAAAACATGAAGATTATAAAAAAAACTAACAACCTTATGAACAGAAAAATTTGATCTTCGTTCTCGGTTTATAAAAAACTGGAAATATATAAAAAAGTAAACATGTTATGTGAACGTCTAGTCCCTGCCCGTGACTTCGCCCGCGTAATAATAGTTACTTTGGGCTAACGCTAACACGCAGTGGAAGCTATCAAGAGGAAAAAAATATCCTGGTTTTGAAACATTTTTCATCGGTGCTCCGCTCCTATTGATCTTAGCGTGATGATTATATAGCCTATAACCTTCCCCGATGAATGAGCTATATAACACTGAAACAATGCTTTGAATCGGATCAGTAGTTCTTGATATTACCCCCTACAACTCACAAACTTTAGCTCTATGACTGCATTCCCGTAGAAGCTCACAACGCTCACGCTTACGACCGCAAGTTTTCCCGTTCTACTAGCTCTAGAGCGTTACAATCGTACACGCTAGTGGAACGCATTTATGGGCGTTTTGAGCGTTCAGATAAATAATAGAAATGGCTACTTAGAAAAAATAAAGCATAAAGCTTTAAGCAGTTACCTTACAATTTATAAATCTTAACAGTGAATACTAATTATGATTAAATTGATTTAAGTATATTAAAAAAAAACAATGAATAATTCGATTTTTTTATTTTAATTATCATAAAAACATAAAAATGAACTTTTTGGTCAAATGAAAAACATTAAATTACCACGAAATGATTATAAATTAATAAAGAAGTAAAAATATCAAAACTTAATTAACATATTTCATTTATGTATTTAAATGCAATATGTTATTATAAATATCATTTACCGTATCAACTGTCATTTTTACGGTCGTCATCTTTATTGAGAATCCCGCCAATTTTGTCAACGTTCACGTCGACCCACCTTCAGACATGTGACAACTCAAATATGTGTATCTCGCAGCGTCATAGAAGGTCTTTCATATAAGTTTTTAAAGGCAATAATGGTTGTATGTTTAGGATTCCGCGGTTTTCCTAGCGTCCCATTTGAACGGTGAGCTGAACCATACGAACGAAGCGGGAGTGAGCGCGCTGCACGCCGCATGCGGCAACGGACTCGCGCGTCTCACCACCGCGCTACTAGAACACGGTGCACGCCCTAACCTCCAAACATCCTATGGAGAACAGGAGGATACTGTTTACAGGTAACTCGATACATCGACATCCTTAGGGGCCGTTCAAGTACAGAACAGAATTTTTGTAATTTCGGACCGCTCCTTCCCCCTGGTCAGCAAAAGTAAGAAGTGCGTCCCCCCCCCCCCCCCTCCCCATTCTTACGTAAACATATATCTAAATCTGTTCCAGTTTAATAAAGAAATAATGCTGTCGTAATCACTACCCGAAACCCTATCAACTATGCCATCAAAAATAAGCAAATCAAGGACGTCCCCCCTCCCCATCGCTGCTTACGTATTACTTAAATGACCTCTTACTAATGTTATAAATGCGCATGCAAATTTATTCACCATCAGCCTGTAAGAGACCCATTGCAAGGCCATAGGCTTCTTTCCCAAGGAAGATTAAAGTAAACTAGCTAGCCAAATTTCAACAAGACGCTGTTGAAGCGCTTATGACCTATCTAAATCTTTTTAGTTATAGTATCATTAGCCACAAGGCATTCCCTTCCAGTTAAGTTCCATGTATATTTTTTTCTTAATTTAATCAAACTAATGTGGCTTCTCCGGGACAAGAGTGAGACGTCCAATTAAGATGGGCTTGTTTCGGTTTTGTAGAACGTTCTCTATGTCGCACAGCGCAATGACTGCTATAGACAAAGATGACGATATACGAAATCGAATATAGCTATCTCTGTCTTCACATCAACGTGCCAAATCAGAAGCCGGGTACTTTGGTTATGTAAAGGAAAATTCCATCTTTTTCAATGGGAGTAGTTTATTAGATACTGTTAAAATATTAATTACAGACAAAGTGCCCTTCACCTCGCCGTGTTAAGCAACCACGAGAACGCAGTGTTAGCGATCATCGAGCATAAGAAACTAATAGAGAAAGGCGACTTTCCTGCCAATGACCGTAGTAATGTTAGCTTACTGCCCAACCTCAATCTGAAGAACTCTGAAGGCGACACGCCTGTCAGTCTGGCACTAACTGAAGGTAACAATTATGTATTACCGTGCATTTCTGTTTTTTATTTATACGTACGTTATATTAAAATTTTAATAACATCTATAAATGTACCGATGATGAAAATCGCTATTGTGTTATTAAACAGGAATCGCTGTTACAAACTGTTGTAAAATATTCTGCTGTTGGCTGTTATGTATTGTGATATAATCGTGATTGTAGCAGTACACAATATTAAAATTAATATTCCTTATTCGTTTCTTGATTTTGAATACGTGTAGATTGAAAAGTATCCTTCACATCTTTTCCTTTCTTTATATGTTTGTTTGTTTGCACAATTAGATAAAATCAACTGAACATTATCACTGTCAATAATAATAACGGACAACGAATAATTGACAGCAGAATAATTATAAATGTAATAATTTGTTATATATTATGTTATATGTAATTTTAAGAAAAAAATATAGTCTCGTTGATTTTATGAATATCAATCAGTATTTATAAATACCAGCATTTATTAACAAACAATTATTAATAAAAACCAGGTCACAAGAATCTGGTGGCACCTCTCGTTGAAGCCGGTGCAGATCCTAATATTAGAAATGGAAAGGGTTTCACTCTATTGCATCAAGCAATTGTAGAAGAGGATTCGAGGACAGCAATCTATCTACTCGATCACGGGGCTGATATGAATGCATTGTGAGTTCCATAGCAATATTAAAACTAATCACATAAACACATGTTAAGAAATGATATTTTTAGTTGTTATAAAATATTTATGTTGAAATAAATAAATAACAGTACTGACCATTGAACGTGGCATCTATTTAGATCTCATTTCTTTTGTAATTGACGTCAACAACCAAAGCATATATAATATTGGACTTGATTCGTCACTTCACATTTAACTTTCTTTTTTTTTTTACTTTTTTTTTGCCAACTAATCTTTCAGATTATTACTGCCATTGTAATGTAGTTAATAATATTACAGCCGTTGTGTGATCATTTTGCTATTCTAACAAGATGGTGGCTCCCTTGTTAGAACCTTCCAGGGAATTTTTGTGGCATCTCAGAATGACATGCTCTGTGGTATTATTTTCCATTCAATTCACTTATGCACAATAAACTTACTATATTACGTAAAACACCACCAAATTTACAGAATATGGAGTCAAATAACACAAGATTATGAACAAAATATAAAATGTAGGTCTCCGGTACTCTCACTGACCGAACGAAACGCAACAATGCAAGCACTGTTACTTCACGTCCGTTTTCTGTGAGAGGGTGGTGCAACCCTTCCGAGCCGACCCATTCAGGCTGAAACCAATAATAGCTTGAGCGTGGCTCTATCACCTTCCTTTAACAAGTGTTCTTTTTTTTCTCGAACTGACTACGCTATTGACCTAGCAAGGTCTTACCAGCTTCACCGAACTACGTTTACCGCGTGTTCATTTTTGTTTGTTATATTCATGCTGAAACCAGTAATAGCTTCAGCGTGGCTCTACCACCTACCTTTAACGCGTGTCCTTTTTTTTTCTCGAACTGACTACGCTATTGACCTAGCAAGGTCTTACCAGCTTCACCTGACTATGTTTAACACGTGTTCATTTTTGTTTGTTGTATTCATGCTGAAGCCAGTAATAGCTTCAGCGTGGCTCTACCACCTACCTTAAACGCGTGTCCCTTTTTTTTCTCCAACTGGCTACACTATTGACCTAGCAAGGACTTACCATCTTCACCGGACTACGAATAACGCGTGTTCATTTTTGTTTGTTGTATTCATGCTGAAACCAGTAATAGGTTAAGCGTGGCTCTACCACCTACCTTTAACGCGTGTCCTTTTTTTCTCGAACTGACTACACTATTGACCTAGCAAGGTCTTAACAGCTTCACCGGACTATGTTTAACGCGTGTCCATTTTTGTTTGTTGTAAGAAGAGCGATTGAATGCGTAGGACGGAGGCTGGCGAGACTCCTCTACAACTGGCTATACACTGCCGGCTCGGGCTCGTGGTGGAGGCGCTGTGCGTGCGCGGAGTCGATATGAGCCGCCTCGACGCTAACGGAGTGCCGCCGCTGTGGGCGGCTCTCGACTCGGGACAGGAGGAAGTCGCCAGCGTGAGTTTTTTTTTTCGCCCTGGCTACGATATTGGCCTTGCTACGCCTTTACGGCTTCACCGGACAACTACCAACTAGCAAGAGTCCCAAATATAGAAAACACTCTTTAACTGCATATCTATTGTTCACCGTCGTAGGAAATAAAAGTCTTAAAATAGAGACTAATTTAGAGCTCTGAAGAATTAATTTTATTCTTTCTTTTTAAAGTCCACTACGTAATTGATCTAGCAAGACCTTAATAACTTGTTGACTTTTTTTTTTCTCGAACTGTCTACGCTATTGGCTTTTATTTTTTTGGCCTTTACAGCTTCACCGGACTACATAACTTGTTGACTTGGACTATGTCCAAAGTCATTATTTTTAGCTAACGTTTTGATAACCAATTTGCCAGAAAGTACAGCGCTATCTGTTGCCACGATTTACAAACTATAAACACGCGTTAAAAATTTCGAGCCTTAGCATTTTATTAAAATTTAGATAAAATACAATTGTCGAATGTATGTTAGCGCATCATAATTAATAGAAACGTTTTTTTC
This sequence comes from Antheraea mylitta, assembly GCA_014332785.1. Classification (NCBI taxonomy): domain Eukaryota; kingdom Metazoa; phylum Arthropoda; class Insecta; order Lepidoptera; family Saturniidae; genus Antheraea; species Antheraea mylitta. The sequence continues at coordinate 3,820,441 of JACEII010000072.1, read as the reverse complement.
GTTTACTCAAAAGTTAGTAAAAATAAGATTGCCATCTTTGATTCTAATTGACTCACATGTGTTGGACGACTCTAATCGTGAAATTATACATGAATTATATTGTTCTGATAACATTTGCTTGTCTTAGATCCTGGTGAGGAACGGTGCTGATGCAGACTGCTGGGGTCCTGGACCGGATGGATGCTTACAGACTCTATTACACAAGTAATAAAATTGTTATTACTAAAACAAAATTAGCAATCTCTCTATACTAGTATTGTAGAAGACTACTTCTGCAATGCTCGCTTTAAAGAGTCTGCCGCTTCGACCAAATGAAATCATCTTATTTAGATATACTTTAGTATAAGCATGTAGTTATAAAAAAGAATGTTACATTACATAAAATGATAAGTAGGTATTACAAACTGTTCTCCCTCCAGTTCTACCTCTCGGACTGGCTCTGATTTCTGCATTGTTGTTACTACAACTATATACAGGTCCATTGCTGAGCCTAAAGCCTCTTCTTGAATGAAATTACAGGATGTAGCCACCACGTCAATCCACAACGGCATTCACTAATACTAAGCGAAAGTTTCTTATATTTACTTTGTAAGTCGATTATATTATCAATTCAAATGAAATCATATTTGCGAATTCCGATAAAATATCACATTTTGGGGTGTCTGGATATTCTGACGGTCAAATGACTCAGATCACCAACACTAATTACAATAACGTAAAAAAAATGTATTTAATTTTTTTTTTGTTTTTGTGATTATTTTTTTTTAGGTTCATTTGAAATAAATTATACAAGTTTTGTTTTATACTCACTCTACACCGGATTGAGTATTCTTTGAGCTAGTGCATCAAGGAAATTATAATATTTCTTAATGGAAATATTTTCTCCGTGAATACAGAGCGATAGACGAGAACAAAGAGTCGTTGGCGACGTTCCTGATCCGGTCCGGGTGTGATGTGGAGTCGCCGCGGAGCCTCGGTCCCGCGGGAGAGGGCGCTGACGTCGCCAGCGACAAGCAGACTCCCCTACACCTGTGCTGCACCTGGGGACTCACTGACGTCATACAAGTACTCATTCTCTTACCACCCCTATCATTTTGTCCACTTTTTTTATGTCATAGCAGGCAAAAGAACAGGTAGGTCACCTGATGTTAAGTGATCGCCACCGTCCATAGATACTAACAACACCGGGGAAGTTGCAAGTGCGTTGCCAGCCGGTCTTTGGGAAGAGGGAAGAGAATGTAAGCCTCCGGCGCTCTCACTGACTGAATGAAACGCAACAATGCAAGCACTGTTACTTCACGTCGGTTTTCTGTGGATCGATACTACCCCGGGCAAGCCGACCCATTCATGCTAAAACCATTAATGGCTTCATTGTGGCTCTACCACCTACAAATCTCATTTTCTACGGCATCATCGTTTTCTTATCCTTAACCCACCTCAATAGCATCGACATATCATATTTTCCTCTTCCACTCTCCCTCATCAGACATCATATCGGTAGTCACATCTTTTATACACATATTATCTTTTACATAATCCATCCGTACCTTTTTCTCCTATATCCACCCACCTTCATACTTAAAACTCTTCTAGTTATGTAACTCTCAAATTTTTTCATGATATGCCCATACCATGCTTATGTACTAACTCCTATCTTCTGTGTCACTGGTGTTGTTTTCAAAATTTCTGTGATATACTCTTTCTTAATCTTAACATGCATCTCAGCCACATGTTACATTCTCTCATTCGTCTCTTTCCTAGTCTTACGCTAATCTCCTCAGGGCGGGAAAGGGGGAGTGGGAAGTATCAGACTATTAGCGACTAATACTCCATGGTGGGTATCCGCCGCTTTAATGGGACGGAACTCATGGAATTGCGCCGCCACCCAAGTTGTTCACCTATTTCTTGTTATATTATAAGAGGCAAGCGAACACATGAGTCACTGTTGTGAAGTTATCACGGCCGTCCATAGACGACACATCAGGCAAACACTAGGGGAATCGCAAGTGTGTTGCCAGACTGTGTTGGTGGGGAAAAGCCGGGGAGGTGGGCTTCCAGCGCTCTCACTGTTTAAGGGTGGGGAAAGAGAGTGGAGAGGGGGGAGGGGATGGGGAGAAGGGGTACCTACTGGCGGACCCTCTCCACCAACTCCTTCTGCAAGCCGAGCTCCTCGCAAATAGTTGCCACACATTCAAATCAAAATACTCTTTATTCAATTTAGACCCTGAAAAAGCACTTATAAACGTCAAAACTACCACCGGTTCGGAATACAACTCAGTCATCGAGAAGAACCGGCAAGAAAATCAATCTGGTTTATCTTTTCATAATACATTTTTTTTATATAATTACAACATAGTAAACATATGAGGTTACATTCTTATTTGGTGGATGCACAGAGAGAGGCTTCACTTCCAGATGTCGCCATTGTTTAGATATTGATCCACCCTGTATGAATGGCTTTATGAATTAAGACTCGATTCAATGGCTCTCACCACGCTCGGCAGCAAGTGATCAACTCTGCATCTGGAATATTCCTCCCAAGCAATAAATAGTATGCTACGAAATAAGTTCAAAATCAAGGTAACCTAAGCGACCTAAGCAACCGATAATTATAAAATTTTGTTTACACCTTGTCAGAGGTCTATCAAAGGACATAGAGTCAATCCACAAATATACGGCTCCCGAGGGAAAATTTTCCGATAAGAAATATATGTAAGAGTTGTTGAGATATGTATGCTTGGTACACATATATATTTCAACAACTCATACGTATATGAATAGTTTGTGGCATACTATGCCACAGATTGGACCAGCTCCTTATAATCGCAATAAATCGCTGGCTCCTATGTTCCTGTGACCGCTGGTTATTTTGCCGCCCCCCGCGCGGCAATCGTTCGAACAAGTGGCGCTCGCGCACCCTCTCCACCGACTCGCGGATACACTGTACTGGAGGTTAGACGTATCGCGCGCTCTGAACCTTGTACTCAGATATTATTGTACGTACTTGTTAACTGTACTTCTGTTGTATTTTTATGAAGAATAAAGTTTATGAATTTTTGGCACGTCATTAATTTAAAGTGGCTTGTGTACACCACGCCAGCCCACAAGTTAGTTAGCTAGGTTAACTAAGATAAGTCGCGAATTGCATGTAACAGGCAGTGGTCTGGGGGTTAATTTCGCTCCCGCACATTCGATTAGGCCTCCCATGGCAGCGGCTCAAGCCTAAGTTCGATCCCTCGGTAGGGAGCACTTGAGTGCGTTGCTTGCGCGATACGGTGACACACAAATATACATCACCGCTACAACACTACACGATCACCCCCACACACGTGCACGCCTACACGCTTACACATGAAAGTGGAAGGGTTTACTTTTTTTTCCCTTATCGAACAGAAAAACTCAATTTTCTGATAATAAATATATGGAGGAGTTGTTGAGGCGTGTATGCTTGGTACACATATACGTTTCAACAACTCATGCATATATGAATAGTTAGCTAGGTTATCTAAGATAGGTCGCGATTTTGCATGCAACAGGCAACAGCCAAGCCGAGGTGTGCCGTGCACCCTTGAGCTGGTTGCCAAAATAAAATCGGCTTATTAGTCCGCTGAAGCAGTTAAGACCTTACTAGGTCCATAGCGTAGTCAGTTTGAAAAAAAAAACTCCCGAGGGATAGATCTGACTACATTAACGCAAATGAAGCCCTGAGTAAAAGTTAATTTACAATATTTGCACAAATTTGATATAAAACCTCGAATATTAAAACTTTAAAATTAAATCATGGTTGAATTTCGATTACTGTAGTACCACAAGTACATATAATTAAGCAATTATATAAAAGTCTAATATACAGAGATAATATAAATCTTTTTCTCTTTTTACAGACATTGCTCGAACATGGGGCTAATATAAATTCGAAGGACTCTGAAGGTAAAACACCTTTACACATCGCTATAGAGAATCAACACGCGGCCATCATATCTCTCCTTCTAACGCAGCATAATATAGATTTGTCAGCGCGAGACAACAAGGGCATGTCGCCTTTCGCCGCCGCTCTCACCGCCAGGAACAACAAGGCTGCACAAGCTATTTTAGAAAAAAACCCTTCTGCAGCAGAACAGGTGAGAATATAACAGTCTTTTGCCAAATAGATCAAATGGCATCAAAATTCAATAATATGCGAGCTTGCTTAGAAATAAAATTTGTAACCTAAATTGTCATATACACTTCTCCCAGTTGTCTTGTGGATAAGAGTAACCTAACCTTGAAATCATCACAGTCTAGCATTCAAGTATTATATAAATAAACTAGCTGTGCCCGCGGCTTCGTCTGCGTGGAAGCTTATGTAAAAAACAGTAATTGATAAAGTCGTCTGAATGTATTAAGCCTACTTACTTGTCTAATTTTCTCTCGTACTTACGCTCGTCATTAAAAGTACAATAACTTTTGATAGAGTGGACCCATTTTAATGAAACAAAGAGAAGGTTACTCTTGAGGATATGCTTTACGATTTGCTGTTCTTGCTGAGAGTTTATTGTGAATCCAGTGCTTTAGTAGGGATGCGTGTTCATACAATCAGACAGACAGACATTTCTAAAAACGATTGAAATGTACTCTACTAATTCTCTATTACATTGAAACTAGATGGCAGAACAGTCACGCACCCATATATACATTAATTCTATTGTATGTTTTTTTTATTATTCAATTTAATTTATTTTTTCAAATATTTTTCATTGATTTATTTATAAACCATTTATTGACAAAATCAACAATATTGAAAATCCGGATGGTACAGGATCGTGACGCAGTATTGCCGTAACGGATTTCCGTTGCATTGTGATCCAGTTACCTCCTAGTCGCGCCTAAAGAAGTTTTACTTAAAAAGATGTCTTCATCATATATTTTGAAATACAGTTGGACAAGGAAGGCCGCAACTTTCTACAAGTGGCGATACAGAACTATTTAGAAAATATTAATTGACAAAATCAAACATATTTAAAATCCGGATACTTCAGAAACGTGCCGTAATAGTGCTGTAACGGACTTCCATTGCATTGTCGCCCGGTTACCTCCTAGTCGCGGCTAAATAAGTTTTACTTAAAAAAAGTCTTCATAATATATTTTTAAATACAGGTGGATAAGAAAGGCCGCAACTTTCTACATGTGGCGATACAGAACTGCGATATGGAGAGCGTGATGTTCCTGCTGTCCGTCGAGGTGGACGTGAACTCGCGCGTGCAGGACGCGACGCTAGCGCCGCCGCTGCATCTGGCGGCGAATGCGGGCAACGAAGTACTCCTCCGCAGCCTCTTGTTAGCCGGCGCTAGACCTAACGACAGAGACGCACATAAGTGAGTATTTTATCATCAAAATCATACACATCACACATATCACCTCCACACACGTCCACGCACACATGCTTACACATGAAAGTGGAAGGGTTTTATTTTTTCATTTATCGAACTGAAATAGTTTCGAAAATTATCCGATACGAAATATATATAAGAGATGTCAAGGTATGTATGCTTGGTACACATATATGTTCCAACAATTCATATATGTACGAATAGTTAGCTTAGGTTAGCTCAGACAGGTCGCGAATTGCATGTATCAGGCAACAGCCCAAGCCAAGGTGTGCCGTGCACTCTTGAATTAGTTCTCAAATAAAATTGGCTGAGTGTCTTAAGCTCTCGCCTTAGTAGTCCGGTCAAGCTGTTAAGATCTTGCTATGTCAAGAGCGTAGTCAGTTCGAGGAATAAAAATAAATCAAAATCATATTAATTAATTCTGACCCGTGTAAATAGTCACCAGAACCCAAGTAGATAGTCAGTTGCTTTGTGAATATGTTGACATGTAATGGCAAAAAAACACTATTAGGGTAAAAACATTTAGAGGGGTCTGAGGTTGTGTAACTTATTCAGGCTTAAATGCATGGCAGCATGGCCTCCTAAATTAATCATCATGTATTTATCACTGACCTCTAGGTCTTCTATCGCTACTTTTTTTTATCTCAAGTTATGAAATCACAATAATTTATCTTACTTTCTGGTATTTTTAAAGTAGGGCGTTGCCTGACAATTCCCCCCCCCCCCCCCCCCCCCCCCCCCCCCCCCGAGCTGTGGCCGTGCTCTTCGGCTGCAGGGTGCATTTTATAGGTGGTACAGCCACACTGAAGGTATTATTGGTTTCAGCATGAATGGGTCGACTCGTCCAGGGTAGTACCATCCTCTCACAGAAAACCGACGAGAAGTAACAGTGCTTGCATTGTTTCTGGTTTTGCAGTCAGTGAGAGCGCCGTAGGCCCATCTCCCCCCTCCCCTCTCTTGTCCTTTAACTCCTTTCCCTTTCTCTCCATTCCCCCGAACACAGGCTGGTAACGCACTTGTGACTCCTCTGGTGTTTCTAGTGTCTATGGACGGCGGTGATCGGTTAACATGTGACCCGCTAGTTTCGAGAATTAGTGGGTAGTTTCCATTCTGTCTCTTATATTTATAGTGTGGTGATGCGGTATCGTCAGTTTGTTTGTTTGTGACAGACGCACGGCGCTGCACGTGGCGAGCGCGGCGGGGCACGCGGCTATAGTGAGCGCGCTGGTGAGCGGCGGCGCGGAGTACGGCGCGGTGGACGCGGCCGGCGACAACGCGCTGCACGTCGCCGCACGCGAGGGCCACGTCGCAGTCGCTCGCGCACTGCTCGCCGACACGGACGTCGACGCGGCCGCCACCAACCTCAAAGGTAATACCACAGAGTACCTTATATAATAAATACAAGTCGCACTCGTTCTTTTCAATCAGCGCCTCTATAATACGATTTTTGAACTAACATCTGTTGGTTATAGATGTACGTTTATAGCTATGTATGTATGTATTAAGCGGTACTGTGTAAATCGTATACAAAATTTTGATAATTTTTATTTGTATTCAATATATTCATCGTAAGGCAAATCTAAATCCAAGTGTATGCAGGAGTCAATGTTTATAAGTAGATCCA
>JACEII010000072.1:3787425-3813438 GCA_014332785.1 Antheraea mylitta | reverse complement strand
ATCTAAATCCAAGTGTATGCAGGAGTCAATGTTTATAAGTAGATCCACAAATAGATAAATTTGTTGGTGGGAGGCAAGATAATTTCAGGGAGCACTTTTAGTTCGGTGAAGCTGTAAAGGTCTAGTAAGGCCAATAACGTAGTCAGTTCGTGGAAAAAAAAGGGAGCACTTTTGCGTAACAGAAACGTATAAAGTGAACGACAACAAATATTTGTAAGTTGTCAGTTTGAAATGTCAAAATAATTGTCGTCCACCATCTTTCCTTCAAACTTGCCAAAAACAATGCCATCTACAGGGTAGATTGATAACCAAAAATAGACGATCGTTTTCCATACAAATCCGATTCTGAGAAATAAAAACAGCGTAGGTAAAACATCCACCACTCTAAGTTTATAGTGATTCATCTATACATCTTAAGTGTATGAAAAAAGGGTAAAACAATCTGATACTAGCCACTTTAGAATGTATACAGAAACTCATCTCAGTACTTAAATTTCATTTTATAGATACTCAGTCCATAAGTAAATGTTTTTTTTTCGAACTGACTACGCTATTGGCCTTGCAAGGCCTTTACAGCTTCACCGGACTGTAAATGTAAAGATCACGATATCTTCATGTTATATACAGTTATTAAAATTTAAGAAGTTTTGATTTTTATAGGCGCTACGCTGTGTGTATTTTCCTATCTTGGTGAAGTGGGACTAGAGATGTGATGTGCATGCATAGGACAACGCAGGTGAAGTCGCGGATGTGAGATAAGGGTGGATAATGTGAGATAGGTTACGTATTAATGCCACCGTGGCCGGCTCGCGCTGTCTTCGTTTAACCGAATCTTTGTTTAATCAAGTCTAACTAAAGCGAGACGGGAAAATAAAAAAAATAAATAGGTTAACCGCGAATACTCGAGAATTCGTCTAAGTTATCCTGCGCATGCATTCCACAACGCACGCGCCACTTCTCCACGACAAGAAAATACACATCGTCGAACGCGTAGCGCCTATAAAAACCTTAGTTTCTTAAAACTTTAATAACTGTAAATAACATGAAGATATCGTGTATTTTTTATATATGGACTAAGTATCCAAAGTTTGAAATGAAAAAATCTCGTTTTATTAATTTAATCTACACCTCTATTGCAGGTCGAAATCCTTTGCATGAACTCTGTTGGTGTAAAAAAGATAATGCGGCTGTGATTTGTGAAATATTCCTTGAATTTATGCCGGACTATCCAATCAATAGTACAGACCTACAGGTGAATTTTCTTTTACAAAATTTTAACGTAATTAATATGTGTGATTTATATCCCTATTAACTACATAATTAAAATTGTGGACTCAACATTTAATTATATTTATAACAATGTATAACAGGGCAATACTCCATTGTTATTGGCGTATATGAATGGGCAAGGAGCTATGTGCAGAGTACTCGTGAAATCACGTGCCTGCCTCGCACAGGAGAACAAAGATGGAATTTCCATATTCAATTATCAGGTAGTATACTAACAGTAATTTCATATTTATTAAACTCTCTTAAACAACATTTTTCGATGAAAATTAATTGTATCGTAACGTACATTTGTTTTAATGCCATCTATCGTTTAATTCTTCATACTAGGTTCCACCGGCACATTTGTGTTAAATGTTTGTTATTTATAATCTTTTAAGCAAAATTTAAGCCATTTGTATTCTTAATCTACGATAATTTTATATTTCTTGTTAATTTTAAAAAAGATATGTTCCTACTATTTCTAAATCTTGATACAATTTGTGATACAAATCGACGAACATGGCTCGAACTATGGTTACAAAATTAACGAATAATATGGACTTAAGTTTCATTAATTTGAAAATTTATATGAGTGTCTTCCAATAATAATAATAATTAATATCACTATTTCAAATTTACCCATGTCCCGTGATAACTATATTTTTTTAATTTCTCATCAATTCATTTAACCTAGCTTATAGTGTTTATGGGTTATCGTTGATATATTCGTGGATTAATAAAATAGCGTTTGCATTTTAAAAAAATTTACACACAAACAAAAATTAAATGATCACAAATTTATACTACACTTACACTGTATTGCCTTCGTTGCAATTCTTATTCAGTTCGTTTCCATGTTTTTTTCGTATGTGCTCCGATGGCTAGAATAGATATCTGCACAGACGTACCGCGTCTCGCTATTACATAAAGTGGAAAATCTGGATGCATGAGGTCATTACTCGAACAATTCGACAATGTTCGAGTCATTTTTAATTTTTTAGAATCCCATTGTATTGCATTTTCGCCTTCGATGACTCCTTGATTTATGAATCGAGTTCGCATACAGAGGTTACAATATTTTTAACAGGTACCAACAAAACAATTACTGCACAGACTACTCGACTCTTTGCCTGCTGAAGCACCCTGGGCTGAAAGTGATTTGTGCCAAGAATGTGGGACAAAGTTTAGCATTACTATGAGAAAACACCATTGGTATGTTAAAAATTACAATATATGTATGATATATATGTATATAATTTAATCGAAGCATGACTCTATATGTAGAAATATAGTTAAATTGTCCATTGTTTATCTGGGTTATTCTCCATAAAGGCCGATCCGATTTCGTTGAGAATTTCAGTGGCTGTTATAGGGCTTGTTAAAGTACTATCTAAACACAATATCATTACGCTTTTCCTTAGGAACTAAGCAGTAACGATGAAATTTACCGGAGGTAAGTTAACCTCGCTAGAAGTGTTATACGGTAAATATAGGTAATCGCCCACGATGCATTCAGATATAACATAGTTACCATGAATATAAATACTGTTTACATGAGAACAAAATTGTGGACATCAATATATTTGTCTTTGATGTTTTCAGTCGTCATTGTGGCCGAATGCTTTGCAGCAAATGTTCGAGTCAAGATGTGCCCATATTAAAGTTTGGTATGAACAAACCGCAGCGAGTATGTGAGATCTGTTTCAACGTGCTCCAAGTTGGAGCAAGTTAGTAACTTCGTTTTATATGACCATTGTTTAGTATGTTTTGATACCTTGTAAAGATATTTAGGCGTTTGAAAAACCCGAGTAGAATACTGCCTATTTTAATTTCTCGTACTATTGCTGTCATAATAGTGAATGTATGACATCATTTATTCTAGATTAGTTTTTAAAATTTTTAGTGTTTATTGGCGATTGCGTATCACCAGTGTGGAGATTATACAGTGAGGGAATAATATGAGAGAATAAGAGCTTAATTGTGAAAATTTTGTTACTTGCAATAAATACCCAGAAATAGAATTGGTACATTAATTTCCCCTAGTGATATGTATTCAACAGGCTTCTTTCTTAATACGCTTCTTCGTTCCTAAGACGATCAATTCTTATATTACATTAAACTTTAAGAACAACTTTTAAAAGTAAGTAAATTTACATACACAATGGATTCAGGGAATAAATTATACGTCAATAAAAAAATATTTTGTACAATCAATCCATTGCTCCTTCTATTCAGGCTGATTGTTATACCTAGAAGGTTATATAATATTAATAAAATGCGTCCATTAAGCATTATTGGATCAAATTTAGTGCCTATAATTTTAGTAATGAAACTTTGACAAAGTTTTTTCAACGGAATTATGCCAAAGTCTGAAAACCTTGCTTGTTTTCCTTGAAATGTATTAATATTTTATGTAGGTATATTGTTAGTAATGTTTTGTTGTACATTATGACTACTGTGTATGATACACAGATTTGCAAAATCAGCATATAAATGGGACCTTATGAAATAGCTTCCAATTTCCTGGCATTTTTTTTTAATATCCCCTTTTAACGACCGTAAAATATCGGTATTTGATATTTCAAATTTGTTTACATGTATATAGCAAATTTGTTTTTAAAATTGTGTATTATTTTTTACTTAAATTTTTATTTTGTGTTTGGTATAATCAGGGCATTTGTAAAATATCAAAAAATTGCCATAAACAACTAATAAAAAAATTAAAGAGTTTGAAAAAAAGACAACAATTTTGGTAATCATTAGAATTTTTTTGGGTCTTTTAATAGGTTATGGATAACTTTTAACTAGTTTTTTTTTATTTTTTAGTAAGTTAAAGTTATCTAAATATTGAAAATTTAATTTTCTTGAACAGTTACCACGTCGCAAAGTGGTTCGTCTCTGTAGTAAGGGTCGTAAAAAATTATGTACTTATAATTTTCAAAAATTAGCGTGCCCAAAAAATAAGTAACAAAGAAAGGATATATTTAGAATGCAAGTCCCATAGTAGTCCGGTGAAGCTGTTAAGACCTTGCTGGGTCAATAGCGTAGTCATTTCGGAAAAAAAAAATGCAAGTCCCATACTTGCGTGACGAAGTTTCGGCTATTTGTCGTGCTATAATTTAGATTCCGATAAAGGCATTGAGAATAAATATCGGCACATATTTCTTATTTCAATTATAACTCAAAATTAGGTTTTCCAAACTTCTTTGGTATGTGTAAAAATTTCGGGTTCAGTTATCGTGATGCGTCTATCGTCACGCATTAGTTCATAACGCCTGACCATGCCTTCCCACGGCTAAATTTGTTGATACCACAGACAATACTTCGTGGCGATACACGCAGATATGAGAGTAGTATTAAGATAAACCTGTGGAACGATTTTTTAAATGAGTTAATTTCGTTTTTTACATCGTGGTACTTACAGTACTGTATGTCGCCAGTATATTTGAATACGTAAATTGTATTCATAATCACGACTTCACACTTTGTCGATGTCAATAACCTAAAAAAGATATGATTTTCAACTGAGCCAAAATATGGCAACCAATTTTGATGCATGAATGTATTCGCAGTCGATAAACGTAATCTTGTTTGACAACTGTGGCGGATTTTATAACCTAAAAACTACATTGGTAAAGAAATAAAAAAAAAAACGTAAGATTGGTTTTTAAGAAGAACCCTAAATTAAGCATTTATTTTGTCACATTCCGAAAATGTATTTTGAATAATATATAAGGTTTATCAAAACATTGTTTTATGTGACATTTAATTTTAAATGCCAGTGCTGTGTTTGCAATGCTTATTTTGAAGATTTATATTTATCACAAATTATTTTTTGTTTCTTATTTACTACAATAAAATGTATTATAAACCAGTTGTTTAATTTTTTATACCATAGGAGGCAAACGAACAGGTGATTCACCTGATTTTAAGTGACCACCACCGTCCTTCGACACTTGCAAAACCAGGGGAGTCGCAAGTGCATTGCCAGCCTGTGTTGGGGGGGGGGGGGGCAAGTGAGGGAAGGTGAGGAGAGGTGGACATCCGGCGCTCTCACTGACCTAACGAAACGCAACAACGCAAGCGCTGTTACTTCACGTCGATTTTCTATGAGCATGTGTTACTACCCCGGGAAGCCGACCCATTTATGCTGAAACCAGTAAAAAAGTAGTTACTGCACGCAATAAAAGAACATTTTCTGTAATTATTTATTAACAATAATCTTTAATCATTCTTGATTCATACAGTTAATACATAAATAAATTGTCTACTAACTACATTCCACCAGTGGCAAAAAAATTAATTAAGGCTTCCTAAAATGGTTTTTAAGAATTTTATTTGGTAAGACTGAAAGTTTGATTCACTTTAATCTTTTGAATAGATCCTTGGTGACACACTTGTCCAGGACATGTATGTAATCAATGAGTTCCTCTTCGCATGTTTCAGCTGTTTTTGATCGGGAATTGACACGGTCATTACACTGTTGATATTTTGCCCACATGTTTTGAGCATCAGGTTTTTGGGCACAAGATTCCTGGAAGATAAGAATAGCTTTAGCTATGGATATATTTAAATGGCTTAAAAGATAATTATCTAAATAAAAAAAGTAGTGAGTGGAGCCCCTCTGTGCCAAAGATATGAAACTTCGTAATGTGGAAATGAAAATAGGAAAGAGTAGAAATTGATTTATAGTCAAATCATATTGTTTCCTTAAGACAAGCTTTGTTAACATTGCTTACAATTCACAATTGATCACATCTTTTAATTATCATATAGGAGTGGAGAAATATCCAAATCTATAAACATTTACAATGGGATTATGATAACTAAAGTAAGATACGAAATGTTTAATTATTTTTCTCGCTGACTCTTCCTTCTATTCCTCCTCCCCAGGAGCGTTGAACATTTAACGCAACAATGCTTTCATACTCCCTCTATGGTAGCGTTAAACGTTTAACTAAACCTTGTTGGATTAGAAATTTGCATTAACAAATTTCACTTCAAATTTCACATGAAGGATGATTAATTAAGTTTTATTTCTTTAACACCCATAATAAGGATCCTTTATTTAATTAAGTACTAGCGGGTTCAGCAGACATTGTATCTAATATTAAAAAAATAATATACCTAAATGTTCCACAGGACTCACTTCAATCTCCTGGTGAAAACTGCATGAAAATTCATTTCATACAGTAGTTGTTGAGTTTATCACGAACAGACAGACCGATGTGGCAGAAAACTTAGCTTTACAATATGTTCTGATATTTTATTCATTGTAATACTTACATACATCGATTACATAATCAGTTAGTCCTCAAGAAAAAGCTTAGATTGATGTAGAATGTTTAGTTCCTTAAAGTATTTCTATATACTATATCTAAGTTTAACATCTCGGAAACATTTCTTTTTTGCCTTTCAAAACCATTACATGCTTTATTTATTTGCAGCATGTGAAATAAATTCATTACAAATACTAATGGGTCGAGCAGACATTGTCCTGCTTTGGTAATAAAAAAATATAAAATTCAATGGCAGTACCACCTACCGGGTCCAATTATGAATCTAATCCATTCTCGGATCCACTAGAACACAAAACTTCATCATAATCAGTCCAGCCGTTTTTGGAGGAGTTCAGTGACATACAGATGTACAGAAGAAATTTATATTTTACAATATAAATATATGTCAAATCGTAATTGTAGTCAAAGGAAAAAAATACTTTCTACCATATAGAAAAAGAAGAGTTAAAAGGCAAACTGGTTTTCTGCAATTTAATGATTGTAAATTTAACCCTTAAATTAACAGTGTTTTATTTTGAAATTAATTTTAAAACAATAACTTGAATAATTAATAAGAAAGTAGAAATATTACAAAATTTTATATTTTGTTATAATTCTTATTTGTAATACCATGTCCATGACTGTTTACTTCTAACAGTGACTTATATGCAGAGAATTTAACTGCATAGTTAGTTATTGTGCACTTAAAGGTAAGTACTTGGTTCTCTTTTTTTTTTTATTTAGTCTTTGGCCTCTGTGGAAAAATCTACAATTCTGCCAGTGTCATGTACATTTTGAACTATAATGGTAATTAACTACTAATTAATAATAATTTAACAACAAAAGATAAGAAGTTGATTTTAACCACCACCATTTATGTGCAACATGTAACAAAAAGACAATACACCCTTGGGGTTAGTAAATTTCTAAACATCTAGGTTAGTAAGTATATACCTTATATATGTACAATATATCTCTAATACAGAAAACTATGGTACAATGTTTAATTATAGCTTAATCCTATACACACTAATATATTTGCACAAAAGGGAAATAAAAGGAGTAAAGGAGAGGGAGAGGAGGAATTGCATATAGGTGGGACGGGGTATCGCCTGGGGGAGTATGTCATAACGAGACACGCTCCGATTTGGGCAATTAAAAAAAATATGGTCCAAGTTTCTTTCGTCCAAACCACATTCACATAGCGAGTGATCCCGGACTCTAATTTTTGCCAGATGGACAGGTGTGCAGGAATGATTTAAACGGATACGACAGATGACCGATATCGTACTCTTGTCTACGTTCCGAAATAAGGAAAACCAGGGTTTAATAGGGATGGTAGGTTGAATATACCCATAAAATTTCGCCTTAACCTTGTATGATGTCTTCCACTGAACATTCCAAGCTTTAAACAACTGGTGTTTACTTGGTTCTCATTTCTCAGCCAATTTGTAACCTTATCAGAATATATGACAAGATGTATATACAAATAAATTTACCATAATACAATTAATATACATAATACACATTTTTCTCAACTATAAGTAACTAATAAATCTATATCAGATGTATAAAAATAATTTATTAATTTGATATAAAGGACTTTACACTCCAACATGCTTATAGACCTTACTCGTTTATATGTTATGAATGAATGATTACTGGCAAAAAGTATGAAGTATTTATTATAGTACAGCTTATACGTATAATCAAGAGTACATACCCGAAGTTCTTGTTGAGGGTCTACTAATTCTTCTTCTTCTACTTCTTCCTCTTCGGAAGCCTTGACTACCGGAATTACTTTCTCAGACATTTTCCCTGCAAAAATCACAAACAGTATGTTGAATGTATTAATGACTATGTACTTTCAACGTAACTTGTACTCTTCATAAGTTTATTCTGATTTATAAAAACTAATTTAGTTACCTATCTCGATGACGTAACAATCGACAGAAAAAGTAAAGTTGCCATTACAGAAATTCAAATTGTTCTCCATTGTTTTTTTTCTGGCTTTAGTATCGTAACAATATGTACCAATGTTAATGCTCTGTTTTAATTAAAAATTCCGTATAATGCTACTACTTTATATTTAAGTTTATAAGAAGTTTTTAAATATATAAAGTAGCGTCACAAAAATTATTGTAAATTTGGGTTATGAAAATGAGATAAAGATATTGAACGTTTATATATAACATATTAGAGGTGAGTAGTTCCGGATCGTAATAGTTCCTGGAACTATGTCCGGAGTCGGAACGAGATCGGTCCAATCCGAGATGTCAAATATAATAGTTCCATAGTTCCACAAAACATGTTCTGTCAAGACGAATTTCCGAACATGTTGCAAGCCGACCGTAGAGTCGATTGAAAGCAATCGAGTCCTGCCGAACTCGAACCGAGTAAATACGAGTGTGGCTGTCTCATTTCAAAACCTAGTAAGAGACACTTTGCAAAATTCGTTTTATAATGTTACATAATTTTATAAAACTAATAAGTTCCTACAAAATACAAATCACACCAGCGATAAAAACTCACAAATAAGTAGATATTTTTAAACGTTGATACCTAATAAATGATACATTCACTGTCTCGTAACCACTTAAAAACCTAATAAGTTATTTTAACCATCACAAAACCTAGTACTTCTCTGAGACTTACTAGATCTATAAATTGTTAAAGAAACTAACTAGGTTTTTAAACATGAGCAAGCACAATGAAATACAGGTGTTTGGGGCCTTCAGTATTAATAATTACACAGGCTCTCCTTTTACTTGGTGATGAATAATGACGGTAGGCGTGCGAACGAAATACTACTAAGTAATCGGAATAAAAGAACTTAAAATATCTAAGTAATGGGAATACTTTTAAAAGAACTGAAAATATTTACCTATCTAACTATTAGGGATGTAAAACGCTTGATGTATAAGGAAGAACTAAGAAAGTATAGCGACGATATTTCAATGTCTGAAGTAATAAAACAAGCAAAGACTCAAATTACGTATATATCAATGGATTTACAGAAAGTAATGTTTTTCATGAGTCGTTTGGTTACTTTTAATTTAAATTCTCCTGTAAAATTTAGTTTTAATAGCTTACTAGGTTTTGAAATAGGACAGCCGACTCAAATAGTTGGATTGAAACGTTCCGTATTCTGTTATACAATAATGATCCGCAATACTTTGCGTTAAGGACGACATTGCTTTATTGATACTTATTAATTTAATTTTTCTTGTGCTCATGCACTTGACTCCCTCTAAGGGTCCCATTTCACTTAAAGTAAATATTATTTATTATATATATATATATATTTGAGGTATGTCTGTTTAGCAAACATATGTTTCAATAACTCATATAAATATGAATATGTAGCTTAGCTTAAGTTAGCTCAGATACATCGCGAATTGTACTTAGTCCGGTGAAGCTGTTAAGGCCTTGCTAGATCAATAGCGTAGTCAGATTGAGAAATAATAAAAAAATCGCGAGTTGTATGAATCGGGCAACAGTCCAACCAGGGTGTACCGTGCACCCTTGAGCTAGTTGTCGAAATAAAATCGGCCGAGTGCTTTAAACGCTTGCCTTTGTAGTCCGGCGAAGCTGCTAAGACCTTGCTAAGTCAGTAGCGTAGTCAGTTCGCAAAAAAAAACATTATAAATGGCAAACACGCTACACCACGCCCCCTACGGAGAAAGAAACGCTATGAGCATAAATAAATATATATTATATAGCAAAACATTATTCACATATTTGTAATCAGTAGTATTACATTACATTTAGTATAAAAAAACTATAAAAATGAAAACTAAACCAAAATTATACAATACAAACTCTATGTTAAAAATACATTTAAAAAATATATAATACCATTAACAATAAATAACCAATAAAAGTAATATGGACCTATTTGTATACTGATTGTATTGTAGTTCCGGTTCGTTATAGTTCCGGGAACTGTGTGCGCACCTGGAACGATCACAATATAATCTTAAGCGTTATATGAAGTCGTTCCACAGTTCCATACAGTTCCACATGTCCATGTTCGGCAAATAGTTCCGGGAACTATGTGCGCACCTGGAACGATCACGGTATAATCTTAGGCGTCAAATGAAGTCGTTCCACAGTTCCATACAGTTACACATGTCCATGTTCGGCATGTTCTATTAACGATATTCCGAACATGTTACAAAACAATAAAGAACCGATCGTTATTTTTTTTTTTTAATGACTACGCTATTGACCCAGCATGGTCTTAACAGCTTCACCGGACTACTAAGGCGAGCGCTTAATGCACTCAGCCGATTTTATTTTGGCAACCAGCTCAAGGGTGCACGGCACACCTCGGCTTGGCTGTTGCCTGTTGCATGCAAAATCGTGACCTATCTTAGCTAACCAAGCTATTCA
This sequence comes from Antheraea mylitta, assembly GCA_014332785.1. Taxonomy (NCBI): domain Eukaryota; kingdom Metazoa; phylum Arthropoda; class Insecta; order Lepidoptera; family Saturniidae; genus Antheraea; species Antheraea mylitta. Next base: position 3,802,495 of record JACEII010000072.1, on the reverse strand, counting down.
TATATGTATGAGTTGTTGAAACGTATATGTGTACCAAGCATACACGCCTCAACAACTCCTCCATATATTTATTATCGAAAAATTAAGAGATTTCAGTTCGATAAGAGGAAAAAAGTAAACGCTTCCACTTTCATGTGTAAGCGTGTCGGCGTGCACGTGTGTGGGGGTGATCGTGTAGCGTTGTAACAGTGATGTATATTTGTGTGTCACCGTATCACGCAAGCAACGCACTCAAGGGCTCCCTACCGAAGGATCAAACCTAGGCTTGAGCCGCTGTCGTGGGAGGCCTAATCGGGTAGACCTGATCGACAACAACCGAGTCCTCCCGAACTCGAACCGAGTAAGTATAAGTAGTTGGACAAAAACTTTCCGTATTCTGTTATACAATAATGATGCGTAATGCTTTGCTTTAAGTATGACATTGGGTTATTAATCATTTAAAAGAAATCTACCTGTAAGGGTCCCATTCCCAACATCCCATTAATAAAAAAACATCGGCCAAAGTATTAGTATAGTTTCATGCGCAATTTCTTACATGCTGAATTATGCTATCATAATTCTATAAGGCGCTCCATCAAACAAAAAGTGCATCTAATTTCTAATCTCTATTTATAATCTGTAATTATGTCTTATTAAAAGGTGAATTTATCAATTAGATATTCCCAAAAATCATCGCTAACAACAAAAATAATGAGTGATTGAGTGCACGACTAATTATGATGGATAAGAATAAAGATGTAGAGAACTCAAACTATATCATTTATAATGAAATTATTGGTATACACTACACAGCATTCATTAAAATATTGACTGTGTAAAAAGTGAAAATGAAAATGTTGGCTTATCACATGGTGCCTTACTGATGAGTGCAATCTATATACACAAATATATGGCCCATAAAGCAAATAACTTGCTTTTGTCTTGCAAATGTGTAACGTCATTAAATTATTTTGTTTTTTTTTTCAATTTATTTCTTCTTTAATTTTATTATCCTAATTAAAAATTGAACTTAATTATTTTGAATTTATTTTAGTGTCCTAAATATGCTCATTACTTGACTCTGAAGCGGAATGGAGTACACCGGGTTAGCTAGTATAAAGTATTGAAGCAATTTTAAAGAAACTTGACACAGTGATAACTAATATTACAAGACTACATCCAGGGTCCACTCTCTGTCCCATAAAACGCAAGGGGTTCTCCAGAATAACGGACGAAAGTAAAAAATTTCAAGTTCATAAAATTCTTTACGAATTAATATTATAGTAGTAAGATTATGTAACAATTTAAGACATATGTTACCCTGTGCTACTTAAAAATAAAATATAACAAAAAAAAAACCGTTGGGTTTCGAACCTTCGCCCCAACGCGTCTTCGTTGAATATAACCTAAGCAACTTTACCACCAGACCACACATAACAGAAACGTAAAGTGAATAAATATTTGAAAGTTGTCAGTTGGAAATGTCAAAAGTAATTGTCGTCCACCACGTTTTGTTATCAAACTTGTCAAAAAAAATTGCTTAAAGTGCCATCTACATAGCCGACTGATAACCAAAAATAGGTGAGATTTTCCATACAAATCCGATTGTGAGAAGTGAAAACAGCGAGTCAGGATGAAGAAGACCTTTTAGGTCCATAGATGGCGCTAAGTTGAAATATTTTGAAGCATTAAAAGTTATACACATATGCGAGTGTTTTTATGTTTATTCAATAGTTTTTCATATATAGTTAATCACAATAATTTACATTAATAGTTAGTTATCACATTAATAGTTAATCATAAATAATATATAATTGAATTCGGCAAAAATCATCTATTGTCAATACTGGGAAGACATATATCAGCAATATATGTGGGTTAGTTTTTTTTTTATTGGACCCGGTAGGTGATGCTGCGAACGAGTTACAGGGTTATTTTTAAATTTCTTTCACATAACCATGATATTTGAGTAAGCCGCTGTATAGTTCGGATTACCAATTGAAAACGGTAGATGTCGCTGCAATCGGCTTAGTAAGATTTTTCGCATTTAAAAAATAATTGAAACAGATAATAACCGATTTGGTGCACACGAAGTTGCACGAGTCAGCTAGTATATAATAAATCAACCGACAATTTTACTTTTGACAATGTTTAAAATTGCCTACTAGGCAATGTATTTCAATAAAACCGAGGAACTGTAAGGACCTATTTGGACGTTGAATGCAGGACATGAACCGACACTATACATCTAAACTTGTGGAACTAGCTAGTTCCGCGAACATGTTAACCGCACCTAGTTCCGAACGCTATGTTAATCGTTCCATGTCCGGTCCGCTTCCGGACATGATTTGCGCATGTCTATAACATATATAAAGTATATTTCTTTCTATTACTAATATAATATTCCTTATTCGCATTTCTTGGTAATTATTTTAAAAATTATTAGCAAAGATAAAAAAAATTATATATATAATAACGTTATTAGAAGCCTACAGTTACCAAAAAAATTTACAAAAGGAACTTAAGAAATTTAAAGATTTTTTTTTTTGAATGACTGAACTCAACGACTACAAGGATTACCCAATAATTTAAGCGATCACCTTGCAACTACCACTTCACTTTGTAGTAGTCACCCACAAAATAATAGAACCTAGACTTTGTGACAATCGCGTCATCGGTTATACGTTGATAAAATCCCCAATGACACAGAGTCTGGTCTTTAATATCGGAGTTATCATTTTAATATAATGATAAGTTTAAAATCTTTTTCATCATTATTTCGAACACACTTGGTTCCATATTGCGAGTTTAGCAAAGTGAAAAGATATGTATACGCTTGGCCCCGATTGCACACGAATTAAAATATTTAATGATCTATATAATATTACTGGAACTGGTAAAACATTTAACTAAGTTTTAGTATATCATTTTTTTAATAATTGACAACGACGACTGAAGCTAAACAATTGTTCCAAATTATACGTAATAAAAACGCATATCCACTCTTTTCCACCATATAGGTAGGTTCGTGTTGGTCTAGGATGGAGGGACCTTCTGGGGGGCATGTGGTGGTAATGAGGAGTTAACCTCGTTAAGAAATGAACAGCGGGACGGTGGTGGAGGGATCTTCTTTTCTGCTGCAGGCTGAAACCAGGACGAAAGGGTGTGGGACCCGAGCTCTCATTGCAATGGTTTGGCAGAATGTGAGGCAGTCGGAGAACCAGGCTGCCTCAGTCGGGCGTAGCGTGGGGTAAACTCTTGTTGCTGGAGGCGTTGCGGAGTTTACTCACATAACCCCGTAACACCCCTAAAGTGAGGCGCATGGTTCATCGTGGATTTTTTCTCTAATCGAAAATCTATTAATAAATTATCAATTTTTTTTAAGTTCTATGATAATATGGACATGTACGAGTCAAGTAGTATATTCTGTGTTAGCATAGTACTGTCAAATGACAATTCCCAAGAAGGCAACGTAACGGATCTAATACATGTTCAGTAAGTACACAATTTCTAGTCAATATTTGAGTACACATATTGTCGACAGTATACTATACTTTATGGTAAACATTTCAATATAGTCAACCGAGTGTTTTTTTAACAGTGGTTGTGAAATTAATTAAAAATGCTTATTCGAGTCACTTGACGAAAACATAGAATATTTATTATTTTGTGTTATTAAGCGACTGATTTATTATAGAGTAAGTAATATTACTGTACATTAAATGAGCTTCGAAGTAGATTTCACCATGGAGAGAGAGCATAATGTACAAATCTATTTCTTAATTTCAAGTTTTAGCTTTAATAACGCAAATTTTGTGTTTTTTAAATATCCTCCATAATAGCAAATAACTACTTGATGGAAATTTGAAATAATATTGCATTCAAAATGAAAATACTACAAATTCACAATTTAATGTTTTTTAAGGCACTTTATGTTTGTCTAAACACTAGAATTATGCCTATATATATTGAAAAAAATATGAATTAGCTGGTGATAATACTAAAACAACATTCTATTAGGTCATTGTTGAGATTTTCTGAATTAATGTAAATGTTGAGGTTATGTTGTAGAAAATATTTTTGTTATTTTGTCTTACAGAATGAATGGAGGCATGGAGCATAAAACTCCAGGTCATAATGTGGTGCTTCATAAAGCGCCTAGAAACTACAAATTGCTTATGGATCCATTTTTGATGAGAGGAGCTACAAAGTTATATCGATATGATGGTTGTGTCCCTGGTGATTCCACTTATCCGCCAGTACAGTGTAGAGATCCTAGATCTCAACTTGCTAGAATATGGAATAGATTGGAACCAGCTGACTTACCAGTTCCTAAGTAAGTATTCTTCATCTTTTTATAAGACCTACATTCTTATAGCTATAGAAATGTACATTAACCACTTATAATAGTTTTATGTTTGAGAAAGTTCATGTTTTTCTTATTAATGAAAGATTTCATTCCAATTACTTAGAATCAGATGAAAGAGTTACATGGTTTATTGATTGGTTACAATTTGTACTTATGGAGCCTTTTAAAATTATTTCTTGTTTTATAGTTTCACCTTAGATACACTTTTTTCTAGTGCAATTTACTAATATGAATCTTAAGAGCTTGAATAACTCTCATTAAGATGAAATATTTAATAAATTAATACTTTTTGGTTATCTCTTTGTTATTATTATAGCATTATTGTCAAGACTGCCAACATAATAATCATAATTTGACACTTACCGTAATGGTGGGAAATTTGAAAAATATTATTTTATATTATTATTCCAGGTTTAAAATTGATAAAAATTACATAGGTATTCCACCACAATTAGAAGTTACTATAGGAAATTTAAATGATAATATTGACAAAGCATTTCTGGCTGACTTGATGAATAAAGTGGGTCCATGTGAGGAATTAACAATATTTTATCATCCAATTACAAATAGACATTTGGGATTTGCAAGAGTTGTATTTCAAGATGTAAAACACTCAAAATTGTGTATAGAAAAGTATAATGGAAAATCTGTTATGGGTCAAGTAAGTTAATTTTCATAATTATATTATGAATGAATACTAGCTGCATGCATGAAAAGGAATGAGTCATTGTCACATTTCGCCTGAGCGAAGTGTGCAAACAAGAGTATGCGACAAACAATTGGTCTAAAAGTTTGGCATGTGAGGCAACTATCTCTCTTCCACTCCATCGGCTGATGCGTTGGAGTAGTTATAACATAAAATTATTGTCCGTGAACCAACTTTATATACAACCAATTTTTTTTTACTTAAATTCACATTCTTTAGGTAAAGCACTTATATAGTTAAATTTATAAAACAAAACCTTTTCTAAATACAAAATTCGAACCAAATTTGTATATTTACACAATTATTGTTCTTTATATATATTTTGATAATTTATTATTTTAGGTGCTAGATGTCTTCCACGATGCTTTTGGTAAGAAGTGTCAGGAAATGTTTGATAACAAAACAATGGATAAGAGACCTCAACTTGCTCCTACAATCACAAAAGTTCCATTTGTAGAGGATATTAGATTACAAAAGACAGATCCTGTCCTTTGTAAAAGGTTAGAGGATACAAAAATAGTTGAAAAAGTAAGTAAATTTTTGATATCAGTATACTGAGTTTGCATTTTCATTGAACAATTATGGGTTTTGGTGGTAAGATTGGATTAAAAATAGGAGTGTGCAAATTTTGCACATATAAGATATACATTTCTTATTAATAATAAATTTTCAAACTAGTCCAATTAACATTTCTTTGTCCGACAGAGGATTATATTGAACAAAATTTATATGTTAATTTTTATTTAGTATTTGATAAATGTGTAATTAGTTAAAATCATTAAAATACTTGTGAATTATTGGCATAATTGAAATTATTCGAATAATCCGAATGATTGCAATTATTCATATAGATCAAATGTTCTATTCTGAACCAAATTATTTTGTTCAATTTGTTATAGTTAATTTGAATATTTGTACACCCATACATAAAAATTATGTCATTTTAGCAGATAATTCACTTATCTAGGCTTCCACCTTTTTGTTGTTATAGTTTATTGATTGCCATTAATTATACACATTTCTCTTATATATGAGACATTACATTCCATAATTAATCAAGCTTAATTTCGAATGCTCATAAGGTCTTCAGATGTCTTCTTTAAGATTTTCAAATTGTATGTGAATTAAATTTAAAAAAATAAAAAATAGAAAGTTTATGGACAACTAAAATAGGACTTCATTCATTATGGAATGTAATGTCTAGTGTATAAGTTGTTGAAAAATAATAAGGCCTGTGTAATGATTGATTGCAAAACACTACTGTCCAACCTATTTTCGGCACAAAGTAGCAAAGCTCTCTTCACTATGTACTTATATATATGATGAGTTTAGGAATATAACTAAGGTGTTCGAACTCATCCTCAAGAGTACCAACCTGCAGCCTGTTCAAGCTTGGTTATATCTATAGACTGCAGTCTCCATTTAACAAAAGGTGGACTAGCCTGTTTGCTACATCATAAAAAAAAACATATAGAGAGCCATTTACAAAAACTGCTGAATTTATAAATTTCAATGACGTACCTATATTGCTGAGTGCAGTATTACTTATTAATATTTTACTAGGTTTTCCTGCAGTTTTGCTTACATTAATGTAGATTTAATCAATTTATACTCTTGAGAAGATATATGCAAAGTTTCATCATGATCGGTTGAGTGTTTAAAGTGTGAAAACATAACACGCAAATTAACAAACTCATATTGGCCTTTATAATATAAAGAAAAATGTTTTTTTTTTTTTTAATTTTTCACCACAATTTTTTTTGATATTTGGTAACAATGTAACCTAAAATAAGATAAGATGGACTTGAAACCTCAAGGAAAACCAACTGTCAATTACAGTTATCATTATTCAATCAAGTGATGACAATGTAAGCAAGACAATGATGCTTGGTGAAAGATTTTCAACTTAGGGCTGACAGTAAATGCAGTTAGTGGAAGACATTTGCTCAAATGAGAGATTTTCAATTTGAGGGTGAGAGACTGAGTCAGGTGGGCACATATAAGCTCTACCATCTTGCGATTTGAACATCTCATCAACTATGATGATTATGAAATTTGAAATATACTCCTTTATAGACTTATTCATAGGAAAATTTTGATATTACATATACAGAGGTAGAACTATTGTTGCTTTGCTAAAGTACGATTACTATTGGTATATAAATAAAGTCTGCAAATGCAATTGTCTCACAAAATACTTAATTTAGAAAACATAATATGGATATTACGAAATCTATCTTATAGAGATGTGCCGACTAGTCGGTAAACCGACTATCCGGCTTTTTACTTTTTATGTATTTCCCAGTAAAAAGTATGTACATTCAATAAAAACCATAATTGTTTATTAATATTTTTATTTTATAATCAGTCTTTATACACATTATGTATTGTAAAGCAAAGCAACCTTTCCTTTGATAATCAGTTTCTAAAATTACTTGCTTGTAAAGAAAACATGTCTATGATATTTATAAGATAAAATTAGTATTTAATTAACATACAAATAACATAATACTTTTACATTTACATTTATAGTAAAAATTAAGTAAAATTAATTATTGTTTTTCTTTAAAGAAGAGAAAAAAAATTTGACAAAATAAATCATATTGAAATAGCTTTGCATTATGCACAGTAATAAAATTTATCGAAAAATTGTAAACATTAACCGCTTCTTAAAAGCAAAAAAAAAAAATAGTAACGTAATAAAATCCATACTCAAGGTTTTATTTTTGGCCTGTTTAATTTTCATTGATTTCTTTGATTCACTTCAGTGAATAGTAACATTATTTTTACATAACAATTTTTTTTGCACAAAATCACCGCTCTGGCCCTAACGATAGTAAATATAAAGAAACTACGCGAAGCAAATAACAGATACTGACAGGCTCGCAGGTGGCGGTTACAACTCACGCACAAACCGCTGCAAATGAAATGGCCGATTAGTCGACTACTCGGCCTTTTTACCACCGACTAATTGGCTAGTCCGCCATAGTCATAATCAGCACATATCTACTATTTTACTATTGCGGCCTGACTTTGTGCTAGCATCAGTCAAAAAGTACTAAATAGATTTCTAACATTTTTTTTTAGTCACACACACACACACACTGATCGTTATTTAGATATTTTTTTAGTAAAAGTTGTTAAAGTTTTAAGAAAATACGATTTTACAAGCACAACACATTCAACTATGCGTTTTCTTGTGCAGAAGTGGGGTAAACGGTGTGGTGCCCATGTTGTTTTCCGCTGTATATAAAATTTGTTATCAACGACGTAGATAAAGAGACGAGTATCAGCCTAGTATATCATATATCATAATAAATAATCTTTCAAGGAGCCATACACACGTTATAAAGAGTTAGAACATGGCGACAGCAACACGCGGTGGTCTGATCATGATGAAGAGAGAGAATTCAACAGGCATCGGCATCGAAGTAGAAGCGAACGAGAGAGAGATAAAGAGCGAGACAGGGATAGAGACAGAGACAGGGACAGAGAGAGGTCTGACATTAAACTATTTTCGTCTTTCATAGAGTTAAGTAACAAAATAACTATTGTTGTTTTTCGTCAAAATTAGACGAAAGTTAGATGTAATTTGCAGTTCTATTTAATTAAAAATGCATTTATTTTTCAAGCAAACGTTGTAAAAGGAAATGCAGAAGAAAGTGCGTATAAAGTTTATTCTTATTTTTTAATTTATTCTTTTAATATTGACTAAAGCTGTAATTTCTAAAATTTGTGGAGCAATCAACAAACCTTCCGTATTTTTCGAAGCCCAGTATAAAATGACTAGCTGAGATTAGCGCGTTCAACCAAACGAACCCACCGACTTTATATTATGACTCTCGTACTTAACTCCAGTCGTCATTCATATTACCAGTAACTTTTGATAGAGTAAACCGATTTTAATGAAACAAAAGATATGCTTTATGATTCTTTTCTTGGTGAGGTTTTATTGTAAGCCCAATACTTTAGCAGTGTTGTGTGTTCATACAGATAGACAGACGGACATACATTTCTAAAAATGATTTAAATGTATTTTATATCTTATTGCCACACACCTGCAACCTTTTTTTTCAGAAACATCTAAATATACAGACACTCTACATTTACATTCTCATTAGTCAATAGCGTAGTCATTTCGAAAAAAAAAAAAACATTCTTATTATATGTATAGATAAAGTTAAATAACACAAGATTATGAATAAAATATAAATCCACTTCATGACGTTCCAAGATCCGTCAGAACCTTTATAATTATAAATGGAGTTTGATTAGTTCCGAATGCAAATTCGTACAGCGCAGTGTCGATGCGATGTTTCGCTATTTTGACGACGGACCGCAAGTACATTGATCGACCACGGGCCGCGGTCTGTGAACACTTGATTTAATGTAATGAAGTAGTCTAAAGAAAAATCGAGTCAGTCATAAGGACTGACTGAGGAAATCTTTATACAATAAGAATAACAGTGTTCTGTGTTCAATTTTTAAATTAATTATAGTGTGGATTTCATAATTTGTAAATTGAATTGTTATCATTAGTATGGTTTTTACATCTATTGGTACTCCGAAAATTAATTATATATATTTAATACAGTTTATAACCAATATAATACATGATAGGCTATACAATGTCAATACGAATTATCAATATTAGATTTACACTGGCCTCTTTGTTACGCGTCACTAGTCTAACGCAAGCCGCACAAGCGCAATACGATCAGTCACTATTACTAGCATGTCATGGCGAGTGATTATAAATTTATCTCCTGCCAAAAATACCGCTATAAGCCTAAAGGAGTTGTCAGTTCAAAAAATAATATATACGTTTTTTTTTTCGATCTGACTACGCTATTGACGACCTATCTGAGCTAACCTAAGATAATATATACCATTTTCGCCTTCATGAAAGTAATGTTACCTAATTATAATGTGTTTTTTTTTTAAATTATACAGACATAGAGAGCGCTATAATCGCAGTTCGAACGAGAGCAGCGAGCCGGCTCCCTACGCTACCTCGGGTCACGCCCCATCAACAGAAGTTACGTACCCCGCGACCGGTTCCGTGTCCTACGACCCTTATTACCAACAAAGGTAATGTGAATTTGTCTCATCACTAACATCGGCTTGTCTCGTGTTTTTGTAGATTCCATCTATCTCTCGAAAGTAGTACATATGTTCTAGATTTTTTTTTTTATATCAAAGGAGTAAAATGAACAGGTCGGTCACCTGATGTTAAGTGATCACCACCGTCCTTAGACACTGGCAACACCAGAGGAGTCGTAAAATAAAGGGTTTCCTATCTCCTTCTCTTTAACAATGAGAACATGTATGCAAAATGTTCCGTTAAATCAGTATTTCCCAAACTTTTTAGGCCATGCCCCATCTTAACATTTCAAAAATTTCTATGATCCCCCCATACGTAATTTTTAAAGTCGTGTCGAATCCATTTTTAAGTTGTCCCTCTTAACTATCAAATTGCCCCCCTGTGGGGCGTAGACCCCACGTAGAGAAACACTGCGTTAAATCTTTTGTCTTGTAAGCGTAAAAAACAAACAAGCAAGCAATCAAACAGACAAAAAATCTGAATTTTGCATTTATGATATTAGTTAGGGTACTCCGGTACTTGAAAAGCAATGCTGTTGAATAGGTCTACCACTAAGTGCTGTTTGTACAGTAATAGATAGCCAATTGGATTGTCACAGAAATTTTTAAAGAGGAAGGATTCTTCTACAATTTTCTCCCATGGTCAATTGAATAGCGTGAAATGTCGCCTAGATATAGAAAATAAAAAAAACATATATAAAAATTACATGGTAATTAAATGGGAAACTTTCAAATTAGTTCAGTGAGTATTAAAAATTATAATTAGGATTGTTTCGTCAATGGAGGGAGAAAAAAAATCCCCTCAAACGAAGCACTCTAGTGCACACACATGTAAGTACTCATATGGTGGCAGGGTTTTATTTTTTTCACTTTTTTTCCACATTTGACAGATACAAATTACATGTTTAAATTCTTATATGTATGTTTAGCAAGTAAATTTTGAAAAGCATCCAAGGCAACAACCCAAGCTTAGGTATGAACACTTTGACACTCTTGAGGTGGTTGCCAAACCCATTAGACCGCTGAAACTTTGAACGCTCGTCAGGTCAGCACCTCTAGTCAGTTTCAAAAAAGAATTATAATATGTTAGATATTATTTATATTGTAGGTGGTAGAGCCAAGCTGAAGCTATTACTGGTTTTAGCATGAATGGGTCGGCTTCACCGGGGTAGTACCACCTGACCCACAGAAACACCGACGTGAAGTGACAGTGCTTGCATTGTTGCGCTCCGTTCGGTAAGTGAGAGCGCCGGAAACCCATCTCCCCTTACACCCCACTCCCCTCCCCTCCCCTCTCTCTTTAAAAGGCTGGCAACGCACTTGCAACTCCCCTGCTGTGTCTATGGACGGTGGTGATCACTTGCCATCAAGAGACCCGCCTGTTCGATTGCCTATAATATAATTTGCCTATAATAATATACCTATAATATAAAAAAAACATAAATGTAATAAAACATAAACCTGTCCAACAAAAATAATGTATGGTTTAGAAAAAGAATCATGTATTGGTTCAGTGATTTACGAGTCATAGACACACTGACAGACAAAAAGACGTTTCCTTTAAAATATGAATAAGGATTTGCTAGAACATTCTATTTATGGTGGATTGTGGTGATAACTATGGAAGATAACCAGTCCATCAGTAGTTTTTTTTTTGGGGTTGTGATGAATTTTTTTGTCCAGTTATGGGTTCAACTATCCGACGAGTGGTACACCCAGCGGCAGTACCATGTGGTGGGGAGACTGGAGGCAGGCGCAGTCAGGTCACCACCATAGTCACGTATGTACCTACATGATATATTTCAAGCTGCTGTAAATACTGCCATTATTTAAACACTATGCGGAGAAAGTGTATATAAAAGCTAGTTCCCAGATCACTATATTTTTCTAAAATATTTTTAAAGGACTTAAAAAGGAGGTTCTCGAGTTCATTGTTTTGTTTTATGTTTGTTAATTCAGATTTTTGCTATTCATATACCGATTTCAAAAATTCTTTTTTTCTTTATTGGAAAGAGAATATTTTCATGGAAGTCCTATATTAATTTAATTATTATCGGGCCTTAAAGGTATAGTTATTGAAATATTAGTAAATATTATTTTTGTTAAAATGATCTTACTTCAGTAAATACACAAGACATTGCTTAACATACCTGAGTTGGACAGAGACTGGAGTGTATTTAATTATCATTGCTTGTGTGTGATGTCCGCATACAATTTAACATGTGTGGATATTAACACATTAATCACAATCAAAGCTTATTGTAGCTTATCCCATATACATTATGAATATATTCATTTCACATCAGTAGTTTTATATTTACTACAATGATAATAAGCATTCAATTTCAAGTTTCAGTTTGTATATTGAAAAGTAAAGCTTATTTTATTTTCAATAAATAGTTTAAACAGACACATGAGCGTTATAGTTTTTGTAATAGGACCGTCAGAGGCCCTGTCTTGAAATTTAGAAAATCTTTTGAAATCAAGTTGCTGCAATACCTACCCGATCCAGTTATAAATCTAAGTCATTCCGAGATTACTAAAATACCTAAATAAAATTTTACTCAGCTGTTTATGAAGAGTTCATTGTCAAGCACTAGGGTGATATCTTCTAACCAAAAATATAAAAATGCCTGTCTAGGAAACACTTGACTAAAAATCAAATTTCATCGTTCTCGCGTTTCTATACGCCTAATGTGTACTCGTGGTTTAATCTATACATACTACATTTACACTTGAAAGCCACTCCCAGATCTAGCATATTTACCAACTTAGATCACATCATAATTTAAAGTCAGGTGAGGTTGTGACAATCCTTAAACACATAGAGTATATAAAAAAGCGGCGTAATTTGTATGAATGTGAAGCGGGAGAGTCGGTCGAGCGGCAGCGGGGGAACCGGCACGCGGTCCGACCGCTCCGAGAGGGTCCCGCGAGCTGCGCCCGTACTGGCGGAGCTCGCCCCCGCCCCCGCCCCCGCCCCCGCCGACCCGCCCCCGCCCTCGCCCATCGCCCCCGCCTCCGCCCCCGCCCCGCCCCCGGCCCACAAAGACAAGGTGTGCCCGCACCTCAGCCTCGCTCCCACGCTGCCCTTAGGGCCGTTATCGGTGTTACTACATGTTGGTGTATCTTACTGTACTCTGATTCTCGTGGCCCACTCGTCTGCCTACTATTTAGATGTTAATTAGTTTTGTGTTCTATTTGGTGCCCATACCTACTGAATCTATATAAAACATGACTTCATCAAAAAACAATCATTTATGTAAATTTCTACAGGATTTTTATTTTTATAAGAAGTTTGCTTACTATATGCCCTTTTTTTAAATCTAAAATGTGAACATGTATAGTTAAAATAGGTATTTTAAAAGATTAAACTGCATTATTTATAAAATCTAAGTGATTTGTTTTCTGTTTCGTATGGAAAGATTATACCATAAATATATATTTTAAAACATTATTACAATAAGCACTATATTATTAACAATTATTATTTCTCAACATTTACTAGGAAGATATAAGATATTATTCAAAATAAAAATTGAATGGCGTGAGAATCAGAGTTACTGGCTTGGTAATGTAAAGGGTCATGGAGTATTTACTTGAATATGTTATGTTAGGAAGGACTGAGGTATAGAACTAGAGTTTAAAGTGTATTGTGCACGACAAAAGTGTATTTCATACTTCATAGTAGATAATGATTTGAGTAAATGTAACATATTAATTATAACAGTATTTCGTAAGCATGGCGTAAAAGTGATTAGATTTTGCATGATTGCTTGTTACCGTTGGCTTCTATTGCATGCGTAAAGTTTAATAGTTTATATGAAAACGTACTTTCTATAATATTTAATACCATTAATATCAAACTAAAGTGATTCCACAATCAAAAATTGTGAGCACTTGCATTTGACATTTAAAAAAAAACGGTTGTAATTTTTAACAATAATATTTATCGATTCATAGAAATATTCTGAATAGTAATGATACTACCATGATACTATAAAAGAAAGATTTATAGAAACTTCAAGGAAATATTAACAAACAAATAAATAAATAAAATTAATTTTAATACCAAAAACATGTTTGCATTCTTATTACTGCTTACTCCAATACAACATGCGAGTAAAATATATTCAAATTTTAAAATAGACAACATGTTTAAAACAAGTTTCTTCTGAATTATAGTGTGAAATACATACGTAAATATTATTTTCAATGATTTATAAGACAGTTTAGACTTTTCGATATACAATATCCGTCCTCTCTGTTAAATATCTTTTCTTCAACTTCATAATGAGGCCCTGTACTTAGTCTAGCACGAATAATGTGTTATTAGATGTCAACTTTTAAAGTTATTTTTGTTCCTATTCAATTCATCCTCATAATTCCAGTTTTTTAATAAGTTATAGTTTGAAATGACTAAATTTACAAAGAACAGGCATATCTCGTTTCATTACTATAAGATGAATATATATGAAATTTAGGAACCACCACCTGAAATTAAGGCCACGGAACCAATACCAGAGCCCCGTCCGCCTGAGGACAATGTGGACAACAAGGAACCGGATCAGAAGCCTCCTCCGCCTGCTGATGAACCGAAGAACGTCGATTTAGATACCAGGTAAGCTTCTTATTTATATCATGTTTAAATTAATACCAAAACCCATGTTCATCTGTAACAAACTTTAAATAGGATTGCATATACATGATATTATGTGAGGTAAATCGTTTGAAGGTAACTATATAGTGTTGTGCAAATGTGCATCTGGATGAGTGTGTGTGCGTGTATCTTTATAACAAGCGTGCGTGCATTTTTATGATGAGCTTGTTTGCATGTATGTTTATGAGCGTGCGTGCGTGCATCTGTATGACGAGCTTGTGTGCGGGTACGTTTATGAGCGTGCGTGCGTGCA
>JACEII010000072.1:3775627-3787415 GCA_014332785.1 Antheraea mylitta | reverse complement strand
AGCTTGTGTGCGGGTACGTTTATGAGCGTGCGTGCGTGCATCTTTATGACAAGCTTGTGTGTGTTTATGAGCGAGCGTGCGTGCAACTTTATGCCGATCTTGTGTGTTTATATTTATGAGCGAGCGTGCGTGCATCTTTATTCCGAACTTGTGTGTGTTTATGTTTATGAGCGTACGTGTGTGCATCTTTATGACGAGCTCGTGTGCGTTTATGTTTATGAGCGTGCATTCGTGCATCTTTATGACGAGCTTGTGTGCGTGTGCGTATATGAGCGTGCGTGCGTGTATTTTTATGACGAGCTTCTATGCGTGTATCTGTATAAGTATGCGTGCCTGTGTTAGATCAGATGAACTGCTCGCTGCTAATTAGCCGAAGTACTTTTGGATAGTTGTATGACAACATTTGAACGGTGCACTTTATCCGCAGAATAGCAATGTTACTAAAGGGAGCTAGCGGCGGAAGTGGGCTGGCACCACCTTTCCTCACGCTTGGTCTCTCCTCTGAAGAAGAAGATGATGACAGGCTGCCGAACAAGATTCCTGACCTCGACGCTCATAATCTCCCCACAGACGATGAAGGTATAATAATGTACATGCACTTTATATAAAAAAGAGTAAAAAATATTTTTTATGTATACCAAGCGACTGTTTAGTCGCCAGCAATATTTTTACAGGATAACTATTAGTCGAATCTCGTTCTGTCATTTAAAAAAGTTGATGCTTAGTATTTGACATAATTATCTCGAGAAACGCTAAACTAATATACACTTAACATCAGGTGATTTACGCAAAAACTAATTGGTGTAATAAATTAGTCAGCCCTGTCGCGCAGTTTGGCTCGCTTCCCGGTTCCCATTGTTGGACCGTGCGGCGTTCCCACTATAAGCAGTTACATAATTATTAAACCTTGAAAAGGGCCCGTTTAAAGTTGTTTATTGAAGCTAGGCCTGATTTTTTTATGTTTAAAAGTCCCCATACGTTTGGAGGTTATAGAACAAATTTTGACTAAGGTTCTCTTTGTTGTTTATTAGTATTTCTTTGATATAATTTTTTTAATGCTTTTTTAGGATCAGGTAGTGAAGATAAGGGTAGCGTAATATCGATAAACCAGACGAAGGAAATAGACCCCGAACCGCTATCGGCGACCCCCTCGCCGTACTTATCACGGGAATTCTACTTAGAGAGTCTGAAAATCACAATTGAAAAGGTAATTTGCTATAAATTGTCATATACAAGTCATATGCAAGATAGAATTTTCTATTGACAATATCTCGACAACCATCACACTTACTTAAATATGTAACATTTTACCCTCAGAGGTTGATAAAATAAAATCCTCTACAATTTCAACAGCCTTCCCGTCAGAACCCAACCCAAAACTTAAAGTATGCTTTTCTTTAAGTTGCTGATAAATAAAAAGAAGAGCAATAGTGATTATACAATAATTTATAGAGCTATGTAGGATGGTCTATTTATCATAGAAAATCAGATCGATTTGGAGACTGCGAATTGTTTAACACAAAAAAAAGACTTGTTTCAGCAGATAAAGTTTTACTCTTATGTAACATGTGTATGTATTTATTTTACCACTTCTGGCCCTTTCGGGTAAAGATAGGATTTTATATATATTAACTAACATCAACCCTTGAGAAATTAATAACTCTATTACTCAAAACATCTTCGGTGTTATTACAAAAAATTTAAATACGTATTGAAAACTCGCATTAAAAAGGTTAAATTTTAAATGCACCGCGCTCGCTGAATGTGCGCCATCTTGCTCTTTTGTCCCGCTTTGGTTAGGTTAGGTTAGACTTACGGACGACAGTTGTTAACTGTGATCTCTCCACCGAGCCTGGTACAAAAGATGATCGACAGTGAGAGATCATGGGACGCTGTCGAGTCCTTTTGTGTGCTTCGGCGGAAAGAGGAGGCCGAACGAATGAGGGTGATGGACCCTGAAGATCCTATGGCGTGCCGCAGGAGAGTAGGGCGTCGTGCGAGGAGAGGTGGACACTTGTCCAACCCGATGCCTCTATAACATGCATTCAGGTGACGTTACCGCGAAAGGAAGGCCCGAGCAGGCAGAGCACGGCTTTAGCCGCCGCTCCACAAGAGAAGCTTAGGGTAAAACTACTTCCTAGGAGGAGGGTCCCCGATTTACCATCTACGGGTGATCCAAGCGCGTGGCCAGGGTTGTGGCGTATGCTAGCCGTGAAACCGCTCCCTGGTCCACATTCCCGCTGAGCGGCAGAGGGGTTTTTAGTGAGTAAGAGTCTCACATAACCCTCGCGCTGTCCCCCGGCAGTCTCCCCTATAAAAAAAAAAGTTAGACTTGCGAACAAGGGATAACGTGTTCTTGCCTCGGGCGACTGTGGTGCATTTAGTACGAAATCTTTTTAAACCAAGTATTTAATACGTATTTAATTCTTTTATAATAATACCGTTTATGTTTTCCTTGGTTTTTAACTTAACGAGGTTCTACTGGGTGAATATTTTTTTCAGAGGGCAAAAGATCAGCAACGTAGGAATATGATGTCGGTGGATAAAATCGGATCTGATATATCGTCGTCGGAGGACGAGCTGCTGACGGGCGAGGAGCCGAGACGCTCTCCCGCAGCGCCTCCACTCCACGACCGGGAGAACCAGGACAACCTTCAAGACGACCAGGTCATTTTTTTTAATGTCATATAGAAGGCAAACGAACAGGCGGGTCACCTGATGTTAAGGTATCACCACCGTCTATATCAACACCAGGTGAGTCGCAAGTGAGTTGCCAGCCTGTGTTTGGGGAAATGGAGAGAAAGGGAGGGGGGAAGGGAGAGGAGAGGGGAGGGAAAAGGGAGAGGGAGGGGAAATAAGGTTCCGGCGCTCTCACTGACTGAACGAAACGCAGCAATGCAAGCAGTGTTACTTCACCTCGGTTTTCTGTGAGAGGGTGATACCAACGCAGTCGAGCCGACCCATTCATGCTAAAACCAATAATAGCTTCAGCGTGGCTCTCCCACCATGTAATTTTTTATGCATCCTTACTAATATGATAAAGTACCTGATTCTCGAATAAACTCAAACAGTGATAGAGACATATGAGCTTATTCACAAAAATAGAGTATTACTTGGTTTTAGTATTACTTATTTTCTCCTTCTGTTACTTTGCTTGTTTCCATAATAGTTAAACATATAGTTTTAGAGTAATAATTCGTTTTAGAATTTTATTCTAATAATTTACTTCCTATTTTCTACATAAAAAAGTGTTGTTTTGTCTGAAAAAAAATATACAATTTTCCGTAGAAATCACTGCAATTCATAGTTTATTGCTAATTCGTTCAGTTCGGAAAACTACTTAAAAAAACTTTTTCAAATATAACTGTTATTTAGAAGCATGATAAAATTTATTTGACAAATAAATATGGTAGGGGAAAAAAACTTGTGCTTTCACATTCATACCTGCTAAAAGTCCAACTAAGCTGAATATGAACGAACTTCAGAAGCTCTCCTTTTTTTATTGTTTGTTTCACTTGAAATAACATACTCGTAACTTCGTCTGTGTTGTCCTGCGCATGCGCACCATACCGCTTGCCCTCTTTTTCAACGCAACAAAGTATACGTAGCCAAATTGTTACTGATTGTAAAATTCGTAGTTTCTCAAAACTAATTACTTCAAACACTAATATTTATATATGAAATAATGATACAGTGATAACTTGCTTTAGCACCGTTCTAAAACAATATATATATATATGGCGTTAAATAGAAATCACCTCATTATATAATATTATCAAATCATTTACCCGATTAGGCCTCCTACGGCGGCGGCTCAAGCCTAGGTTCGATCCCTCGGTAGGGAGCCCATGAGTGCGTTGCTTGCGCGATACGGTGACACACATATATACATCACTGCTACAACACTACACGATCACCCCCACACACGTGCACGCCTACACGCTTACACATGAAAGTGGAAGGGTTTACTTTTTTCCCTTATTGAACTGAAAAATTTCAATTTTCCGATAATAAATATATGGAGGAATTGTTGAGGCGTGTATGCTTGGTACACATATACGTTTTAACAACTCATACATATATGAATAGTTAGCTAGGTTAGCTAAGATAGGTCGCGATTTTGCATGCAACAAGCAACAGCCAAGCCGAGGTGTGCCGTGCACCTTTTAGCTGGTTACCAAAATAAAATCGGCTGAGTGCCTTAAGCGCTTGCCTTAGTAGTCCGGTGAAGCTGTAAAGACCATGCTGGGTCAATAGCGTAGTCATTTCGAAAAAAAAAAATCAAGTCATTTTAGACGTATACGATTAACACTGTAATGTAAAGAAAGAGTTAGATGGCAATAAACAGAAATTGGTTGATTATATAAGAATATCAAAACATATAAGATAATAATACGTGCTCATGATTTTGAGGAATTTAGTGTACAAACACATTGACTAATAAAATCATCTGAATGTATTAAATCCACTGACGTATCTACTTTTCTCACGTAGTTAAGTCGCTCGTCATTAAAATTACAATAACTTAAGATGGAGTGAACAGATTTTACTGAAACCAAGACTGAATGTAACACGGGAATATGCTTTAAGATTTCCTTTATGAGGTTTTATTGTGAACGCAAAGCTTTAATAGTGATGCGTATTCAAAGAAACAAACAGACAAATATTTCTAAAAATTACTGAACAACTTACATTTCATTCCTAGACATTTGCTATTTTTTTTTTTTTCAAAAATCTAGAACGTACATACACGTTAGATTTACATTCTTATTATATGTATAGACTAGACTCTGCCCGCGACTTTGTTCGCGTGAAGTAGGTACTTTGGTCTAACATTAACCCGCAGCGAAAATTCTCAAGATGAAACAAACCCCGATTTTTAAACATTCATCACTGGTGCTCCGCTACTATTGGTCTTAGCGTGATGATATATATCTATATATACATACATATATATATATAGCCTATAACCATCCTCGATAAATGAGCTATATAACATTGAAAGAATTTTTCTAATCGGAACAGTAGTTCCTGAGATTACCCCCTACAACTTCACAAACTCACAAACTTTACCTCTTTATAATATTATATTAGTATATATATGTATATAGATATTAAACAACTGTTTATTTCAAAGTGTGAAATCTAACACATAGATGTCGTTATCATCACTTTCGTCAACGGAGCCGAAGATAGAAGAGCAAGTACCGGCCGAGGCGTACTATTACCCGCCGCATCCGCAATATTATCAACCAGTATGGCCGCCGACCGGTAAATATCCTCTCACTTGTAGTTTCTACGTAAGTTGTTTTTTTTTATAACATCGGAGGCAAACCAAACGTGGGTTACCTCATGTTAAGTGATCACCACTGTCCATAGACACTTGCAACACCAGAGGAGTCACAAATGCGTTGCCAGCCTGTGTTGGGGGGGGGGGGGGGGAGAGTAAGGAAAGAGGAGAAAGTATTTGTAAATGATGGTAAAACTTTCTCAAAGTTCACCGGGCCAGCTACCATTCCCATGTTGATATATCTGTTGCCAAGCAACTATTGATGTGTTCCGGAAGATGCACTTTGAGAGCCATGCCCTCAAGGTTTAGTCGGTGCTATTACAAAAAAGATAAATTGAATACGTGCTTTAAAAAGATTACGTACTAAATGCACCGCGCCCGCCCGATGCAACTTAGCGTTATCCTTTTTTCGCTAGTCTAACCTAAACTCACCAAAGCGAGACAACAGAGCAAGATGGCGAACATTCAGCGAGCGCGGTGCATCTAATACAAAACCATTTTAAAGCAAGTATTCAATACGTATTTAACTTTTTGTAAAAACACCGAATATATTTACCATCTTAAACAATGTCGTAATTTAACATCAGATTAGATTGAGGTCAAATGCTAAATAACCTACATAATAAAACCTATAAAGAGTAAAAAAAATGAGCCGTCACGGGTCGCTTGGCAGGTGTGAAACATCGAAATTGTTTTGTGTAAGTTGTATGCCTAAAGAAACAGTTGACGACAGGAATCAGCTATGGCATAATGAAAAGACAAGGCATTATAAATTTGTTCCATATAATAATGACAATTTATTTGTTGTATTACACAAATATAATGTCTCATTAAATAAAAAGATTCAACTAGGCGCAGACGCGGTGTGTTTGGCGGCATTTAGCAAAGAGCGCTAGTTCGTCGGCGCATGCCGCGTAATACTTGTATAACGAATGACCGATAAAAACAATTTGATTGTTATATTTATACAAATAGGGTTGCAAATGTTTATGAGAGTTTCACGTCGCCAAGCCAAAATCAGGTTTATCCGCGCCTATAGATGACAGTAATGACTACCATCTTGTCAGAGCATGAAAATTGAAAAAGAACATGAAAAAGATACTTGGAATATTGTTAGCTACTTCACAATAGCAGTAATAAGCAATTGGTAACCAATAATAAAGTAAAAAATATATATATATATATATAATAATTCAAATCCTTGACTGCTATAAGATGGTTAATGTATGTATAGCTAATATAATTTAACATGAGGGTAGATTATGGTTGTATCTCTTGAAGTATGAAAAAATATAAATTTATAGCCTACCCTCCTCCAACTTACGGCGGACCAGCGGACTTGGCTATGGCATACAGCAGCGGGTTCGCAACGCAACCCATACTACCTCATCACTACCAACCCTATCAGGAACCTACCGTTCCCACACAGGTATATTATAACTTTTTTTCTTTATTACACTTGAGTTTAAGTCACATAATTGACCCTATGGCCCTTGTGGTTACCACAAAAAAATGTGTGCTAAATGCAATGTAACGACTGACTATTCTAAATACAAAGAACTAGTCTGTTTACATTTTTTTGATTCCCTGTATACCGGTACCAATGCATCTCAATAAATAATCTATTTTAATTTGAAGTGCTTGTTTATTTATCACTTTGGTTTTTCATATATTATATCATTATAAAGTAGATATTTTCCACATTATTGCGTATATCACAATTCCTTGACCACGTATATTAAACACAAAGAAGAATTTAACTAAATGTGTCCCGAAGGAAGTAACGCCAGTAACTAATTCATGTCTAAGTCAAGCGCAACAATATAAGTTGTAAGGTATATCTGATAAAACAGCTCATTTATTTTTATTACTAACTACCCTCCCCTGCTGAATTCACAAGGATGCACTGACAAAGAAAATAAAAGCAAATCTTCCTATTATAGTACGACTATATAATTAAATAAAGTGGGAGCTGAACAATTCAAAGTTATTCTTTCAATATCATTGAAGAAATCTCTACAGTTTCTCCCTCAATCGCTTCCTCACTTTTTAATATGGATATTTTGCAACCCAAATAGTTCCGTACGAATTATCACACACTCTTTTTATACCAATCTTGTCCTAACAATTACAAGGACAACATAAAATTAAATAGCCAAATAAATGCAGCTGTATTGAAATGATGCGTTTACATACATTTGAAGCCTAGTTTTTATTTATATAGAATATAGGTAACATCAAAAAGAGAAAAGAAGTAACAGTATGAGTGATTTTAATCAAAAAGGATGTTTCAGGAATTAGATAATCCATATTATCCAACGATAAACAGTGTGATAGAACGTATCACAACAGAACTGAAGCAGATATTGAAGAAGGATTTCAACAAGAAGATGATTGAGAGTACAGCGTTCAAGAGCTTCGAGATGTGGTGGGACGAACAGAGCAGGAAGACTCGGCAGACTGTTAAACCTAAGGAAGATGCAGGACATCCATTACAGGTAATTTAATAAACATATACGCACATAACAGGTGACTGTTTAAAGTTTATTACGCTTCAATCCTTTGGTAGTTCATGGTCACATTTAACATATAAAATAATAATATCAAAACAAATACTAATAAAGAACAAAGAGAACTCTAGTTCAAGTTTGTTCTAATTTTTTCTAAGTATGAGAACTATACTTCAATGAACAATATTAAAAGGGGGCTTTTCGAGGTTAATCACTTATTATTACGTACGTAACTGCTTATTGTGGAAACATCGCTCGGTAGAATAAAAAGAAAAGGGGTGCGAGTGGAGGTGCGATTCATTGTTTTTCTTATTATTATACCAGTTCGTTTTAGCGTAAATCACCTGATATTAAGTGTATATCAGTTTGCGTTTTTCAAGATAATTTAGTTGAATATTAAGCATCAATTTTTTAAATTGATTTCCAACGAGAATCGGCTAATGATCATCCTACGAAAATATTGCTGGCGACTAACCAGTCGCGCTGCAAACTAGCTTTGCCCACGATTACTTCCTCGTGAAATTTCAGTTATAATCACAATGATTAAACATATCATAGGATTGTATTGTGTATCAAAACTTGACATCGACGATCTAATTGGCCTCGCTCTTTGTGATTCTGTTCTCAAAATAAGTCAGTAATATTATAATATTTTGTAGGTGATAGAGTCACGCTGGAGCTATTACTGGTTTCAGCATGAATGGGTCGGCTCCTCCGGGGTAGTACCACGCCTGTCACAGAAAACCGACCTGAAATAACAGTGCTTGCATTGTTGTGTTTCGTTCGGTCAGTGAGAGTGCCGGAGGCCCACCTCTCTTCCCCTTTCCTCCTTTCCCTTTCCTTCCTCTCCCGCATCTCCCATATACAGGTTGGCAACGCACTTGCGACTCCACTGATGTTGCTAGTGTTTATGGACGGTGGTGATCATTTAACATGACGTGACTTACCCGTTCGTTTGATATAAAAAAATAACTTTAAAAAAATATTTCGGATACTATTACAAATAAATAATATACTTTCATGTTTACTATAGATATTTAGTAATAATAGTCATCATATGAATAAATTGATATGAGGTGAAAATATAGGAGTAATAATGATTTGTATAGGATATTTCAAACAAGAAAGAAGAGGCCGTGGACTCGATAAAGTCTATAATGGAGTCGCGGGACCTCGACCTCGGCGGGTACGGGGTCGGTATCGGGCTGGGCCTTCGCGCTGCTATACCGAAAATGCCGAGCTTCAGGAAAAAAAGAAAAATACCCTCTCCCGTTGTCATGGACGAAGACTCATCTAAGAGGCTAAGTGATCAGGTAATATAATTATTACGGTTGTTCAAAGCATATATTTTGATGTGAAACATCTATAGGCGGAGAGTAAACCTGATAATTAGCGTGGCGACGCAAAACACGAACTATACTATTAACAAAATACTCAAAAACATTTGCAACTCTATCTGTATAAACAAACATAAGATTCAAACTGTTTTGTCGGCCACTCGTTCTACTAGTGTTACGAAGCGCGCGCCGACGACCTAGCGCCCTTTGATAAATGCCGCCAAATACACCGCACTGCGCCTAGTTCAATTTTTGTATTTAATAAAATGAATATTTATGTAATAAAATAAGAAAAACAGTCATTTTCATTATGCCATAGCTGATTCCTGTCGTAATCAGTTCTTCTATGCATATAAGTTGTAACAATTTTGATGTTTCACATTTGCCAGGCGTCCCATGTTCCGGC
The DNA here is from genome assembly GCA_014332785.1 of Antheraea mylitta. Classification (NCBI taxonomy): domain Eukaryota; kingdom Metazoa; phylum Arthropoda; class Insecta; order Lepidoptera; family Saturniidae; genus Antheraea; species Antheraea mylitta. Next base: position 3,777,872 of record JACEII010000072.1, on the reverse strand, counting down.
TCAATTTTTTTTATTATAAAAACAATTATCTTATTATTATCATAAATCAATCACACTTGCTTGAAAGTTAACTTAAGTTTTTATTTATTAGATATATTTATGTCACTGTTTTTATAGTTCTTATTACATGAAATTGTGATATCTGCGATACGGTTTATAACCAGTACTTGAAGAAGTGGAAGATTAAAATATAAATTTCTTATTAATTTATCTTGATAGTTTGAAGTGAAAATTCTTATGGAAGCGCTTTCAAATTCTGATCTGCAACCTTTTTGTGTGATGAAAAGTAGTGGGGCTAAAAACTGTGTTGGGTAGAGTGTTGATAACACTGGTTCTCGTCTGATCACCGAAGTTAGGCATTGTCGGGCGCGGTCGGTACATGAATGCTTGACAGCGTGGGAACAACGCGTGGCGTTGGCTTTTTAAGATTGAAATGTTACCCTGTAATACAGTTGTTTCGCTGTTTACACATCTATCGTGTGTCTTTACGACACACCTGTTTTTTATTGTATATCGATACTGGACCTTGTGATAAGCATAATACATTCCAAAAACAATCCTGGTTGCAAGAGATCTAAGATCCATTGGCTATCATGCCGACCTGCGAAGTGACTGATTCTAAAACGTGATAAACTAAAAGAAGTCACTAAGCAGAGTTTATAATTTTAATCGAACATAAATAAAGCTTATCTTACAGCTAACGAAATAAATAAATATATAGGTACTAATATAAAAAGCCATTTAAACTTTAACATAAATATAAGTTGCTATAACTAGATGACCTATGTTGATAGATCTATTTCAAAAAAATTATGTACTTTCAAAATGTCTCTTTGTTAACCAATTAAGATTGAAACAATGATAATTCAGGAAGAAATGGTGCAGAATTCCGATGAAGAAAAAGAGGTGCCGTCCAGTCCACAGAATAGAACAACTGGTTCCTATTTATCGAGGAGTCGAAGGCGACCTTCCAGCAGCTCTTCAAGGTAATTAATATTATAGAAACAGTATACCTATTTCATAATAAAACTTAATCTATTTTTATGACAAAGACCTGCATTTAAGTATTTAAAATTTTTACATGTATTATGCTAGACAGTCATAAACTTTTATATAATCGGGGGGCCTACCCAAGTTGCTTATCGACAATCACTAACGCAAATAGAAAACGGAAAAATGTATAGTGATTGTTGATAAGCAACTTGGGTAGGCCCCCAGTATAGACTGATAATCACTGTAGTCCGGTGAAGCTGTAAAGGCCAAAAAATTAAGGCCAATAGCGTAGTCAGTTCGAGAAAAAAACTGATAATCACTTGATTTTTTACTTTTTTAAATTACATTTTTTTAAATAGGATCAGTAATTATTGATAATATATGATAAAATTTTAACATTTCTTTGAAAATATGTAATTAAAAAAAAATAAAAACCAAGGGAGTATCTGAATATATTAAAATAATGAAGCATTATTTCATAAACTACTTCAAAACTTTTGATGTAACAATTTACAAGAACTAAATAAATAAGTTAGTTTGCATACTGTAAATGCCCAGATCTCGTTCCCGATATGCATCTCTTTCCTTTGCGGTAACAGTATACATATCTTCAGGTACAGGACTGTCACTATACAGTAGTAGTATAAAAAAAATAAGCAGCGTTTGATATCGATTGTACCCAGGTCATCGTCATCATCATCAAGTAGTTTATCATCAGACGAGTCGGAGTCTGAAAGGAAAGGCCAAGCACCAAGAATATACTCGGATACAGACAACGACTCTGAACTCGACGAAGCTGAGGTATATTTTCCTTCCTTGTTTTTTTTTTCTATATTAGAGGAGGTAAACGAACAGGTGAGTCGCCTGATGTTAAGTGATCAACACCGTCCATAGACACCAACAACATCAGAGGAGTTCCAATTGCATTGCCACCTCCTCTTGGTGGGGAAGGTGGAAAGGTATAGGGGGAGATGAACCTCCGTTGCTCTCACTGACCGAACGAAACGCAACAATGCAAGCACTGTCACTTCAAATCGGTTTTCTATGAGAGAGTGGTACTACCCCGTGTGAGCCGACTGATTCATGCTGAAACCAGTTATAGATTCAGCATGGTTGTACCACCTAAGAGCATTTATTTACACTTAGATTTGTTATATGACAGATATTTTAATAATATATAATTAATGGAACATTGTAGTCTGATATGCGAAAACATGTGTCGTGTGATGTCAAATAATAACCCATATAAAGA
>JACEII010000072.1:3742458-3775227 GCA_014332785.1 Antheraea mylitta | reverse complement strand
GCTATATATCATCACACTAAGACCAATAGGAGCGGAGCACCAATAAAGAATGTTTGAAAATCGTTTTTTCCCTCTTGAGAACTTCTGCCGCGTGTTAGCGTTAGCCCAAAAGTAACTATTTCACGCGAACGAAGTCGCGGGCAGAAGCTAGTATAGTAATGCAATGGATGTTATACGTTCCAGAGAAAACTCCAATACCTCCAGTGGAAGCGTCAGATACAGAAGACCGTCTCGGTTCACCCATACTCTCACCGGAGGAACCGCGAGACTTACTCTTAGACCGCGTCTACTCTGACTCGGAGGAGGAGAGAGAATATCGGGTTTGTTATTAAAAACTTTGTATTTTACATATACAAAAGAACATTACTAGTTTGTTTATCACCATCACAAGAGCACATATGGTGAATTCCATACAAAATTGTTGAAATATTCTTCTTATGACGTCTAAAAATTTTTATTTCCATATTAAACATTTAATAATTCCTATTGAGATGAAATGGCGTGTTTAGAGCTTTGTATATCAAATGGTGAAAATCACAGCAATAATAAATGCAGGGTAAAGGAGCATTAATAATTTAAAAGGATGACTTCGACGGTTTTGAGTTTTATCCTCCTTCCTCAAAGAGTAGAGATTTTTAATGCCTTCCATACGCTCACATACTTCATAAATGACCTCTGAGCCATAAGTATTCGTAGAAAAAAACAATTTCAAGAAAAATAAACTGTAAAAAAATGCATAAGAACATCCTTGGGTATAGTTAAGTACCAAGTCTTGTTTTTTTTTTCTCGAACTGACTATGCTCTTGACCTAGCAAGGTCTTAACAGCTTCACCGGACTACCTAATTAGTCTTGGTTTATCATAAACCTACAATAATTCCAATGAGTATAGTTGACCTTAATATTTGCAATAAAATGAGTAGAATAACAATAAGAATGAACTTGGATTTGCTTCAGTAAATATTCTGGAAGTTATTGACATTTAAAATTGGTATAAAGGCCCCCTATCATGTAAATACTAAGTAGAATAATTAATTAATAAACTTACTTTTTGATTAATTGTACAATAAATAGCGTATACGTTTATTAAGAAAATTAATTTGGGTGTAGGAAAGAATAAGACGCAATACGGAGTACATGGAGGAAATAGAAAGAGAATTCCTCGAGGAACAAAGAAAAAAGATGGAAATGGATACACAGCCGCCGCAGCCTGAAAAACCACCTGATGATAGGTGAGTATTATATTTATATCAGTATAGTATTATATATTACATTTTATATAGTATTCAGTTTGTTATATAGTTAAAATATTTTTCTTCAATCGGCTGAGTGTCTTAAGCGCTCGCCTTAGTAGTCCGGTCAAGCTGTTAAGACCTTCCTAGGTGAATAGCGTAGTCAGTTCGAGAAAAAAAAAATCTTTTTCTTCAACAGATTTTTATATTATGCGTTATAACTGAAATTTACGAAATGAAAGTATATTAAAATTTGGAATGTTTATAAAATTTTTGAATACACTTCTTATAAGTAATAGAAAGTACTTTTCATTCTAACATTTATTCATATTACCTATTAAAAATCTGGCAATCACATTACTGCTAAATTTACCAAAATATACATTACTTGTGGTCTCTGCAGACGTTGTCCTGCTTTGATAATTTAAAAAAATCCTAAAAGCAAACCGTAGCACCACCTACCGGGTTCAGTTGTGAATATAAACCATTCTCAGTCCCACTGGAATACGGACACAAAATTTAATCATAATCGGACCGACCATGTAGAAAGAGTTCAGTGACATACACAAGCACAGAAGAAATTTATACATAAAAGATGATATTTACTACATACACACACACACGCACATTTAATAGTTTTTATCAACCATCTGTTTCACTTGAATCACCGATTTGTTAATGTAATTATACTTAGAGAATTCTATTCCAGCATACCTGAAAGTAAGCCCGAAGATCACAGAACAAGTCCGATCAAGAATCACGTGAAATCGCCGGAGAAGAAACCGGATACAGAGATGGAGGACGGTGAGATCTCGTCGGACGACGAGAACTTGAAGTCCAGGAGGAACAAGGAGCGCCGGAACATAAAGAACGACAAGAGACAGCGAACTGTATCAACGATGAGCGAGCACAGCAACAACACGGAGACTACCCTAAGTGTCAACGGGTTCATGGACGTAAGTAAAATTGTGTAGTTACATTTCTTTTATCTTTATAAATATACTAGTCTCTGCCCGCGACTTCGTTTGCGTGGAATAGTCAGTTTAGGTTAACTCACACGCAGTTGAAGCTCTCAAAAGGAAAAAAATCCCGATTTTGAAACATTCTACATTGGTGCCCCATTCCTTTTAGTCTTAGCGTGATGATATAGTCTATAACCTTCCTCGATAAATGAGCTATGTAACACCGAAAGAATTTTTTAAATCGGACCAGTAGTTCCGGAGATTACCCCCTACAACGTCACAAACTCACAAACTTTACCTCTTTATAATATTAGTATACATTAAAATCCAGTGTCAATATTTGTTAACATTGTAGTCTGAAACTACTTAACGTAAAATACGTACTTCATAAAAGTTGCTATTTATGTATAATTTGGTCCATCAGGATAATTCATATTACGACTAATGGCCTCACTATTTTTTATTATAATGTTAATTATTGTCAATGTTGACTATTGTTATTAGTTGTAAGTTTTATCAGTCACGAACAGAAGGCGCTTTAAATTAGATTTTTGACAGAAAACTGTAGGACCGATTTTTGTACATATTTCATAGATGGCGCCAAGTTTTAATTTTGAATTTCACAACTCCCATCTATTTTATGGTGCATGTGTTTTATTAAATTCAACATGTAATAACTGAGCCACAGCAACGCATGTTCAAGGCAGTTAGTAGATTTTAGCATTTAAACACTAACCTAACTTAATGTTAAATGACAATGTGGTCTAAGATAGTAAACAAGTTACATATATCTAGGGACTGGCTTTCTAGCGAAGCTGCCGGAACACGCCTGTAGATACTTGGCGACAAATTTTCAAATAGAAAATGATAACTAATAATACTAAGAATAATAATACTTAGAAAAAGCACTACAACTTTTTTTATGTCAGGAGGCAAACGAATATAAGAATCACCTGATTTTAAGTGATCACAGCCGTCCATAGACACCAGCAACACCAGGGGAGTTGCTAGTGCGTTGCCAGCCTGTGTTTGGGTGGTGGGGGGAAGGTTGGAGAGGGAGGATGGAAAGCGGAAAAGGGAGGGAAGGTGGTCCTGGTCCTCCGACGCTCACAATGACCGAACGAAACGCAACAATGCAAGCATTGTTAGTTCACATAGGTTATCTGTGAGAGGATGGTGCTACTCCAGTAACCAGTAATAGCTTCAGCGTAGCTCTACTACCTGCAAACTGTGCTATGGTCTCATCAGGATGTTTAACTTCACCGGAAAATTCCACAGTCGTAAAACAAACTAAAAAGAGCGATATATTCTAAGAGATTATCAAAAAAATGCCCTTAAAAAAGTTCGGATATAATTGTCTTTATGTTCTTTATGTAGTAATATGGTTGAAGATTTTTTATATTGTTGTTTGTACAGATAAAAAGATGTTAATATGTTGAAATGGTTACAGGGTATGCTCTCAGAGCCTTCATCACCGCAGTCGCAAGCATCGCAAGCGTCGCAGGCGTCGCAAGTGGCGCTCGACCACTCGTACTGCCGGCCCCCCTCCGACCGACCTGACCGGAGACCCTCCAACCATCTGCAGCATGATCACGGTAACATATATACATTCACTTTCAAGTCTGTCAGGCAACAATTGGATTGGAAAGCATTTTTTTTTTATTGTAGTACGACAAATTGACTGTACTATAAAACGATGGTAAGCAAATTACAATCCAAAAGCAATGGAGACCACTGAGAGACAAACTGTTCATCGGAGATCGCCGCTTAACAGCTGCTTAATAACTGTCGGCTTGCATAAGTGTCTCTTCACGTTACTCTTCAAGTACCCCATGTCATAAGAAGGAAGGAACATATTAGCCGGAAAATTATTCCATAGGTTCACGGTAAAGCAAAGATAAGGCATTTGTGAACTTTTTGGTTCGTGCCCAGATATAATTTACCGTAAAACTGTCGCTCCGAAGCACAGCGCACGTGGTTCGGTTACGGAAAACATCTATTTGCTGGTCCTTCGAGCCGAATCGATTTATTCGAATAATTAGTATTTATTACGTACCTTTCCGGTCTACGTGGATATGATGGCTAACACCTCATTTGCTGTCCGAACCAAGTCTATGTTCTTGATACTTTGTTACGTTCTATTTTTCAATAATCCATATTTTAACGCTATAGTATTTCAGCTTTGCCCCCAATTTTCTTTTTATCATTTGTGCCGAAAGGCAATCGCATTTATGTCTATAAAGTCACGTGAACGCATTTTGTACTGAACAAGTAGACTTATTTTGGTATGCCAAGAATGATAAAAAAGATCCAATCAAAGAATATTGAATAACCCCATCACGCCGTCTCGTACAAAATCGATACTTCGCGTTTTCTTTCTTCGAAAGTAATAACAATATTTCCATACATGTTTGAGAAAATATTATTGAGTACTAAATGTTAATGAAGACAAATTAATGGTAAGTACCAATTTTTGCCTAGTTCAGCATGTTACCATTTTCAACTACATCATCTCTTGATGATACAAATTTACATTACTGATTGTATATCTAAATATTTGTTAACTGTATTACTGTTGTATATAAAGTGAAGCAATGTTGGCTAAATAGTTTAAAGTTGCTATTGTGTTGGTCCTTTCACTGAAGGAAAACATAGTAATGAAACCATAGCATGAAGGCAGTAGGGTTTATTTAAGCTCGTCTGGTTAAGTTTGTTACCAACCTCAAGTTGACAAACAATATGCCAACCACTTGTAGTTATAAATTCAGTTGCCCTTGAGAGCCAGTGCCCTTCAACCTTTAGCATGTTTATCATTTTAGGCAATATCGTCATTCAATATCAAGTAAAATTTGTAATGAAATGTTAAAAAACCTATAAAGTAGAAAATAAATAATGAACAGGCTACACATGGATGGCGGAGCCCGAGGGAGCGCTGCCACTGGACGAGACTTCGAACAAGAATGACGCTAAACGGCCCTACAAAAGAAAACACGAAACCAAAAAGTTGGCAGAGATACAAAACAAGTCAGTATATTTTACAGTTTCAACATTTAATAATACACTTTTCATATGATTAAAATAACTCATCTCCAATTGTGACCACTGACACTGATAATATAATACTAATAATACTAATAAACCCATGAGAATGACCCTCTTTTGGGTTGTCGCATTTTGGGAGAAAGTTGAGGCCAGCACTCTCGAACCCCTAATTTAAATTAAAAATTTCGGTGAAGTAAAACATCAAGAGGAAACTTGAACCTTAATAGTAGTGGACTGACGTGATTATGTCCATATGTTCTTTCGTGAAGAGACCTATAACTTTCCATAAGATTTCTTAGAGGCTGATGTAATATCGGGATCATTCGGCGAGTAGCAAGCTCAGAGATCGGTATCATAACCCTAAAGGGTTGTAGATCTATTAGTGGTTGTCGTTGTTTCCATATAGTAGTGTGGTATAAACAATGCATTGGTTGTTAGCTGTACCCTAGCTTAGAGTACAGCTAGGAAGACTGCAATGAGTCCTAGGTCTGTTTGTTACAAGGGCAATGGATTGTAAGATCGGTACCACAACAGTAAAAGGATGTTGATCTATTAGTGGTTGTCGTTGTTTTCGTATAGCAAACAATACGTTGGTTGCTAGCTGTACTCTAGCTTAGAGGGGGGTATGAAAACTGCAATGAGTTGTAGGTCTGTTTGTTACAAGGGCAATGGGTTGCAGGTTTGAAGCTATACATCAAGTGAAAGAACGCTATAACAAAGGCAATGGATTGTAGATCTATAACTTACGAGCTGTAGTGCAGCTTAAAAGCTAGTATGTCAACTGGAAATAGGTTGGTTGGTTGTAGTTTGTATTTTAGGTTAGTGGTGAGTAGGGCGATGAGTTGTAGATCTGTCGTTTGCAGGCTGTACTCTCGCGATGGTGATTACTTGGAGTGCGCGGCGGTGCGGTTCAAGGCGCGCGACATAATGGCGGAGATGACGGTGATGTACGAGTTCCTGACGCGCGGCATCGACCGCGAGGACGTCGCGTACCTCCGCCGCGCGTACGAGGCGCTGCTCGCGGACGACGCCGCGCAGGGATACTGGCTCAACGACACGCACTGGGTCGACCATCCGCCCACCGACATCATATACGAACCCCCGAGGAAGAAGTCCAAGAGGCACAACAACATCTACGAAGACCTACAGGTCAGTCCAACACTCACTCATTTGTTTTAATGCAGGAACTAATCCTACATTGGACACCCATCATCCTGGGAAGCGATAGGGTGTCTGACTGACAAATGCTACGAGATAACGTATGCCGCAGGGTCGTGCAGGAAAAATACAATAACACCCAGGCAGCAATCCATTTATCGAACAAAGTGCCATGGAAGGTTTGGTTAAGTTAGCTGGAGCCCTTTCTCCCAGTACGGATTGGAAGTTAAGAAGTCGCCTCTTGATTTTTTAATGAAGTTGTCTCCTTAAGTCCTCTAACTTTTTAACGTGGTTTCCTCTTACCGTAACTTTTCACTGAGGTTTCGTCCTTCCACTATCTGATCGATAGGCCAAACCAGGACCATCCTTACCCCATTTCCTGTCCGCTCTGATAAGCAGGCTCACCCTAGGAGTGTTTATTGGCTTTCCAGCCTTATTCACAATGTTCCGCGAAACAGCAACTTTTTAAAGCAAGTATTCATTACGTATTGAACTTTTTTGTAATAACACCAAAAGCGGCTAAAAAGATGAAAGAATGCGTGTCTAAATTAGAGAAGGCCAACTAGCTTCACTAATAGATGCAATTTTTCAATCAACCATCCATGAAGGGGGATAATCTAAAACTTCTTTAAAGTACTTCTACTTCTTTAAAGTAATAACTAATTTCAAACATCATGGTTTTATTATAGGGTCATTCGAGTGGTTCAGCGAGAACTGAAGGTTATTACAAGATGGACGCACGGATAAAAGCGAAGTATAAATACCATCATGGCAGAACTAGTGCCGCCGCGATACACGCACAGCCCGATGACAAAAAAGCCTCTAAGATGCAGTTACTATCGAGGGAAGCTCGCTCTAATCAGAGACGTCTATTAACCGCCTTCGGTACGTATAATGCACTAGCTAATACCCGCGACTTCTTATGAGTCCTTTTCTAATTTAACAATGTATTTTATTTAGGAAAAAAACATCAATACCGCACCGTTTGCTCCTCTTTTTTATGGCAAGAACGCACATTATTGAATGTATAGACCTTATAAAAATAGTAATTTGTTTTTGTTTTTTGAACTGACTATGCTATTGGCCTAGGAAGGTCTTAACAGCTTCACGGGACTACTGGTAATTTGTTAAAACTTTCATATCCGTACATTAAATGATGCTGAAGCTTTTTAAGTAACAACCAGTTGGACAACAACAACTGTTAAGGAACTTTCCTTCAAAGTAAAATTTTAAAATTAGTATTGAAGTCATTATCTAACATTTTATTTATTAAATAGACTAGGCAGGCCTGGTGGGCGTTATTCCATCCTGATGATTAAAAAAAATTTGAAAAATTATATACCTAAGCCTTCCTCATGAAAGACTTTATCTACTGGTGAAAACTAAATGAAAATCTGTTCAGTAGTTTTTGAGTTTATCACAAACAGACAGAGAGACAATGTGGCAGAGGACTTTGTTTTATAATATTCTCTGACAATATCTCAAATCCCTCTTCCATACAATCGACGAATTATCACATAATTATTTTACATTTATTTTACTACTATATTTTTTCTTTCAGGAACTGATACGGATTCTGATTTATTAAAATTCAATCAGTTGAAATTCAGGAAAAAACAACTCAAGTTCGCCAAGTCTGGTATCCACGACTGGGGCTTATTTGCCCAGGTATGTATATGAATAAGTTAACAGATATTTCAGCCATAACTGACTATTTTACTGTGTTATTTTTAATCTTTTCTAATTAATATATGACTACTTCAATAGGGTATTTCTAATCCAATGAATTACATTTGTTACTCCAAAAAAAAAAAGGCAGGGCGAGCAACTCGATACATATGACAGAAGTGAAACTCCTAATTTGATCAAAAATAAAATTCACTGCCAAATAAACTTGTTGTATATAAACACTTAATATGAAACAATGACAAGCCTTGTTTTATTCTAATAGTTTACTCATCTAATGCAAATCATAATAAAGAAATGATTTATTGTCAATTTAAAGGAGACTTTGACATACTTTGTAGTGGTAGAGCCACGCTGAAGCTATTATTGGTTTCATCCTAATTGGGTCGGCTCGTCCGGGGTAGCACCACCCTCTCACAGAAAACCGACGTGAAGTAACAGTGCTTACATTGTTGCGTTTCGTTCGGTCAGTGAGAGCGCCGAAGACCCATCTCCCCTCCCCCCCTTTTACTTCTCCTCCCCCTTTCTCTCCATTCCCCCAAACAAAGGCTGGCAAAGCACTTGCGACTCTTCTGGGGTTGCTAGTGTCTATGGACGGCGGTGATCGCTTAACAACAGGTGACCCGCAAGTTCGTTTGCCTGCTATATGACATATATATATATGTAGTTCTAAATTATGCTGCTGGGTTGTTCGCACTTGTGTTGAAAAGTTTACTGTGATATGTAATAGAAAGTTTCATTTGAATTTTTATTCAATTCTAATAAAATAAATCATAATCCCAACAGAAATAAACACTCCTTCCAATATTCACTCCTCCTTCCTTCTCTCTCTCTCTCTATCCTTCTCTCAACTCCTTAAATATTATCTTAGGAATGATTCCCCTGTTTATATATACATTACTATAACTCCCTGGAAAGTTCTAATATGAGAGCCAACTTCTTGTTGGAACATTGAAATTATCACATGACACTTATCGTGTAACATGTGCTGATTGACACTGGCAAATGTTTCAGCGGAGCTAAAATAAGAAAAAGAAGTGCAGATTTGTAATGTATTAATGTATGTATATGTACCAGGAGCCCATAGCAGCTGACGAGATGGTGATCGAATACGTGGGTCAAATGATCCGGCCGATAGTGGCAGACGTACGGGAGGCGCACTACGAGGCGACCGGCATCGGCAGCTCATACCTCTTCCGTATCGACCTCGACACTATCATCGACGCTACTAAATGCGGTAACCTCGCCAGGTTCATCAACCACAGCTGTAATGTGAGTTCATTTTATTACTACCTATTACTACTACCTGGTTACGTACATTGTTTCTTGACATTCTTATTATGTGCGTATTACGAAAGTTGAATTAAAGTTATATTTATTAAATACTAGCTTCTGCTCGCGACTTTGTACGTTCTTTTCCTCGATCTGACTACACTATTGACTTAGCAAGGTCTTATCAGCTTCACCGGACTACTATAGCGAACGCATAAGGCACTCAGCCGATTTTATTTGACAACTAGCTCAAAGGTGCACGGCACACCTCGGCTTGGGCTGTTGCCTGATACATGCAATTCGCGACCTGTCTTTTTTTTCTTTTTTTTTAACGTGGGGAAATCCCTTATGGATACCCACCCACCCGGGGGAGAGGGTGGGTTATGTCCGGCTCGCACGGACTAAAACCCCACGGTGTACCATCAGACCGTAATTGTTGGGGCGGCAAGGGATCGTACTTGCTACTCAACCTTGTAGAGACGCCCCAACGGTCCGCCCGGCGGAAGGTGGCCGCCGGGCTCCTACCTATAGAGAGGCAGACTGGGTACACACCAGCTGCCTCCCCTCGCCCGCCTGACCTGTGCAATGAGGAGATGAGCCCCCCGGCCCATCCCCTCAGGTCCGGCTACAGTGGCAGGAGGAGTTGGGCAAAGCGCCGCCTCCTCCTGCCGATCCTCTGTTGCCGGAGACGGCCACTCAGAGGATCCACCTCGCGGGCCCTCTCCGCCGCCTCTTTCTGCGAGATGACCTCCTCGCAGAAGGAGGCCATTGCTCGCCACGCCTGTTCGCTGCCGAGCATGGCGGAGACCACACTCGGCAGCGACAAATTCCTTCCTACCGCCGCCGTTAGAGCGCGGCGCTGTCCCTCCCACGCAGCACACTCGAAAAGCGTGTGCTGCGCGGTATCTTCCTCAGCACCGCACTCGTGACAGGCGGCGGTCGGCTCCCTGCGAGCGATCCGGTGCAGGTACCACCGGAAACAACCGTGTCCAGTCAGTACCTGCACCAGCCTGAACGCTATAAAACAATATAATCCACGGTAAAATTGTTCAGTAATCCAACCATGTCTTTAGTGATTTTTGAACCAAAAATTGACCTTTTTGTGACATATATAGCCTAATACATCGTCATATAGTTTAATGTCTCGCTAACGTGATATAATATTCTGAAGTTCAGAAAAACCTAAACACACTGTAGGATCATAGGCCTTTTTTCAAAGGAATGTATAGACATGACGTTTTGGCGATTTCGAACTGAGAAATTCACAGCTCTACATTTTTCCACATACCGTATACTACAAAAACATTTCTCACCATCAGCCAATAGTGTTATCAATTTTAATTAGTAAAATTGTAGGGGAATTCTGAAATTGTAAGGGAATTCGTCAGTACACGCCCTGTTTCGAACCTGCGGTCATCGGATTAATGAAACCAATACACTACCATGCCTTAAGAAAAAATCTTTCTAATTAGTGAAATATATATGTACGTATTTATCTCCAGCCGAACTGCTACGCGAAGATTATAACAATAGAATCACAGAAGAAGATCGTGATATACTCGAAGCAGCCGATCGGAGTCGACGAGGAAATCACTTACGATTACAAGTTCCCGCTCGAAGACGAGAAGATACCGTGTCTGTGCGGCGCCGCGCAGTGCCGCGGCTTCCTCAACTGAACCAACAACACAGAATGACGTACATACACTATATATATATATATATGTATATATACAGGTACTACAGAGCCATTTATCAAATGAGTCGTAAAATTTCAAAATGAGCTATAAAAATCCAGTTTTAATCGATCATATAACATGTGTAGTTTTTTTTAAGATTTTCAGTTTGTTAATGAGAAACATCTATAGGCGAGGGTAACCTGATTGTTGGCATGGCGAGACGTGGCGACGCAAATCACAAACTTTGCACTATTAACGAAATACTCAAACATATTTAGGGATCTGTATAAGCATAAGATTCAAATTGTTTTGTCGGCCACTTATTCTACTAGTGTTATGTGGCACGCGCCGACGACCTAGCGCCCTTTGAAAATGCCGCCAAACGCACCGCGCTTACGCCTAGTTGAATTTATATATTTAATAAAAACGAATATTTATGTGATAAAATAAATAAACAGTCATTAATTTATGGAACAATTTTGTAATGCTTTATCATTTCATTATGCCATAACATCACTGTCGTAATCTATTATTTTATGCATATAACTTATACAAATCCATTTCGATGTTTCACATCTGCCAGGCGTCCCGTGACGGCTCAATTTTGTTATACCGAGAACGTAGTTAAAATTTTGCCCTTCATAGGGTTTTTAGATTTTTTTATCGATATTCATATTTTATATACAAAATTTAAAGAAATCTTAAAAAATACAGCTAAAATTAGATTTATCTCACTTTGAAATGTAACGGCTCAAATATATATTTTGAGAGTCTTTTACAGGATTTAAATCAAATAGTAGTTCGTTTTTTTTTTTTAATTCATCAACTTGCGTTATTTCATCCTATATTGTAAGTTAATTAAAATAAGTAAATTACGACTATTTGATCCTTTAACTTTCTTGAGATTTTTTTTTACTTGGACACTAAAAAAACTATTAAAGGATACTTACCTTAAAGTTACTCTCTTCTATATGTACATAATTATAACGACTATCATTCCTTACATAATGTATAGGTAACGCAAACACGTTCATCGATCAAATATATTGGACTCATTAAAGCGGTATTGATGAAATGATTATTTTCCTAAATTGAAATAAATCACAAATAAATAACATGAAATTTGAGATATAATACTTTCTGGAAAATTCTATCAAAAGAAAGGTTATAAATTTTGCATTCAAAAACATGCATTATTCGATTATATGTTCCTTTATTGTGCTAGTGATTTTGGTTATTGTAGACAATTGAAATGATTTAAGAGTAATAAGATGAATTCTGCGATATAAATCTTTCTGGAAAATTCTATCGACAAGGACAATATTTTCTATTCAAATTAAACTTACGAGTGAACTGTGACATTACGATTACAGTGTTGATTAAATCCCAAAATAAATGGAAATAATATATTTAAGCTACACTGTAGCTTTATTAAAATGCATAATATTAGAATTTGTTTATGTTATTCTTTCTCTTATAATAAATTACAGGCAGCAAAAATATATATAATGTTATTAAAAATGGTTATTGGATTATATCTTTTTCTCTCTCAAGTAATTAAGTGAAATGTGTACTAATAATTACTAATTACATGTTTCATTTCTCGTTTATTATTGTTCAGAATAATATAAAAATGGTTTGGTTTTGTCTATGGTAGAATATAGAGCCAAAAGTCTATGGAGATAACACACAAATGTATAGCGTGTCATGTATTTTCTACTTGTACAGATTAATGATTATTTTTTTAATTGGAGTGGTGTATGTCTCAAATAGTTTAAGCAGAGCTGTAGTGTACAACTGTAGATTGTTGGCTTGTTCTATCAGTACTAGTCAACTGAGTGATTGTATACAATAGTACTGTTGTTGGGTGCCTATGATTTACAGCTCATTTGTAAAAGCGTATGTACGTTTGATAAAATAATATTCTAGTGTATAAGAGTTTTTTTTATATAACTGCCCCATGCGTTTGATGTCTTTATGTAAAGAGAGATGTATGAAGTTTTATATTTAAAGTGTCCCAGTGTTCTTTGTAATTACTGATTTCTTGTATTATATGTATTATGTTATGATTTTGACTGGTCTAAAGATATGATTCATTAGATGTAAGTTTTTGATAATAATTAACTGTATAATTAATTATTTGTATTGTAAATTATTTAGTATAAAAGATCTCTGCTATTTCAGATTTAGGGAAAAAGTACACAATACAAGTACAGATGTTTGTCACAGAAGTGAAATTAAATCTCCATATAATTATTTATAACAATTGGTTTAATTGCTATCAAATAAATTTTCATATTGTATAATGTAATTTAATACATGTAAGTTTGTAAATAAATGATTCCAACAATTTGTTTATTATTTAAAAAATGGTCCGCTTCATTAGGTAGTACATATATATAATACCCGGTTTTTGATTTGGCATGTCAGAGGAAGACCGGAATGCTGGGCAAGTCAGTTACGTGTAGCTTTATCTTTGTCTATCGCAGTGATTGTACTGACAAAGGAACACTTTACCAAACCAAGCCGATCAATACTGGACCTCCTTCTTCCACCGGACGTATCAAGCCGGGTATTGAAAGCACTTATCTCTTAGATAACTGTGTAAGCACATTGACACTGATGCCAAATTATATTAAGACCTTGAGTATCCATGAATTATTTGATTAGAGACTTTGCAAAACGGATGGCACGAAAACATACTTCAATATTCACGTACACAGATTTTCATGAGGACCAGATAAAAACCATAGAAGTTGTGCGACAACGTCACCCATTATAGAATGAATGTCGATATTAAAAAGTTTTGAAAAGAAAATAGATTGTTTTGAAAAAAAAAATACAGGTTGTTTTGACGAAAACACTGTTTTATTATTTTATTGAAATTATACCTCTTTAGGCGCATTAGCGTTAGTTTTTTGACAGAAGATAAACTTATGATTCGAGTTTTTGGCGGGATTTTAGTCTGTCATGTAGTGGATTGTATATTTTATTCATAATCTTGTGTTATTTGACTATATATTGTGTAAATTTGGTGGTGTTTTACGTAATATAGTTAATTTATTATGCATAAGTGAAGTGAATGGAAAATAATAACACGGAGCATGAAATTCTGAGATGCCACAAAAACTCCCTGGAAGGTTCTAGCAAGGGATCCACCATCTTGTTAGAATATGGATTCACACGTTGCTTAATATTGGAATGATCACACGAAGCTTGTGATATTATTGACTACGTGATAATGGCAGTAATAATCGGAAAGATTGATTGCCAAAAATAAAGTTAAAAAAAAAAAAAACTTATGATTCGTGTCAGATGACATCAGCGACATACTAGTAAGCACGACCACCCGTATTGCGCTTACACGCTTGCGTCAGACTAGTTTCGCGTAGTACCTATAGCCATAAGTTTTGTACTATAAAGTAGTACTTTGTGAGTATAGCGGCCTGCGTACATCTATTTTTGTACTGAGATTATGTATCCCCTAATTATGTTTCATTAATTAATAGAATGTGTATAATTAGTTTTTGGAGTGCTAATAGATGTGAAAATCAGACTAATGATAATAATTTCACTTTATAGAATATAAAATTCACATTATAAATAATTTAAAAATTCAAAAGATAATAAATACAGTTATACCATCACTCTAATTCTCACTTTTATCGGTTGTCCTTATGACTGCTGCGACTTTTGTTTTGGTAACCTATCTTCTAGTAGATAATTACCGCCATTGTCGAGTAGATAATGATATTTAACATTTAAAGATAGAAATAAGTAATGTAGAATTAAGTAAGAACGGTGATAAAAAAATGAAATAAACGAAAAACCAAATAAAAAGAAGGATAAAGAATGTAATAGAGAATAAGATATGTAAAAGAAAACGGCAAGATCAATAAAGACAAAAATTACAAAAAAGAGCAAATAAGGTCTCAGATCACGTCTGAGGGAAAAGGGGACTTAAAAAAAAAAAAACATTCAAAGACCGAAAAGATATATGTAGTCTCTCAATTGACCGTGTTTATGAAGTGGCTTGTGCAGAGATGGAGGAATTAATTATTTTATGTGTTTATAGACCTCCATCATCAAAATTTTCTCATTTTTTAGAGTTTTCTCATTTTTTTCGTGTTTTAGTTTGTGGTGACTTTAATATAGATATTTTGAGTACGTCGCCAGAGTTAACTATGTTCACATCATTATTTAGGTCCTTTAATCTGGATCCTATCTTTGATGAGCCAACAAGTATCACATCCCAGACTAGTACTTGCATAGATAACATCTTTACTGACTTTGAAATCATTGGCGGTAGTATTATTACTGGGATACGGTCTGATCATAAGGATTACTTGTTAGAATAAATTGTGAAAAGTCAAGCGTTCTTTGTAAGAAAACAACCAGACTTACATCCAAAAGCAGATTAGATCGTTTAAATTCCAACATTGCAGAAAGATTATCTACCAAGATTTTTAATAATCAAGGCGTGAATGATAATTATAACAGCCTGTTTAACATCATAAGTACTGAATTTAAGAAACATTTCCCAAGAAAAGTTATTAGTGTAAAACAAAAACATAGTTTTAGTGAATGGGCTACTGTATGAATTAAAAAAAGTAGAGACCGACTATACGATCTATATTATAGGTGATCATTAACTAGCAATGAATCCTTTCATGCTTATGTCAGAAATTATTCAAAAAATTTTAAACGTGCTTGTGTAGCTGCAAAAGCTAAATTTTTAGGGAAAAAAGTTCTTGGGTCTAGTAATAAGACCAAGACTGCCTGGCATATTATAAATAAAGAATTAGGGAAAAACAATATAAATGATAATTCGCATAACCTCAATGTCGACGGAGTACATATTTCAAACAGTTCAGAGGTAGTAACTGTTTTCCAAGATAACTTCACTAATATACCTTTACAGGCAACAAGAAATATTACTTCATCAGCCCATGGTGCAGTATCGTTAGTAAAAAATCGGAGTGCACCTATAAATTAAAAATTTAATTTCACGTCTTTTAGCGCAGAGGAAATTAATAAGGACTTTTAAACTATTTAAACATGAAACATACCGAAGACATTTGGGGAATGTCGGTAATAGTAAACAGTCCGTAATTATCAATATTTCACCATATCTGGCAAATATATTTAATCAGTGTATAACAGAAGAAACCTTCCCCAATTTAATGAAAATAAGTAAAATGGTTCCTTTGTGTAAATCAGGCTGTAGGAGTAAGCTTGGAAATTATAGGCCAATTTCTGTACTGCCGTCCTTAAGCAAAATTATTAAAAGATTATGCTTAAGCAATTAACAGCATATTTTAACGCTCAAAAGATTCTAGATGGTCGACAGTTTGGTTTCACAAAATCAAAAACTGACGCTGGTGCAACGCTACTTAGTCATATTTTTCGAGCTTGGGAGGGGTCGCAGGACGCTATTGGTGTGTTCTGTGATCTAAGGCTTTTGACTGCGTTGACCACAATATCCTTATTTTGAAATTAAAATACTATTGTGTTGGTGGAGCTTCTCTCGACCTTCTGGTCTCCTATTTAGAAGATCGCTGTCACAAAGTTAGTGTAGATGGGACAACGTCAGCGGAATCATTGATTTTTTTTTTCGAACTGACTACGCTATTGACCCAGCTAGGTTTTAACAGCTTCACCGGACTACTAAGGCGAGCGCTTGCAGCACTCGGTCGATTTTATTTGGGCAACTAGCTCAAGGGTGCACGGCACACCTCGGCCTGGGCTGCTGCCCGACACGTGCAATTCGCGACGTATCTGAGCTGACCTAAGCTAACTATTCATACATATATGAGTTGTTGGAGCATATATGTGTACCAAGCATAAATACCTCAACAACTCCTATATATATTTCGTATCGAATAATTTTCCAAACTATTTAAGTTCGATAAGGGAAAGAAACAAAAGCCTTCCACTTTCATGTGTAAGCGTGTATGCGTGCACGTGCGTGGGGGTGATATGTGTACTGTTGTTGCAGTGATGTAACATTTTGTGTCACTGTATCGCGCGAGGGGATCATTGACTCGAATCATCGTCCTACAGGGTTCTGAATTAGGGCCGTTTTTATTCTTGGTATATATAAATGATCTACAGCTAGTGGTTGATAACTGTGCTGACATGGTTCTTTTCGCGGACGACACTTCACTTATAATTAGGGCAAAAAGAATAGATTCAGAGCTCAGTGATCTAAATAATACTTTAAATAAAATTTCCGATTGGTTTATATTAAATAATTTATTGCTTAAGGACGCGCTCTCAAAAAAGGTCCACTTTCACTGTTTTCCGGTAAGAATTACAACAAAACTATTGAACTTTGGTAAACATAACAACTAATTACAGATACATTGAACCTTTAACAATGACGTATGGATGATAGTCTTTTAAAATTAATAGATTTTCATTTAAAAAAATCAATTCTCCGTAGTCCCCTCGCGCAAAACAACCTTGCTTTTCGGCATCAAAATCTCAGTAAATTTACATTTTTCTTAATAGGAAAAAATACCTTCTTCTGCTTCATATAGTCAAGTTTAGTGCATCGAAATAATATTTAAGATATCTTTGCCATATCTAAGAAAAATAATCAATAACTTTTAAACAAAATTTCACCACTTTTTCGGAGTTATGTAGATCTTAACACTTAGAGAATAAGGTGCAATTTATTTCCTTCATTTAGATTCGATTAACAAAACGACGTTGAACAAGAAATCACTCAGGTCATTCCGCGCTCGAGCGCCTTAGCAATTGGGTGTCTACGTCGCCTTAAACCGAGTTGCTTTAAAAAATACATCGCTATACGTGTTCTTATACACTTCACGAAACTTCTTGATAATTTTTAAAAGCTAACCAATTTTGAAGTGTTTATTTTATATTTAGGTTAGGTAGCGCTTATAAACTAGATGGTACTCGCGACTTTGTCTCGGTTGTTACTATATTATAATAATAATAACAACAATATATTTTATATACGTAGAATAACATGTAAAAAACTCGAGATAAAATATATTTTGATTACAAAATTTCTTTGTAAACAATGTTATTCATTTACTTCTCCTGCGCATACGCATCAAACCACTTACACCACTTCACACATTGCTGAAATGCTTTTAAAAATCGTACTTTCTTAAAACCTAAACAAATCTTAATATGTTTTTAGATAAATATCCAGTGTTTAAAATGTCTGAAAAAATATCGATCTCTATAGGTTTCGCGTGATGCGCACACGAAAACAGACCCCTATTATACATTTATATATAAAATCTATAATAAAACTGTAACAAGCCCAAATATGTACATTAAATATTTTTTGAAAATTTTAATTTGGATAGACTTTGTTATATTTATTATGTTGTAATTATTTGTTATCGGTATAGAAGCTAAAAAGAATATTTGTACAATTTTTGTCTGTCCGTCTATCTATCCCTCTGAACACGTATCGAGTGATTAAAGTACTGAACCAATTTTGACGAAACTTGACACAGGGATAACTAATATTATAAGATTGCATCTAGGATACTGTCCCATAAAAGGCAAGGGGTTCTTTAGGATAACGGACGAAGGAAAAATATTTGTATTCAATGAAATTCTTGATGGATTTTGGTTAATTTTCTTTGTGCTATATATAACAGACAGGTTAGTTAACATTGAAGCCATAGTTCATATTTTTAACGTTTTGTATTCAGGGAATCCCTAGTGCTACCAATCCGATTTTGAACTTTTTTCAACGTTAGAAAGATAATATATATATATATATATATATATATTATCTGTTAGTATTATAGATAATGTTTATTTTGGCAAATATATATTTTCAATAGTTAATCACAAGGAATGTAATTGAAATCGGCAAAAAATAATTTATTGCCAATAGTGGGAAGACATTTAACGGCAATATATGTATTAGTTTTTATTTTAATTGGACCCGGTAGGTGATGCTGCGAACGGGTTGTAAGCTTATTGTTAAAGATTTCTCACATACCAACTGGGTATATATCTGAGTGTGTCTCTGTATAGTTCGGATTTACAATTAAACACGGAAGATATCGCTGCAATCGTGTTCTAGGTTTATTCAAAATTGTTGGCGTTTAAAAGTACAAGTGAAACAGGTAATAACCGATTTAGCGCAGATGAAGTTGCCCGGGTCAGCTAGTATTCTATAAAATAACCAGGATTTTCAATGAGGCAGAGATCATTAATTACATACTTACTTTTCTCTTATACTTGACTCATGTCTTCATTCGATTGACAATATATTTTGAAAGAATAAGCCGAATTCATGAAACAAAGACTAAATGCTATCTTGTAGTATGCCTTTATGCTTTTTTTAAATATTTTACCATAAGTGTTATACTTTAGCAGTAGTAAGTGCACTGACAAACAGATAGATAGACATTTCCATTGATATGTATGATTGAAATGTATTTAATTACTTATTATTGAGTTACTTGCAATATTTTTTTTTCGCAAAAATCTGATAAGCCCAGGAACGTAACGCTCACTGTATGTATAGAAGACATATTTATGTTTGTACGAGTACATACTCGTACATGTACATAGGGAATTCATGGTGTTCAATTGGTTTTACCGGTGAAATATCAATCCGATATCAGCAATTTCGGAACCTTGTATTAACGATTCTTTTGGAATTTGTGTACATTTACCAATTACTAATGAAAATTGATAGCACTATCGGCTGACGGAAAACAAGGTAAGAAACCTGAACCTGAGAAAAATTCTTGTAGTATCACAGTATGTCAAAATAATAGCTTGTCGATTTCTGGAAATTTGTCGTGTCGTGGGTTCTCATCGTGATTATGTCCATACTTTCTTTCGGAAATAGGCCTATGAACCTGTACTGGATCTCTTATACGCTCGTCCTAATAATACAATAAATAAACTACATTATCATACTAAACTCGTGAGTGCAAAGTTGATGTTTTAAGTGACTATTTGTACTAGGATACTGCTACCATGATACACCTCCTCACCTGGCCCTTGATCAATAAAACCTCGATCGCACACTATGTGACTAGATGCTTGATTATGACCTTGAAAAATGATAATTTGATTCCGCACTATGAGATAACATATAACAAAAGTGTAATGTTAATAATAGAAAAAAACTATAATATTTTTATAAAAGGATCAAAGTCGTTTATAGTTTTTTTTTTCTCGAAATGACTACGCTATTGACCCATCAAGGTCTTAACAGCTTCACCGGACTACTAAAGCGAGCGCTTAAGGCACTCAGCCGATTTTATTATGGCAACCAGCTCAAGGCTGTTGCCTGTTGCATGCAAAATCGCGACCTATCTTAGCTAACCTAGCTAACTATTCATATATGTACGAGTTGTTGAACCGTATATGTGTACCAAGCATACACGCCTCAACAACTCTTCCATATATTTATTATCGGAAAATTGAGAGTTTTTCAGTTTGATAAGGGAAAAAAGTAAACCCTTCCACTTTCATGTGTAAGCGTGTAAGCGTGCACGTGTGTGGGGGTGATCGTGTAGTGTTGTAGCGATGATGTATATTTGTGTGTCACTGTATCGCGCAAGCAACGCACTCAAGGGCTCCCTACCGAGGGATCGAACCTAGGCTTGAGCCGCTGCCGTGGGAGGCCTAATCGGGTGTGCGGGAGCGAAATTAACCCCCAGACCACGGCGGCGTGATCTGTGGTTACGCGGGCGTGGGCGTGAACACGCTCTGTTTCGAGGGACAGGCTGGTACTGATTGTTCGCTGACGTGATTGAATCAGGAGGGTCGGTAAAAATGTGTCGCGGACGTCTTTTAAAACGCGCAGCGTTAGGTACGGGTTCATAGCTTGCGGCGGATACCACTAACGGACTGGGATGATTCGTGGCTTTTTCAAAATAGCTAATCGTAAGTGATTTTACGTACGCCCAGATAGAAGGGATCTCTAGGTCTCTATGGAGATCGACTCTCCGGATGTACCACGGGGCACCGGTCACTTTACGTAAAACACGGTTTTGGAGAACCTGCAGCTTATCAAAGTTATCTTTGGACATATGCGCAAAAACGGGGCAGCTATATGTCATCACGGGACGGGAGCTTGTGTCTGAGGGACATCTTACTCTTACGACAAAGCAACGGATGGAGGCGACCCAAGACCATAGCGGCTTTGTTTCGCACTCTGTCTATATGTGAATTGAACTTTAAATGTTTATCTAATGTAACACCGAGATATTTGACCTCTTCGACCCAAGGGATATCGATTCCGTATAGCCTGATGGGCTCAAATTTATTTGCGCGTTTCGTGGGATCGAAGAGTATTGCGGCACTCTTATCGGGATTAACTTCTATGCGTCATCGACGAAACCATTCACCGAGAGTATGAACGGCTTTTTCGATGGTCGTTAGCTATGTACGTCTACTAGTATGACTCGATGCCGAAATTTAAACGCGAAAATTGAGAGCGCGTCCTTAATGCCGACGAAACAAAATGTATAAGATTTACTTTGCCTAATATTCCGTTTACTCATAGTAGAATTGAGATCGATGGGAGTCTTGTAGGTTTAGTTGACAATACTGTGTTCTTGGGTATTACACTTGATTCGAAATTACAATGGAGTCCTCATGTAAAAAAATTGGCGCGAAAATGAAGGTCTGTTGCGTTCGCAGTACGAAAGATCCACCAGTTAACAGGTATTACCACCAATGTTGCATAATAAAATCAAAAATAAGTAATAAAAAATATCAAAATCAATTACTTCACGTTTTAAGGTCCCGAAAAATATGAAAACAACTTTAATTAATGCAAATATAAACTTTGGAATAAGGTTTACCGGTTTAATTCAAACTAGTAGGTAATTCTTTTAATATACAATTATATTTTGTTAAGAATTAACATTGTTCACATTTACATAAATAATGAAATCAAAAAAGTTACATTAAATCATCACAGTATTATGACTAATTATTTAATTAAAAGTAAAACATTGAAAAAATTTTCACCGATAGATTTATAAATCGAAATCAATTAATAAATTATCCACACACTCAGATTCTAATGTACCAGTACATTATGAACGAGGTACCTAGAACTTTTTAAAATTAAATCTCTATTCAGGAAAGGTTTTTAGTCAGTATTTTATATTCAATAAAATACACATGAAGTCGAATAATAACAAGGCACAATAAAACAATAATTATTATAAAATTGTAAACTACCAAAGTATTTTACATGTAAATTAATAAACAAGAAACATTCCTTTTCCAAGTAAGCAAATTATTTATAAATTATATACTAACATAATACAAAACGCACTTTAAAAGTTAATATAATAAAAAGATAAGTTCGTTATTACATATTTGATGGTTGTTTAAGATATGGTTATTAACATTTCACGTCGATAGATTCCATCGAATAATACTTTAAAACAGTAACGAGACAGATTATTCAAGAATTAGACACCGTCACATGAATAATATAAACAGAGGATACATTGAATACATAGTTTGTAAGAATTTTGAGTAAATATTTTTTTATATGTTAAAATAAACCTTTCAATTTTAGTTTTACAGCTATGGAACTTATTAAAATATATCTAGTGTAATTTAATTTGGTTCAACTTGAAGTGTAATTAATTGCAAAAGTTACTATCAATTACATACTCGCATCAGTATTCAATTGCCTTGTATAACATTCCTATTTTTTGTTAATTTTGTTGTTTCGAGTTCTTAAGAATCCGCCAAGACTAGAGAAGTATAGGACATGCAAAAATCAAAATAGATGACCGTTTCCTGTTAGGTTTTTAAATTGTTATAATTACGCCATGATAACGGCAATTAAAATAATAATGACAGTACCATAATTAAAATAATAAATACAATAATTAAGTACATAAAATACGCAACAGCCTGGATAGCAAATTCATACTAGAAATTAGAATACAATTAGAATTGCTGATCTAAGAACAGACAAAAGATATCTGTACTTTTTAGATACATACATTTTATGTAAGAATTCCTATGATTTTATTATACTTTGTTAAGACATAATAATGTCACAATCACTGAAATTTCACCTGTTTAGTAAACATTTCAGCACATAAGTCCGCTGTACATTTAGTCGAACCGGTTTGCTCTTCGCTCTCTGTCGAATCTGAGTCAAATTCCGAATTAGTTGCCGGAGAATTTCTACCCATCGAAGTACGTTTTAAACCCACCTCGGTCGTTAATATCCTTTTAATAACGTCATCAGATGTCTGTTCTGTTTCCTCTATACGATTTTTACTGCGCAACTGACGTGCCCTTTTCCTTATATCTGCTAGAAAACCTGTCGTCGCTTCGATACTTTCCTGTGAAACCTCATGAAGTGAGGAATCAGATAATGACGGACCTAAATCACTGGAAGACCTTTTAGTATCCGGTATAGTATCCAACGATTCCACAGAAGCACCGATACTCCTAAACGCAGCCAAACCTTCCACAACAAACACACCATACTCGTCATCATCTTTGGACCTAATTATAATTCCATTCGGTGTCGTTCCCAATAATTCTGGTTCATTCACCTTCAAATTGAATATCTGAGGCATACAACAATCCGTTGATGTCGAAGTTAATGATGTAGTTTCACACGTACACGGAGGAGATTTATATGCTTCATCGCTTAAATAAATTATAGTAATCTTTTCTTCTCCAATTATGTATAGGAAAGGGTTTACAAATTCCCAACCGTGTACTGCAGAACTCCATTTAGGATCTTCGTTACGCGTCCGTTTACCGTTTTCATCGACAAACACACCGCATTCGGCATAACAGAGGAATATCTCTAAAGGCTTTTCACGGATCATAAGTATTGCTTTTGGTGGCGACTGTTTTTTGGCTGCTGCTGCGACCGTCGGTTCGTCTAAAGCAAAGGATTCTAATGCTCCAGATGGTAATTTTATTTTCAGAGGTTTTTCACCCGTGATAAAAAGATATCTAGTTGTTAATAAGAGTGATGTCGGCTGTCGGTCAACAGTCAGTGAGCGAGATATTTTAAATTCCGAGGTGGACGCATCAAATCTTAAGAGGAAGACGCGGCGTCCGCAAGCAACTGCCGCACAGGGTCCTTCGACAGCATCTCCCATTACTGCCTGTAATCAATAATATTTAATAAACTTTATAAAGAGCTTTTTTTATTCTATACACTCTTGGTCTGCATCTTCTTTTTGCCTTCATGTATTTTTTTTTTTTAATTATAAATTCCTTGGCCTCTGTGGAAAACTCCACAATTCTACCAGTGTCATGTACATTACGAACAACTCCAATGATAATTCAACAACAAAAGATTTGAAGTTGAGTTTAACCACTACCATATATATGTCTAACATATAACAAAAGGACGATACCACTTGAAAGGTTAGACACTCGCAGTATTCTAAGAGATGATAGTTCATGATCACATTTAAGGTATAACATGATAATATCAAAACAAATACTAATAAACAACCAAGAAAACCTAAGTTAAAGTTTGTTCTAAGACTTTCAAAAGTATAGCTACAAACGTGTAAATAAAGTAATAAACCTAAGTGCAATGACCGGTGTCAAAAGCTAAAATGGGCGACCCAGAGTTAGTAGCTTTCTATAATGAAACGGGCAATAAACATTTTTGTTTTGCGAGGTTCCCACGTTTCGGTTCAAGTTTCAAGTCATGGACACTGTCCTTTACCCGCATAAGGGTTTGTGCATAATTTTTTGTATTGTTCTAGATAATTAGGTCAAATACTAAGCAATATTTCTGCTGTCTAATCAGTCATACGTCAAAAATCGTAATATCTATGAGCAACTATTGGGATTTTTTTTATTTAACTGTTAGCTCCTTCAGGACGAATTTTTAATGAAGTTATTATCTTTATGGCGGTTACGTTTTGATCCATTATGGGAATTTTTAAGTTATAATCCATTAAATCTCGCGTCGGAGCGTCCAAGGCACGATGGATGAATCTAGTAACCGCGTCGTCAGTCACGTCGGTATAGTAGACACAGGTGTCAGGGTGTCTGGATATTGTGTGACCGCATAAATAGTGATGTTTTAGTACACAAACAGTATACCAAGATTCATATGTAGATTAACAAGCTTACCTTGATCAAATGGGGCGGCGTACCATCAGGAAGTCTCACTTTACTGACGTTGAGGGTCGGTTTAAGATTCCCCGCTCGTCGCAATGCGGATTCCATTGGGAAGAGTCCTCCTTGTACCAAGAGTCCATTATAAACGACAAGGACACGTCCGGCGGCCGCCGCGATACAGGAGACCCCTTGTATGCGAGCACGACGGGGCGGTGATACATCAGAGTCCAATTCAACAGTAACTGCGCCTCGTAACGAATGTAGCCCGTCGCTACAACCTATGGAAAAACAATTATTATACAATCAACAATATTTCAGGAGTTTTCGACGGGATCTTCACTTTATATTCTATTCATAATCTTGTGTTATCAAACTCTATATTTTGTAACATTGGTGGTGTTTTACGCAATATACTTCGGTATAAGTGTAATGAATCGGAAATAATACTACGGAGTATGAATGCTGACTTGATAAAAAAAATTCTCTGGAAAGTTTATTGAAATGTTCACAAAACCTTGCAAAATCATTAGTTACTCGACAATAGCAGTAATAATCTACCAGAATATTGATTGGTAAAATAAGATTTTATATTTCAAATATCTTCCGAAAAATAGGAATCTGTCATAAATCATCATTTTGTATGACTAAAATTATTCTTCGTTTTGAATAAAATATTGTAACAATAATCATTTAATAATAACTAGCGGACCTGGCGGCCCATGTCTTGTGGTCATAATTTTTCCTAAAATTCAACTGTAGCAGCACCAGTCGGGTGCAATTGTGAATCTAAACCGTTCTTGAATCCACCTGAGCACTGACAAGAAGTTTAATCACAATGTGTCTAGCCATTTAGGAAGATTTTAGTCACACAGACACTGTTAGTTTCATTATATGTATAAAGATTTATTTCTTGTTGACTGAATACAAACTACAATTGACTTATTCAAATCATAACTATTTGATTATTACCAACTACTGGCAATTCATCATAGTAACACCTTTACAATACATCATTGATCCATTACATTAATTTAGGTTGTAAGTCAGATGTAATAAGGTAGTCCGGTGAAGCTGTTAAGACCTTGTTGGGTCAATAGCGTGGTCATTTCGAAAAAAAAAAAAACAGATGTAATAAGATTTGGTCTTACACTAATTTTAGAGGTCAGACTATGCATGGAAAGCAATCTATAAGTAGTCTCTTGTTAGGGATTGTTTACCAAACTAAGGCTCAGAGCGACCACAAACAGAAAATAAACAACTGCAGCTAGGTAATTAAATTATCGTCATATTTTTATCAACAGATGTTATATTATTTGCAATTCCTCAAAACTTTTTATATAAGGTACATCACACATAGAGTCTGTTTTTGCAAAGTTCTATGGGTTTCGCGGGATATACATATATTAAAATGTATTATGGATTTTACTATGGCTTATCTACACTAAGTTATATCTCCGTCTAAACGTTCCGTTCGCCACACTCGATCACACGTTTTCGTAACGCTATCGTGACGCATTCACCAGCTTACTCCTGAAGTGATGCGTGCGTAAAGAAGTTTTACTTTAAATACATACCTATAGCAACAACGCCTGATTTGATGTGGAGTGCAGCAGCGGGCTGAGCGTTGTATCGGGCGAGCAGAGTAGGCGAGTACCCTGCACTGGGCACAGCACTCGGCTGCAGCTTGGTAATCCACTCTGCACGTTCCGCCATACTCGAACACACTACCGCCGCTTCACAACTCTTCCCGTAATTGTCAAATTTCACCTTAGAATTAATATTTTAAGTTTATTGATTTAATTGTATGCATGCTACCGAAAGACAATTTGAACACTCGGCGTGTGGAGCACTTGAGTACGTTGCTCGCGCGATACAGTAACACAAAATCTGACATCACTGCGACAACATTACACATATCACCCCCACATACGTGCACGCATACACGCTTACACGTGAAAGTGGAAGGGTTTTATTTTTCCCTTATCGAAATGGTTTAGAAAAACTATCCGACACAAAATAAATATAAGAGTTGGCAAGGTATGTATGCTTGGCTTATATATGTGTATATATGTTTCAACAACTCATATATGTATGAATAGTTAGATTAAGTTAGCTCAGATAGGTCGCGAATTGCATGTATCAGGCAACATCCCAAGTCGAGGTGTGCTGTTCACACTTGAACCAGTTGTCAAATAAAATCGGTTGACTGCCGTAAGCGCTCGCCTCAGTAGTCCGGTGAAGCTGTTAAGACTTTGCTAGGTTAATAGCGTAGTCAGATCGAAAAAAAACAATTTGAACATTTTCTTAATGCAGCTTGCAGCGGGACTTGAAGTAAAGGAAAAAGCGTTATGCCTCCTCTAGACGACTTTTTCTCGCTCTTTCTATTGTATACAAATGTGTGTACGTCGCCGAATGTTGAACTTCAATATTGTTTGCGTCAACATTTTATTTAAACTTATTTGTTTTAAATGATATTTTATTATACTTTATATATATATATGTAAAGAAAATGTTCCATTTTCTTTAGTTTATTTATCTGTGTACTTGTCTATAACGGTGTCTATGACATAATAGGATAGAATCTGTGGTGTTATGGTGAAAAGACGTTTTTTTAGAAGTGTTCAGATTTAATATTTAAATACGTGGAAAAAAGGGAGTGATATCTATAGAAAGTCAGCTTTAATGTCGTTTCGAATTATATTTCAGAAACTCAGTACTGTTTGATTTCATAATATCATTCCTTGAATCAATAAAGAAGACTTATATATATTTATTATAGCGTTTCATTATTACAATTTTGAAATGAAGATACAAGTAGTTGGTAGCTGGTAATACCATGCTGAAACTATAACTGGTTTCAGCATTAATGGGTCGACTCGTCCAGGGTAGTACCATTAGACCCACAGAAACACCGACGTGAAATAACAGTGCTTGCATTGTTGCGTTTCGTTCGGTCAGTGAGAGCATCGGTTTCCCACCTCCCTCCATCTTTCCAATCCCCCTTCCCTATAACCCTCCAACACAGGCTGGCAACGCACTGGCGACTCTCCTGGTATTGCTGGTGTCTATGGGCGGTGGTGATCACATAACATCAGGTGAGCCACCTGTTCGGTTGCTTTCTATGATATATATATATATAAAAATAATGAAAATTACATAAAACGTAACTAATAAATTGTGTACCTTGATACAAGTACTTACTTTTTTTTTTGTAGAATTCATAATTAACTAATTTATATACAATTTTGAATAAATGAATACTTGTCCTAAAATATTATGTAATAGTTTTTCTTTGATAGTGTCTCGAATATTTGAAAATTTTAGTTGATACAATTTGGATATCGCATATTTATGGTATAATTTTGCTGTTTGAAGGAAACTGCATTTTGGTCTAGTCAATCAAAAACTGTCTAACTTTTTAAAATGTAATTATATTATTGTTACTTTTTCTCTATACCATTTTTACCGATTTATAACCAGAGCTCTATTAAGTTTTATGCTTTTGCTTAACCACAATGGAAGCGTGTAATGATATGTAGCATAGATGATAGTCTGAAAATTTCGCAACTTGCTAGCATATGATCTTTTGTCAATCGGTTTCATGGAATAAAATACACAAATGACACTTCCATATCCTTTAAACGTATAGATTAAACAACCAATACATACGAATAAAAAAACTCACAGTAAACGCTCTATTGGCCTCGTTTTGAGGTAAATTTTTGGCATCATGAGAATGTAATTTAGCTCGTAGTTCCCTCCCGCTGCCGCTGAGTACGAGTGCGCCGTCGGAGCAGCGCACGCGCATGCGCTCTCTCTCACCATCCGCCCTACAAAATACACAACCAAAATGTATTTAATCTGAACTAATATTATAATGGGAATGCAAATCTGTTACGCTTTCACACTTTAGCTACTCAACCGATTATCGTGAGATTTTCCTTAAACTATGTCAGGGGTAAAGTGTATATGGTATAATTTTATCTTATCCTATCCTATCCTATTTAGTTTAGAGTAATTTTTCCGACACAGAATCATATAGGAGTCGTTGAGGCACGCATGCTTAGTACACACGCATGTTTCAATAACTCATATACGTATATCTAGATAGCTTAGCTTAGGTTAGCTCAGATAGGTCGCGATTTTTACACAAAACATAAGTGCCTTCAGTGCTTGCCTCAATAGTTCGGTGAAGCTGTAAAGACCTTCCCAGGTCAACAGCATTCTCATTTCGAAAAAAAAGGTATGGTTTTATTAGGGGTATAGCCACGCTGAAGCTATTAGTGGCTTCAGCATGAATAGGTTGGCTCGTCCGGAGTAGTACCACCCGACCCACAGAAACACGCACGTGAAGCAACAGTGCTTCTACTATTGCGTTTCTCACAGCCTGTAACCTCCCCCTCTTCCCTCTCCTCATCATCTCCCCCCCCCCTCCTAACCCCTAAGACACAGGCTGACAACGCACTTGTGACTCTCCTAGTGTTGCTAGTGCTATGGACGGCGGTGATCGCTTAACATCAGGTGACCCGCCTGTTCGTTTGCCTCCTATATAATGTAAAAAAAACCTTTTATCTGGAAAAAAATTGCTGCTCCAGAGGGACAGTTCATACATTAACTGTTATATATCGTGTTATATATACGTTTACATAAATGCGGGCAAAAGGTAATATTAACTGAATGTGATATAGTAGTACTGAATAAAACCAATATGGTACTCATATTGTACACTTTTATAACAACTATAAACTTACCATATAATCTGCAGCGAGTTGTCTTCTTCAGCTTCATTGCTCATTTCTATATTTCTAATAACTCTGCAATGCAAATTTTGGATAGTATTAATTATAAC
The DNA here is from genome assembly GCA_014332785.1 of Antheraea mylitta. NCBI lineage: Eukaryota > Metazoa > Arthropoda > Insecta > Lepidoptera > Saturniidae > Antheraea > Antheraea mylitta. Next base: position 3,745,252 of record JACEII010000072.1, on the reverse strand, counting down.
ATCAGTAATTTAGTAATTAGTTACTAGAAATATTAATTACCCGTTATACGATTTTTTTGGTTTCGCTCTTTGAGGTGTCGGTGGACAACTGAAAAGAGATATATGTAGCAATAACACATGAATATATAATATATTGTTGAATATATAAGAACATTTGCTAATAACGTGAAGAGTAGAAACTAAGGATGATCGATATTCATTGATATTGAAGAAACATCGATGTTTATCTGAGAAACATTGATGCTATGACATTGTTGTTTTGATGTCGATAACATCGATGTTATGAGTACAAAATGCCAATATATTCTTTAAGGTCATTTCACGTTGCATGTGCTAGGTAGAGACTAGATAATTTTCAAATTTAACTTGAAATAAGTCCTCCGTCCTAATAGTTATTTCTTCGGACGACCTTTTTTTCTCAACGCTGGCCAACTCCTATGCCAGAAACACCCGATAAAGTTAGTGTTTTTACAGACAGTTTTAATTGCTAGCAAAAACATCGATGTTTTGCTATCAATGTTTATCGTATACTTTTAAACCAATATTAACATCAAAGTTAATAACGATGTTTTTCTAATATCGATCATCCCTAGTAAAAACCCACATTAAGATAAAAAGCATAAGAATTTAACATAAAAACCTAACTATTACCAATAAGTTTACATAAGAAATAAATAAAGCTGATCAATATTGTATAATGATACAAAATAACATACTCATTTTCATTCTTAAGTGCGGCAAGTTTCGAACGTAGTCTCTCCACTTCCTCTCTCAGTTCTCTGTAAATTTAAATCTATTATCAAACTTTGTATGGGATTAAAATATAAATAAAAAAATTATTCATTGAACATGGGAACGGAATACAAACGGAATCTAAATGTAGCCGGGCTAGAACTTTATCGAATCTGAAGTACTGAACTCTGTCATCTAGAGTTTTCCACCATTTTTTATTAAAACGTAAAATATGGTGCATCCGAGCAGATTTCTGTTCAGGATATCGGAACAAATATGAAGAGTCAGAAAAAGGAATAAATATTCAAGGAGATTGCCACTACAGCATTATAAAGTGTGACTGTAGTATAATCGTGTTATAGTGAGTTTACTTCATATTTGTCCAGGCAAATGTAGTCCGGTGAAGCTGTTAAGAAGCAAGGGCTAGGTCAATAGCGTAGTCAGCTCGAGAAAAAAAATCCGGACAAGTTTAAAATAAATTTCTTCTGATGCATGCGACATTTACACTAATTAACATTATTAATTTTTCTTTTCTAGTAAAGTTTCAATATTTCTTAAATCGTACTTTGTATGTTTAGTTGCTAAACCTATTCTTCTAGAGGTTACGAGACTTGAGCATGCATAAAAATATTTAAAAAAATATTCACCTGTTTGCACGACGCAGAGGCGGTGACGTTGCAGGGCGACGTCCCGAGCGACCGAACAGTTTGTTCCCCAACGAGCATTTCTTACGGCCCAGTTCCTCCACTTTCGCCTAAAATACAGAGAAATCGCCATTTAACTCCTTCTAAAGGGGTCCTAGCCAAGTTGCTTATCTACAGTCACTAACGCAAATAGAAAACGGAATAATTATGAAGACGTGATAATCACGTGATATAGCGTTCAGATATGTCATCTCCATACATTTTCCGTTTTCTATTTGCGTTGGTGACTGTAGATAAGTAACTTGGCTAAGACCCTGCTTTTATAATTTAAAAAAATCCTAATATCCTACCGCATCGCCACCTACCGGGTCCAATTGTGAATCTAAACAATTCTCAGATCCACTGGAACACGCACACAAAATTTTACAAAATCGGTTCAGCCGTTTAAGAGTTCAGTGACATACACACGTACAGAAGCGATTTATATATAAAGATATAGGCACCAATAAAATTTAACAATAAATCCAGGCAAGGCAAAGTACGCATTTTAGAGAGTCACAGATGTATGGGGTGACTGTTAAAAACTTTTGTTACAAAAGTAAAGTCTACAATTGAATATAAGGTTTCATACGCATATTAATTTGACTTGACCTTATTCGAAGCTTTATGAGATAGGCACTTCCGTTTCCCGCCAGCATGCCCACTTTTGACAGTAAATATCACTAACTTCCGGTCAAATACCTTACTTGTGTCTCGCCCCACCACGGCAGAGAGGTGTATTTAGAGCGACACCATCTTGTAACTTCATTGGCGTCTTATCCCCCGCCGAGAACAAACGTGCAAGTGAAATACTTTCACAAAAGTGAAAAATATTTGCAGAAAATATTTTTTAATTTTATGTGTACATAAAAGAAAGTAATAGTGTGATTAATATTTCCAGAAAATATTGTAGTATATGAAAGAGTGTTAATACGTTCCTGGAAGGATTGGTAAAAAGTATTGTACGTAAGTAGGTACTTACATATTAACCTATTACTGTTACTGAGGAACAATATGACGATACCTTTCGTTTTGTTTTAAGAACGGACTATTTCATTTAGTGTTAATAGCAGTTTTTATGCGAACGGGTTACCCCGTTCGAATTTATTTTTAATCTTCGGTCATTTTATGATATCTTTTATGAAATATTATTATCGCGTTTATTGCCTAATATACCGGTTGTTTATATATATATTGTGTGTGTATATGCATACATCTCCCATTATATATTTTTCGAATGTGGAAATAAGTGGTATTAGTGCAAATTTCATTAACTGTAGTTAATGTACATTACAGTTATCTCGAGTGGTACTGAAAATCGACCTTCCCCTAAATAAAAAGGGGGGGGGGGGGAAATGTATACGCCGCAGTATATATCG
>JACEII010000072.1:3706775-3737458 GCA_014332785.1 Antheraea mylitta | reverse complement strand
TGTGTGTGTGTGTGTGTGTGTGTGTGTGTGTGTGTGTGTGTGTGTGTGTGTACGTGCGGGTATTTGCGTACCTGAGCGTCGGCGAGAGCGGCTTGCAGACGCAGAGCGGTTGCGTGGTGGTGGTGCGCCGCCGTGCGCAGAGCCGCGCACTCCTCGTGCAGGTCGCGGAGGCGCCGAGTCGCGCCCTCCGCTACCGCCGAGCGCTCCCTCACCTCGTTTTCCAACGTGGCGACGCGCGTCTCCAGCTCAATCACTTGTCTCTCGCGGCTCTCCAACCTCTCCTACAGCGGTATCCGAGTTTATATTGTATGCAAGAGATGGCGCTATGGACCTATTAGGTCGGGCTCGCGGTAGCCTTTCTTTATAATGTATGGCTCCGACTGATTGTTCGCAATGTTGTATTATAAAGTTGAGTTTTATATCTTCCTCAATTTATTATTATTATAAAAGTGAAAGTAGAATAAAGTTATTCAGTTATTGTTGTGAGCTCCTTCCCTACAAAGGTAAAATTTGTAGAATCAGAACATATCAACCATCAATATCAATCAACATCTTTTTACATGTAATTTATGTCGGCTAGCGAACTACTGATCTATTTACATCATCCATCTACAAGATATCCATTACAGGGCGATAGGCCTCTTTTCGAAGAAAGGTGTTGGGCATAATCATCACGCCAGCCCATGACGTATTAACGATTTCAAATTCTGAGAAATTCACGGTTCTATGTTTTTTCCCACATATAGTACTATAAAAATATTTTTCATCATCAACGTTCCTTCAACATCAGTCCGATAGTGTTTATTAATTTAATGTAGTAATTGTATGTGAATTCCGAAAAATCCGTTGGTACACACAGTGGTTTGAACATAGGGTGATAGGGCATGGGTTGATTAGTACTAATGGCCTATTATTGATTAATTATTATTGACTTATACTAAGTAAATTTTGGTTAGTAGTAACAATTGGTTTTACTCAATGGAATGATTAAAGTAATAAAATCCAATACCCTAGATAACGTCATACTTTTAATATTCTGTATTAATCTTCTTCTAATATTTATTATTTGAATTGTAATGTATTAAATTGTAGTTGTATACTATTTGACCCTATACGAGTATAATGATAATATTTTGCGAAATATAATTTACCAAGTGTCATGGTTAGTAATGATAACATTGTGTAATGTTGTTCTGTAATGTGCAACATTACAAATAACTTCTAGAATTTGTAATAAATAAGTCACACTTTATTAGACCATTGAATACACTGACTTTTTATTATGAAACAATTTCCCACTTAGTAACAGTATAAATAATTTTTAAAAACGAGAATTATTTTTCCAAAACTATAGACGCGCGTCAATGATAGGAAGTATTTAAGGATATACCACTGATCTAAAATGATTAGTGAATACACACAGATAAACAGAATTCACCTGGAGAAGTTGTAGTTGCATGTTGGCTTGAGTAGCAAGCTCGCTGGCTTGCTCGTACTGTGCAGCGGACATCTCGGCTGCTGCGGACCGTTCTGCACCCAGCTTCTCAGCATCTAACGCCCGCGTACGCCAGCTCTCCATCTCACCACGCATACGTTGTAATTCATTCTAAAAAAAATGACCCGTCTTACATGATTTTATCTTCCTGTACATATAACAAATGTAGATGTGGTGTATTTATATTGACCTCCAAATCCTTGTTTTGGATTTCTTGTACATCTGTAAGTTTTTCCAGATCGTTCAATTGCTCTTCCAGTAAGCCGCAAGCTTCCTGTAATGCTTTGTTGTTCTGCAAAATAAATAGAAACAGAAATTATGAAAATACATTAAACTTAACATTATCACTACGTATCATAAAACAAAATCCTCTGTCACGTTTGTCTATCTGTCTGTTCGTGATAAACTCAAAAATTACTGACCGATTCTCATGCAATATACACTACTAGATAAAGTGATTCACAAGGAAGATTTAGGTATATAATTTATTTAATATAATTTATTTGTCAATATGACAATACACTAGTAAATATATAAAAAGTAGAGCTATTGTGATTCATTATAAGTGTAGTCATAATTAGAGACAACCATGGCATGCTCCAACAAGAAACGTATGCCTTATCAAGACCTGTTTTTATTATCAAAGCGGGACAACAACTGCCTGGCCCAAAGTTATATGTATATATGAACGTTATTGAAATTTGTTATACACAAAGGCAGCAAGATAAAATACCGCGGCAAAATGTTGAGTAACCGCAGAAATTGTAACATCCGCTGCATGACATCGTGCGTGTGCATGTATTGCGTGCGCGTGTAGTGCGTGCGCGTGCATTGCGTGTGCGTGCAGTACGTGCGCGTGTAGCGTGTTTGTGCGCCAACACCACCGCCCTATATTCTGTACATCACGTAAGTACGCCGGCTTTGGGCGAACGGGCGGTTTCTTTACTCCTCTACGAACTTGCAGAGAACAGGACATATCCATAGGAACGTAATTTTGTTTTTCTTACACAATCCGTACAGTTACAGGTAATAGCACTGTCTTATATTCATTATCAATTTAAACAACGACGTCGTTTTTTAAATAAATTGTTCTAATTATTAACACAATGAGAATTGCATTGTTATTTTCAACCGGATTTCAATACTTGATTGAGCAGCAACGTTTGCGATGTACTGCCGTTAAGAAACACAATACTGTTACTCAGTCTCAATGTCGCTACTAGACCATGGCATCACATCGCGGACGTATGCATCATTGTCCTAAAAAGACAATGGTATTTATATAAACACCAGCAACATATGTATTGTTAAAACAAAAACACGGTTTGAAAACTAAACTCCTATAAAACAAAACTTTCATTATTGAATGTGTTATATAATTTCTTTACAGTGGTTTATTAAACATTTTACTATAGAAAAATACTATAAAATAACAGTGTAACAAGTCCAGAGTAAATATAAACTGTTTTTATTGTGAGTTTATATTTAATAACAAGTCGCAGTGTTATGGAAAAAAGAAGTAGTGTTTTGGTAGAAGAGACGGTGTCATGGTAAGAAGAAGATATGCTGAAACTAGTTTATGTGTGTAAAATAAAATACCTCGACAAGTTCGTTAGTACGATGGCGCATTTCTTGCATTTCGTCACGTAACTGTGCTCGCTCACGACTCGACAGTTCCTCTTGTTCCTCTGCGTGCATTCTCCGTTTTTCACTGTACTGCAGTTCACTCTTCAACTTCCGAATGTCGTTACGAGACCTGTTTAAGACAACACTAGGTGATACTTGCGACTTCACACTCATTGTTTATATTATTTTAACAATACATTTTATGTATAGATTTTTATTTTATTAAGAATACATTTTTTTACGAATATATTTGATATATAAATTGATCCGTTTACTTCCCTCTTCGTGTACATGCGCAAAATACTGCTCACCTCTTATCTCCACGGCAAGAAAATATACATCACTTAACCTGTATTTTTTGTAATGTAATTGTAATTTCTTCAAAAACTTTATATTCAATGTAGATTCAATGATAACTTTTTTTTTTATAAGAACCAAGTATTAGAAGTAAATCTAAATAATAATAACATTTGATCAAAACCTATGCAGTAGTTTTTAGTGATGTACGCACAATGGCAAATGTCTATAATTTTATTTATATAGGCTGAATGTTTAGACAGTAGCAATACTTATGGACGATACTCTACACTCGATTCCCGTTCTGGATCAATTAAAAAAGCAGCTGCTTACTGTTAGACCTAATTATACAGAAAAATACAAAAATTATACTTAAACCTCTAGTTACCTATGTTAAAGCAGTGTCAATGACCGCCGTCGACTGAAGTGAAAGTAAAGCACCGAGTACCAAAGGATCATTTTTCGAAGCATGAACAAAACAAAAAGGTTTATTATCCGTTTTACTATAGAAAGGTATTAACTCCGGATCGCTCCTCACAGCTTATAGCACTAGTAATTGCACCTAGGTTTGTAGCTATATTTTTGAAAGTCTTAGAACAAGCTTTAACTTCGGTTTTCTTTTTTTGTTTATTAGTATTTGTTTTGATATTATTATCTTATATGTTAAATGTGACAATGAAGTGTCATATCCTAGAATACTGCAAGTGTTTAACCATTCACATGGTATACATAAATTAAAGCATTAAGCCACTACATTAAATCAAATTAAATATATACATATCTTACCTGTCCACTTCTGCTTGTGCAGTCTCATGGGTCTTCTGTAGTTTCTGCAATTGCTCTGTGAGTTTATCAACATTTTTCCTAGCTTCCTCATATTGGGGTTTCAGTACGGTTATTTCGTTTTGCAAGCTATTCGCTTTCAGTTCAGCTGCTTTACGAGCTTCTACACTGGAGGAGAGTCGTTCCTCCAAGCGCTTCAGGTCCCGTGCGGAGGACTTCGCTTCCAATGACAGCTCATTGTATTCACGTTCCTTTGGCATAATAATTATATTACTGTGTAATGAATAATAACGTGACTTCAAAAACATTAACTCTAAAATATTCACTAGAACGTCCTTGATCATAGTTATGTACTTGCTAAGTGTTAAAATTTCATAAATATACCAATATCTCAATCACTTAATTCTAAAAAAAATATCCAGCAAGTAGTTAGCTACAATTCGTCTGTCCTTGATTATAGTTACGTACCTGCCTAGTGTTAAAATGTCATAAATATACGAATACCTAAATCACCTCACTCTAAAAAATTCACCAGAATGTGTCTGATCATAGTTACATGACTACCTAACCTTAAGATGTCATAGATATACCAATATCTGAATCATCTGACTCTAAAAAAATCACCAGAATCTCTATGACCATAGTTACATGCCTACCTAGACTTAAAATGCCATAAATATACCATTATTTAAATCACTCTAAAAAATTCACTAGAATGCACTTGATCATAATTACATAACTACCTAGTATTAAGATGCCATAGATATACCAATAACTAAATCACCTGACACTAAAAAAATACACCAAAATTTCCTCGATTATACTCACAAGACTGTCTAGACTTAAAATATCATAAATATAAGCAATATCTAAATCACCTAACTCTAAATAATTCACAAGAATGTCCTTGCCCATAGTTACATAACTACCTAGTCTTAAGATGTCATAGATATACCAACATCTAAATTCCCTAACACTAAAAAATTCACCAGAATGTCCTTGAACAAACTTACTTTCCTACCTAATGTTTAAAGTGTCATATATATAGCATTTATTTCAGTATACAGACAGTAATAGCTCACCTTACGCCATTTAGCTAGGTTGGATGCTCTAGTTTCTTGACGCAGTGTCGCTATTTCTTCAGCGCGAGCCTATTAAACAATTTTTTTTTTATATATAATTATTATTTAACATTTTCTTAAGTAAAGAACACAGTACACAGCAATAAATACACAATTTAATTGTAAAAGTGTGTAATATAATCTGATTTATTTAGTTTCAGCGCCTAACTAAATGAATATGATAATTAATCTACTCATTAGCAAACTTATGTAAATCATAGTGTACTTTATCCGTTTTTATATGTTATTTATTCATATTAGTCAGCAGGTAATTAATTATAGAAATTCGATGATAATTCATTATTTTTTCATGTTTCAATGTTATGAAAAAAACGATCTTTTTCCAAATTTTTATTGACAATACTAAAGCTTGTTAATATCTACTGAAAGAAATAAAAAATAAAATCGGTAGAGTTACTAAAGAAGGTATACTTAAATATTTTGACTCTGTTTATTTATACATAGATAAGACAGGATATTTCTTATGTTAATATTATTCATAAATAGAAACCTGTAGTTGTGCTTCAGCCCTCTCGAGTTGTTCCTTGAGCAACGCGAGCTGCGCGTGCGCCGCACCCACAACGCTTTCAGTGTCGCTGATCGCGTCTTCCCACGCCGCAGAGTCCGTAGACACCCACACTCCAGCACTCAATCCTCCTGCTCTTTCTCCTGATCCCGCTCTACCTCCCTCTCCCGTTTTTTCTCCTTCTCCCGCTCTACCTCCCTCTCTCGCTCTTTCTCCTCCTCTCGCTCTTTCACGCTGCACGTCGCACGGCGCATCTTCTCGCTCAGTCTCGGGGCGCGATCCAGCAGCGCATCGAGCACACCCACGCGTCTCCAACGCTGTTACCTCACGTTCCAACCTTCTAACTAATTGTTCTAAACTATTTACCTGTAGAAATAAACTTACTAATATATCTTTATAAATATAATTTTTCTGTTCGTGTGTATGTCATTGAAGTTTTCCTATACGGCTAGACAGATTTGGATGAAATTTGTGTTCAGGTGGATTCAAGAAGACTCGGTAGGTGGGCTTGTGGTTGACTTTTAGGATGTTTTTCATTATCAAGGCAGGAGACAACATCCAGTTAGCACTCTAGTAGTTTGATTAGAAATCTACTACTTAAAAGTAAATCGTACAAAATTAAAGACGAAAAAATAAAGGTGATAAACATGAGACTAACAGTACAAAAATATTTAGTAATCTTTGTCAACTTTAATTGGTTTAATTCAATATACCCAAAGATGGCATGATTATTTAAACCAAATTATCTATAGGCACAATACATTTTTTATTTGCATTATCAACTTACAGCAGTTATTATTTAACCTTTTCTTAAAGAAAATATTTCAAAAGAACATGTTTAAAGCAATAAACAGATAATTTAATTGTAAAAGTGTGTAATATAATCAGGTTTATTTCGTTTCAGCGTCTAACTAAATGATTACGGTTTTTAATCTACTCATTAGCGAACTTACTCCACCAAAGATGGCACGATTATTTAACCAAAATTATCTATAGGTACAATACATTTTTTATTTGCATTGTCAAATTATAGCACATTTCAATTTTGATTTTATGACAAATATCAAAGTTTAGAAGTTGGTACAAGCTTTATCAGTTTACTGTGAACCATACCATACCACACTAACTTTTATTAACTAGGTTGATCATAAAAGACATGAAAGAAATGAGAAAATAAGATGGAACGTGTTAAGGCTATACAATGTATGAAACATTGTACAAATTATATTACAAAATATTTTACCCCTAATGAGAGGTAAATATTCAAAACTAAAACTCCCAAGTGGAATTAAAAGGCAAAGATTTCTAATGAAATATTTCTGATGTCAAAAATAACAGTAATAAGTACTTCGCTAGAAAGAGAACAACAAAAAAGCGCTGTAAATTGTGAGATATATGACTACTCTACTAACACACATAAGAGAAAAATATTATTTATAGAAGTTTTACTACTGTCACAAGTAGCTACTTGTACGTGCACTTGTTTTAATATAAATGTTAGATCGAGTGGTTTGGCTATTGGAATGTCAATTTGAAGTTCATATGTGTTTATGTTGTAACGGTTAGGGGGAAAAATCGTGAGGAAAACCTGAGAATGTTCTTATATATTGTATGGAGCAAGGTTTAGAACTATAGATACTTAGGAGATTGAAATGCCAACAAGTCGCGGGCTAGCGTGGTTATTATACCTGTACCTCCCTTCAGGAAGAGGCCTATGGCCTTCCAGATAATAGGATGATAGGATGATGATATGCTCTGTAGTGTATATGGTATATGGGTATATGGTAGAGCCACGCTGAAGCTATACTGAAGCCGGTACAGTATGAATGGGACGAATCGGCCGGGGTAGTACCACCCTCTCACAAAAAAACCGACGTGAAATAATTGTGCTCGCATTGTTGCGTTTCGTTCGGTCTGTGAGAACGCCGGAGGCCCACCTCTCCTCACCTTCCCCCTCTCCTCATCTTCCCCATCTCCTCTTCCCTTTCTCCTCGCCATCCCCCAAGACAGGCTGGCAACGCGCTTACGACTCCCCTGGTGTTTGTAAGTATCTATGGACAGTGGTGATCATTTAACATCAGATGACCCACATGTTCGTTTGCCCTATGAAATAAAAAAAAATGTCAAAGGGTACCTTCTCCCTATGTCGCGTTTCCTCTTGCAGCGCGTTATTGGCTTGTGCCTCAGCAGCTTGCAGCTTCTCATTGAGCCGCGCCTCGGTCCTTGTCCATTGCACTTCCAGTATCGTCTCGCGTCTCACTGATTCCTCTAACCCTTGTTCTAGCTCCTAATATGTTTATATGTACAAATATAATTAAATATATATCAATATAAAGAAAATGATAATCGTCCGCGGTTATGCATGAACCACGCAAAAAGTACTGGATAAATTTCGATAACATTTCTTAAAATTCATAATCATAACACTGTGTAAAATATATCTAAAAACAAATTTCCACATTATCTTATAATAGATAAACAGTTTGGTGCGCATGTGCAGGAGATGAGAAGTCAATGGATAATATTACAACGAAATTTGTAAACCGAATATATTTTTGCTTTTAGTTTTTTTCCCGTTCTGCACTTAAAATATATTATTATGCGGTAATAAATAACGAAAACACAGTCGCGGGTATCAAACAGTAATAGACAAAATACTAAAATATACCACTGCTACACTTACCTGAACTTGAGATGACAATGTCGTAGAATGCATTTTCACCTGCGCCAGTTGTTGTTGAATAATCTTTAATTGATTTGATGCCGTATCCAAACATAGTTGTTTTTCATTCAATGCCTCCTGGAAAAATATGTTTAAATGAAGAAACTTTTTTTTCTGGTATTGCCTCTGCATATGTAGGCATTCCGCCAATGTCAAGTGTAGTAGCAAATATACGTTTTAAATTTAATTGCCAAATATTTGGTGTAACAACATAGAATATTTCAGAATTCAAACTTCTTTGTAGGCCACTCGGTCTACTAGTGTTAGGCTGCATGCGTTGACGATCTAGTGCCCTTTGATAAATGCCGCATAAAACACCGCGCCAGCGCCTATTTGAATATTTGTATTTAATAAACATTTTGAATATCTATGTAATAACATAAATAAACAGTAATTATTTTTATGGAACAAATTTGTAATGCTTCATCTTTTCATTATACCATAGCTGATTCCTGTCGTAACCTGTTCTTTTATGCATATAACTTATATAAAATAATTTCGATGTTTCACATCTGCCAGGTGTCCCATGATGACTCAATTTTTTTATTACGTCGTTTGTTACAACGCAAAACTTAACGTATAAATTAGTTCAATTTGGTTGATTTACCACAAAACTATTTATTTGTTTTCTTTTCACCGTATCAAGGAAACTCTTTATAACGAAAAAAAAAGGTCGGTCCTTCGAAATTCGTTACAAACAGTTTAACATTATTAATTTTTAACCTATTGTGTCATAGAGTGCTGTGGAGAATACACTTACCAGGTTCTTAGTCAATTCCCTTTTAGTTTGATCGACTTCTGTCTGCAGAGCTGCGTGTTCCTCCTGTAGAGTTGCGAATCGTTTCTCAAGTAGTTCCCTGGCCCGTACTTCCCTAGCGGTGTTGGCCTCAGCGTTCGCCAGACGGGCGCCCGCCTCTCGTCCCTCTCGCTCACTCTCCCCGCCGCTTAACGTCTGGCGTCGTATGGCTCTCTCTTTCGCAACACTCTCCTGTTAGGTGAAATTATACCATACTATCTTTCCTCCTGTATTCGTAAGGATTACTTTTTTTATTATTACATGACAAAGTGACTTCATTATGCCTGATGGTATGTGTAAGATATGTAAAATTTAAAAATAACGATGACTAACGAGAACTATCCATCGCTACTTGTCGCTATCATACTCGCCTGTATAATAAGACATATAATATTGTAATTCTTCTGTCTGCGTGTATGTGACTATACTGTTCGTAAACAGCTGAACAGATTTAGAAAAAAAAATTTGAGTGTTCAGGTGGAGGCAAGAATGGTTTAGATTCATAAATGGATCCGATAAATGGCGCTGCGATTGAATTTTAGTTTTTTTTTATTATCAAAGAGAGTCGGAAACAGTACTTTATTCTTGATGAAAAGTCCTTCAATGTAGCATTGACAATGTGCATGCAAAATTTGCATGATGATCGGTTCAGTAGTTAAAGCATGAAAATTAAAAAAAACACATTCAATAACATAGATTAGTAAGCATTAAATCGTAGAAATATCAAACTTATTTCTTGTCAACAAGTCATTTCGAAATGTAAAAAATATTTCCCTCCCTTTAAGAGTTGTTCCTCACTTTTTTATTTACATTATGATTTTTTTGCCATTCAATGTTTAGACAAAAATATTTAATGTAATAAGCATACTATATAATCAGACATACTAAAATTTCACATTTAAGCTTTTTTTCGAACTAACTACGCTATTGACCCAGCCACGTCTTAACAACATCACCGGCCTACTATCATATTTAAGCATATTACGGCTTGTGTATGTGTATCACAAAAAACTATCCAGTATACTACACGTCTAACTACGTATAGATTTCATACTTAAAAGAAAACTTTCAGCTAATTCTAGAAAAAACAAGATAATTAAATGTAGCTAAATGAAAACATATATTATAGAAATATCTAAAATTACTACTTAGCAATATCTCAGAAATGTATGAATTTAACTACATTCTACAATTTACTACCACTTTTAGTACGATAACTTACAACAGCGCGTACGTTGATTTCTGTGAGTGTTCTGTGACGTAACTCTTGTGCTTTTCCTATTATATCCTGATAAAAAAAAATGATAGCAGACTATTGCATACGTATAAAAATACTTCATTATTAGTTTAACAGGTGTCATTGTTCTATAATTCGTCGTACAGTATTCGACAATCTTTTGACCAGCTTGAATGTTCAGGACTCAAATTTATACAAATATTTATTATGTTACATACGTATAACATCGAAACAACTTAAGGATATATAAATGCCAATTTTAGACTTCTATAATAATATTTTAACTTTGTTCTGTATTAAACTCCTGACCATATAATACACAAGTGTTAAACATATGTCGTCTATAATTCAAAGCGGTCAAAAAGATTGACGAGGACACTTTTTAAGTAAATCGTCCATTGATAGATGGCGCTGTGCAATATCTTAGTACAGCTGTATCGCGGTGTTGAGAGGAACGCCAAATCTTACCAGTGTTTTTGACACATTCGGATTTCTGCAGGACTAGCTCCGTCGTCAAGTGCGCACGAGGACACCAACAACAAGATTTCCGCGACACCGCTTTGTCCTGCGCGACGATGCGCCGCTCAAGCGCCGCCGCGTCGACTTCTTCGAGTCGACGCATGAAGAAAAGAGACGCCAATATGCCTCCGACTCTGTCGGGGCATAAGACACCTAGCCTGCCTACGGAACCCGCCGCCTCCAAAGAACGAGATGCCAATATGTCTCCGACTCTGTCGGGACATATGGTACCAAGCCTGCCTACGGAACCCGCTGCCGCCACAACGACGACCCCTGCAATTCCCTCTGGACTCCGCACCGCTTCGCCTGCGCAGCAGCAGAAGCCGCCCACGCCGCCATCGCGGACCTCGGAGACGCTACAGAGGCCGTCTGGAGGGCCGTCAACCCCGGCAGACGCGTACGAGAGTGATATACTCACTCTCGCCCAGCTAATTTTAGATGGGGCGCTGTCGGAGGGGATGACCCGCTGGATGGCGCTGTTTTTGCGCCTCCTCGAGAACGCGAGACACGGCAGGAAGCCTTCCGTCGAAGATGCATCGGCGATGTTAGACGTAATTACTGTCGGAAGTATTACTCTACCTCCGATACGAGACGATCAGGATAGCCCCCTCGGTAGAGCGCTGCGCCGGAAGCGCAGCGAGCCCGAGGCTGGGATCGCCGCGACAACCGCGCACGCGCAAACCCCGTCTGACGCCCGGCCTCCAGAAATCAAGAAGCCCAGGACGGTCGAACCGACGCAACGGTTCCCGTCACGCGAATCCGCCGCCGTTACCCCAGCGACGCAGGCGCCCGTAGCGCCCGCGTCCGCTCCGCCGCGTAGGGCTGATCGGGATCAGCCCATACACGCCCCCGCAACACCCACGCGTTCGCGCGTAATATCGAAGCCGCAAGATCAACCTGAGATGCCAACGCCACAAAGCTTCCCGACGATAGTAGTGCACCACCTACCTCAATGGCGTGTGCACTTCTTGAAATTAGCGGAACTACTCGAAGTCCGGCAGCCGCCAGCAAGACTTGTCAGAGGAATTTTTCACTTCTTTCCGACAAGCCACAAGGAGAACCAAATCATTCGTGATTATCTCACGAAAATCGAGACTGAAGGCGGTGTGAGATGGTCCGCCCCCCCATCCCCCACCAAGAGCAGCCCTGAACCTCACCCCGAGCAAGAAAGCACGGCCACTGAAAACCCGCAACCAGCGATCAAGATACCTCGGCAACGCCTTCCCCCGATCGTCGTGGAGCGCCTGCCCAGATGGGCAGAACACCTCAGACATCTGGCGGGAAAGCTGGGACGCGCGCCGAATGCCCGACCGTACGGGAAAGGAATTCGTTTCATCCCGACGGATTTAGAGGAGAGTCGTATGCTCACAGAGTACCTCGCCGGCTTAGAGCGAGATGAGGGAGTGAGCTGGTTTACCTACTCACTCCCCTCTGAACGAAGCCTCAAGGTCGCAATACGCGGCCTGCCTGAAGATTCCTGCCCAGACGACATCATTAAAGAACTCCGGGATAAGGGACTGCACCCGGAATGCGTCCGGGAAATAAAAGGGAGAGGAGGAAGACAGGGGAGCATCTTCTTCTGCTCCCTGAAAAGATTGCCTGACAACACCCACAATAGAATCTACCAGATCAAGGAAGTTGCCTTCATGAGCGTGACGATCGAAGGGTGGCGTGGGAAGAGAGGCCCGGCACAATGCCACAGGTGCCAGCAGTTCCGGCACTCTTCCCACAACTGCCACCGCCCCGTCGCATGCGTACGATGCGGTGGCCCACACTTCGCGCACCAATGTAAGCGCCCAAAAGAAGAACCGCCAACTTGCAGCAACTGCGGGGGCGCCCACCCCTCCAATAACTCGACTGCGTGTCCAGTATACAGGAGGGAGTTTAGAAACCGCGGAGCAGGCACCACCGCCCGGTCAGGTGACACCGGAAGAGCGAGGGAGCCCGTGACGCACACGCAAGTGAACGTCGAGGAGTCGGCACCCGGTAGCCTGATGGCACCCGCCAACAACCCTCCCACGCAAAGATGCCCTAGAGAGAAAGAAGAAAGCCCAGCGTTCAGAAGAACGCATAAAAGAAGGCCCGATGAAGAATAGTGGCACTTCATCCACCCACGCATAGAAGCCTAAAACATAGATTCCGATGACCCATTAGCCGCCAAAAACACATCACCGCATGCATCATGCAACCAAAGGACAGGCCCGTTTTAACGGGTCTCGATGGATAAGCCACTGCAAAAGGCTCAGCCTTGTTCAGTTCCCTCGTCCGCCCACAAGAGGGGGTGGACTGAGATGACCACCGTGGAGGATTTCTGCATCCCAGTGGGATTGCAACATCGATCATAAATAATATGGATGTTAAAACATAGATTCTTATGAACGACATACCGATCTTTTTGCGATGTTTTCGAAAGAAAAAATGAAACAAAGATAAATACGATGAGATTGTATACAAGTACATTTATTTCACGAAATAGAATTCAAAAACAATTTTCAAAAACAACCTTACCCAGTGAGCGGTTTCTACCTTAGTTTATCGCAGCCCGTTTCTAAAATCTACATTAAATAATACAATAGGTGACGTTACACATCACAAAACACCGTTCATACCGAGCTATGTATCGTCGATGTTAGAAGTCTCGACATCGATGTTTATAAACGATACATCGATATTTAAAAACAACTGTAACAACTTTAAAACACCAAACTTATAGTAGTAGAACCACGCTGAAGCTTTTACTGGTTTCAGCATGAATGGTTCGGCTCGCCCGAGGTAGTACGACCCGACCCACAGAAACGCCAACGTGAAGTAACAGTACTTGCATTGTTGCGTTTCGTTCGGTCAGTGAAAACGCCCCGTCCCTCCTTCCTCCTTGCTCCTTAAAACACAGGATGGCAACGCAACTGTGACTCCCCTGGTGTTGCAAGTGTCTATGGACGACAGTGATCACTTAACATCAGGTGACGTACCTGTTCGTTTGCCTCCTATGATATAATAAAAAAAATGAATATAATATTGTTGAAATACATATTTTTTTAATCTTTATCTTTGGCAACCAATCTTTCAGATTATTACTGCCCTTGTCGTGTAGTTAATAATATTACAAGCGTCGAGTGATTATTTCAATATTCTAAACAAGATGGTGGCTCTATTGTTAGACCTTCCAGAGAGTTTTTGTGGCATCGCAGAATTTCATGCTTCGTGGTATTATTCTCCATTCACTTCACTTATGCACGATAAACTAACTATATTACGTAAAACACCACCAAATTTACAAAATATAGAGTCAAATAACACAATATTATGAATAAAATATAAAATCCACTACATGACAGACTAAAATCCCACCAAAAACTTATTGTTGAAATTACCTTGTAGTGTTGGTGCTGCATACGTTGAGCGTCGGCTGCGGCGAGCGCGCGCGTGCAGTCCGCCTGAAGGTCACGCACGGTGCCTTCCAGCCGCTGCAGCTCTGAACGCAGCGCGTCCCGCTCCGCTTGCAGCTGCAGCGCCTCCGCCTTCGCGCCTCGCACCTCCGCATTGTTGCGTTCTGCGATTCCAGCGCTCAACTGTTGATTGGTTCGCTGTAACGCCATACGTTCCTCCTTCTCTACTTCCACTTGACGTTCCAATCGCCTGTCAACAAACTCATTTCACTATCGTTTGAGTCATTCAAAGAAAAAGGTGAAGGTCTACAGTTTCATATAAGGTTTTGAATTTCATACAATCAGAACCGAGAAAAAATGCACATCTAATATTATAATATCGTCACGTATTGGATTTTGTATTTTATCAGTAACTTTGTATTTTGCACAAGTGAAATAGATCGAAAATAATACCACGGAGCATGGATTCTGACTGGCCATAAAAATTCCCTGGAAAGTTCTAACAAAATAGCCACCATCTTGTTAGGTCATTGAGATGATCGCGAGATACTTGTAATATCAATATACTCGACAATGGCAGTAATAATTGCCATAAATAAAATAAAAAAGGTACTTGTTCTGTAGTGTGAGCGCGGTGATCTCTCCCTGCATACGCGCGCGCTGCCGCTCCGCGTCCGCGTCGAGCTCACGGCGCGTGCGCTCGAGTGCGGCGCCGGCGGACGCCTCCGCAGCGGCCAGTTTGTTTTGCAACGACTCTATCTCTTTACTTCTCATTGCTGCTAATTTCTCCGCCGACCTTATGCAACAAATAATACTCTATTTTTTTTTTATTCCTTTGGCGGCAAACGAACATACGGGGCACTTGATGTTAAGTGAACACCGCCGTCCATGGACACCTGCGATACGAGAAGAATCACAAACGCGTTGCCGGCCTTCAACGACCGAAACAAGTGACCGTGAAACAAAATTCAACCAAAATGAGAGGTATAAATTTTTTCCTCAAACGTTAAATATATTGATATTAATTATATGTATTGTATTTTTTTCTACACGATGCGAACTGTTTGCTCAATTCGACATTTGCTTCATTGATAAGTTTTGAATTTACTAAATGACTTATAATTTTTAGTAATAAGTAATGTACAACCAAATTATTTACTCAATTACAAGGATATTGACATGATAATGGCTCAGTAATTAACATGTTTAGACATCGAACCGATCGACGCCAGATTCAAATCCTTGCCAATGAGTTGGAGTTTTCGGTTAAGGAAAATATTGTGATGAAATTACAACATGGTGGACGGGCTTTTTGTAAAACAAGGGCTAGCTACCTTCTACCCTCAAGTTGACAATATATCATTAAGTACCAATTGTTACTACTATATAGTTCACCATTTCAGAGTCAGTTCCCCTCTAGGTTTATTGTGTGTATCATCATCTTATACCACATTGTTATTTAACATTGGATGAAATTTGTTATTTAACATCGGATGAAATTATGGCGAAATCTGTAAAGTATAAAGAAAGAATATAAGATAGACAATTTTTTTTGTCATAATGTTTATTATAATGCAGGATTTTAAAATATTAATAAAGAGAAATAACCTTTATGTATGTAATTAAACTCACTTGAAAGTTGCTAAATCTATGGCAGTGCAGTCGTGAGACGTGCTAAATCCGGTAATACTATCTTCGCTTTCCTCTGGTGCCACATATGAGTATCCTATGGTGTAAATATTTTTTTTAATAGTACCACATTAGTAATCCTTTTGAAAATGTACTGTATGATTCAAATCATTACTATAATGGTATCATAGTATTTTAGTGTATTGGAATTTTCCCATCAATTAAGTGTCTTCATTTTGATATAGCTAATACAATTGTGTAACCAATAGAAGACTTAGTACATTAGTTACATAAAAGATAAACTGATCTATCGATTTTAAACTGAAATGTTGGCGGACTACAGCGCTCTTGCTAGTAAAAAGCAAGAAAACGTGAGGTGTTAGAAAGAGATAGTGAAAGGAGATATGACTTATTTGTTGTAAGTTTGTTGTTTCGTTATTTAACGAAATGATTTCGTTAAATTAATTAATCATTCTGTTTTAATAATTTAGCCTGTATCTGTGCGTTTTTTTAAATGTTCTTACCAAGGAATGGCAGTTGTCCAGCGAAAGGTGGCCGGGTACGGAACATGGTCACAGAAGGAGGCGGAGTGACGCGCGGCGCAGGACTGAAATACGAAGCGTCCTCTGGACCGCGTACACATGGCACCCACGGTGGTACCTGCATTTTATATTTTATAAAATATATATTATACTAACATTTTTCATAATAATATATGATGTTTTCTTTTTCTCTGAATGATAAATCGTTTGAGCGCATTAAAATTATAAACGAAAACATTTTTTTTTATTCTCTTTATATGGAAAATTAGAAAACTCTATGAGCCACCTCTTAGTATTAGCTTGGACGATATTCTTATGATAAATAAAGAATAAAAATTAAAAGTTTTTGGACCTACCCTATGTTAGAAGTACCTGTTGTCGTATTGAGTGCAGTGGGAGATATAAGAGTGCGGCGTATTGTAAAAAATGTAGCAAGAGATGTGATAGTACGGCTTAACGTAAAGAATGTAGCGGGTGATGCGAGAGTGCAGCGTATTGTAAAGAGTGTAGTGAGAGATGCGAGAGTATGGCGTATTGTAAAAAGTGTAGGGGGAGATGCGAGAGTGCGGCATAATTTAAAGAATGTACCGGGTGATGCGAGAGTGCAGCGTATTGTAAAGAGTGTAGTGGGAGATGCGAGAGTATGGCGTATTGTAAAAAGTGTAGCGGGAGATGCGAGAGTGCGGCATAATTTAAAGAGTGTACCGGGTGATGCGATAGTGCAGCGTATTGTAAAGAGTGTAGTGGGAGATGCGAGAGTGTGGCATAACAAAAAGAATATAGCGGGTGATGCGAGAGTGCAGCGTATTGTAAAGAGTGTAGCGAGTGATGCGAGAGTGCAGCGTATTGTAAAAAGTGTAGCGGGAGATGCGAAAATGAGGCGTATTATGAAATAATGAGATGCCTAGAGTTACCTGATCCCGTATGGAATGTAGCGGAAGATGGGAGAGTGCGGCATGCTGCAGCGTATCGAGGTAGTTATAGCGACGTGCCGGATGCACGCGCAGTAACCCCGACACGAGCGCGCGCCACTCCGCCGAGGGACCGCCCGGGGTCGGATCGAACGGTGGCTCCGAATTAGGGTCGTTTTCATACCTATTGCCAAAAAATTCTATATTTGAGTCGTCATATTTATAGTCCCGTGAAGCTTTTAAGACTTTGCTAGGCCAATAGCGTAGTCAATTCGAGAAAAAAAGTCGTTACATTTCAGAATGAGCTAAATCTAATTTTAGCTTTTCCTAGTATTTTAAGTTTATAATTCAAGATCTTCAAATCGTGTAGATGTAAAATATTAAGATCATAAAAAACCTTTAAACAATATGTACGGCAAAACGGAATTTCGTGTATAAAAACTGGATTTTTTTTTAAACAAAGATGTTATACGAACGATTTCAATTCGAATTAGCTCACTTTTAAATGCAAGGCTGTTCAAACAAATCTGGCACTAAAAACTATTTGGTCGATTCTGATCTAATTCCTTTAATTTTGTTTCTTAGACACTCAGTCGATATGCACTTAAGCACTATGCGTTCAGTGATATGTTTTCATGCTGTGAAGAACTAGGGCAAGAAAGATAACTTGTAATCAATTTTTTTATGTATTTTCCTGTACACATAAAATATAATGTTAACTAACAACACAGACGCAAACGCGGTAATACTCAATTTTATTATAAATCTATTCATGGAACTTATATACAACCACACACAAACCAACCACAATCCCGAATTACCCAACCAGAATACTCTAAATTTAGAGCTTATTAAACTATAATCACAAAATGTAAACATACCAAATGATTTCAAATTAATATGATTAACATTGAATAGGTGTTTGTAATATTTAAAAAAATCATATATATTTTTAACAATTGGTACTTTATGCAACTAAACAAATTCTCGAATCATTAGTGTTTTAACACTATACTACAATCTAATCGACATAACAACGAGATCTGTAGACATGTTGTGGGCAAGGAGTTTCATTATAATATTAACAAGGCGACAAGCGCAGGAAAGACTTTAAAAAGTCTAAAAATTAATTATTTATATTTGGCCTATTTAGCTATGACTGATTTCTGATTTGACCAGGTAATAACAACTTTAATGTGGAATCCTTAACTGAAAGTTAATGTAAAGAAATTTATACTAATATTATAAAGAAATTAAATTTGTGATGTTGTAAGTAGTCATTTCAGGAACTACTGGTCCGATTTGAAAAATTCTTCAATGTTATATAATTCATTTATTGAGTAAGGTTATAGGATATATATCATCACGCTACGACTAATAGCAGCGGAGCACCAATCAAGAATGTTTCAAAGTCGAGATTTTTTCCTCTTGAGAGTTTCCGCTGCGTGTTAGCTTTAGCCCAAAGTAATTGTTGTACGCGAACGAAGTCGCGGGCAAAGGCTAGTGAAATATAATAATAAAAAATCAGGAATAATTGATGCACACTTTATAAACAATATTTAAATCATATACTCACTTTTGTATATTACTAAGAATATCAACCAATGTGTCGTCATCGCCCACTGAGAATGGCCGCCTGAGTGTCACCAATTCGAAGGCAACGACACCCAGTGACCAGTAGTCGCAAGCCGACTGCACAAATAATAACAAAATAACATAAAAACATAAATCAAAATACACAGAACCACAGGTTACTAAAACATTACATTAAATTTAGAGATTAGGACTCCAAAAATACATTACTATATAAGGGTATATAATTTTGATTTTGTTACTACACAATTTTACAAACAATGGAAAGATTAGCTTTTCCATTACAAAATACGAAGATTCAATCTATTGTATATGCATTAAGATTAATTAATATTGTTTTATTTTTATTTATTCTACTTAATATGCCGTAAACAAAAAACAAAAAAATCACTTATGAAACTTTCTATTAGTGTAAAATTATATATTAATATTGATGTTAGTGGTAGTCTCTGTAGAAGGAATTGTTTTTAAATTTAATTGCTCAAAATATATATATAAATATTGCATGTTTTATTTTTAATTCAATTGACAAAAGGCCATCATAGTATAATAGTAACAAAATAGTCTTTAACTTCTCCATTTTTAGTTTTATACATTATATTCCAAATAATCATAAGTGCCATAGACCAATGTTAATGACTAGATAATACTTCTGTATTGTCCTTATTCTTCTAACAACTATTTTATTCTAAGAATTCTATATGCATATAGATACAAACGAACTGTACAATAAACAAAGTAGCATCATTCATTAAAAAGTATGTTATTTACTAAGTTCCAAACCATGTTAACAAGACATGCTCAAATTAATTAATTTTATAAACAGCCAATACAAACTACAAATTTGTGCTTTTCTAAAATGGGTATGCCTACATATAAATATGATATAAATGTGCTGCAATTCGCCACCAGGTGGCGTTAACCTGCGTTTTATTTTTATTAAGTTTTTGTTATGGAATGGAATCATGTAAGCGAAGTTAATCACGATAAATTCCAAAGATTACGAGAGTTTTCTATAATGAAACTATATGCTCTTTCAAGCTATCGGAAAGTTAAACATTTTATTTTATTTTTAAAATTGATGAAATTTACAGCACATTAATGTAGATACTCTTACGAGTTCATAATTGCTGTGCTTCATTCTATTTTTATGTTCATGATCTTGTATTACATAATTTGATTCCATAAGACAGATCGATGAAATAAAATTAAGGCATTTACGTATTAACGCCACTGCACTAGCCGACCGCTATTGCGGTTGGCTTGCGCTTTCTTTGCAAGTATAACTCTTCCGTACCGAACCGAGACGAAACTGTTTAAATACTCTACATTGAGCCTGGTTGATACCAATTTCCATCAGATAATTGGTAATTTTGTATATTGGTAACTTGATGACTTTTAAGCTAAAACAGTTCGTCTCGGTCCGTTTAGGTTAGACTTTCTATACAAAGATATCGCGAGCCTGCCGTGCTAACGGTCGGTGAGTGATACGTAGGTATCAAAATTAGTTAATAAATTATATATAGGCATTCCCCATAAGATTAGTGAGTAGTGAGCGCGTGCGAACCCACAATGGCTTGTGCAACAATGCCGCGACAGTATTCGAGACAGACAGTGTGTCGCGAGGCGCAGTCCGCGGCCGCCAGCAGCTCCGGCGCCACATAGTCGGGAGTGGGTGCGCCCGCGCCCGCGCAGCTCCCCTCCGAGAGCCGACCGCATGACCCCAGGTCACCCAGCTTCACGTGCCCACATCTATACACACCCCTCAAACATTATCAACAGCCTGTGAGACCCACTGTGGAGCCATACCCCTCTTTCCGAAGGAAGCCATAGATACAATCACCACACCAGCCCACTACATATTGACAATTTAAAACTCCGAGTAATACATAAAAATATAGAAACATCCAGTGTCACGATGTTTGTCCATGGTGAACTCCGGAGCTACTAAACTAACTACTACCATTCTTCATGAAAGGTTGTCATTTATGTGTAATCTGGTGCAACTTGAGAGACAGGATAATTTATATTTCGATTAATGGCCACAATATTTTTTAAATACGGATTAAGTGATTGTTAATGATCATTATTGTAATTAATTGTAAATTTCATCAGGATCAAACAAATAGCACTTGAAATTAGTTTGTTGACAGAAAACTGTAGGTTCGACTGTTACAGATGTTTCATATGGAGCCATGTTAGATTTAATTAGAATTTCTTTTTCAATAGCTGAGCCAAAGCAACATGTGACCAGGTCAGCTTATAGAACTATATATATATATATATATATATATATATATATATATATATATATATTGCCCCCATATACAGTGATACTACAAATTTTTCAGATTCAGGTTTCCTCAAGATGTTTTCCTTCAACGTCACCCAATAGTGATACTAATTTAAATTATTAATTTACGTGATTCTGAAAAATTATTTAGTACATGCCAGAGTTCGAACCAGTGGTTATCCCATCGGTCAAACCACTCCACCATGACAACGATCCCTCACATATTCTTATCATCTTTACACATATACAATTCCAAATGCAAATATACGAAAATATTTCAAACTTTGCATTTTGCTAAACTTCAATTTTTTTTTATTACACAAAATAATAAAATGGCAATATTGTTTTGATACCACTAAACCTATTGTTTATAAACTTTTACAAGCAGACAGAAAACTTTCCTGAGTATTTCAGTAGGCTAGGTATTATCCACCATACAGCCTAAGTAGCAATGATAAAGTTTAACAAAGTTAATTTAAAATCAGTAAGAAAGTTATAGAAGTCTAGCTCCACACATGTTATTGTAAACTTGTTCTGAGCCTCAGGAATAGTACATGTTGTCTAGATGAAAGGTAATGTCCTTTCATATTCCCCCAACAATGCATAGGTATACTAAATTTCATAGTGATTGAATGAGTAGGTATGCGTGAAAACATAACAAATAGATATACTCTCTCTTACATTTATAATCTTGCAGTTTAGTTAATAGTGTAGTTTAATTAAGAATAAGGGAATAATAATTAAGAATAAGGTAATAATAATAAAGACACAATTAATAAAATAAAAAACAGCTCATTTTTCAATGGAACAAGAAACCAACTTTAAATGAACAAATATGGAGACTTCAAACAGTCACTTTTCAAAAGTAAAATAAATTATATGAAATAACATTAAAAGATAATATAAAAAATTAACATACCTATCAAGTAATATATTATGAGGTTTAACATCTCTGTGAACATATCCCATCCCATGCAACACTTTCAGTGCTTGAGCTACCTCAGCCACATAAAAGGCAGAATCGCGCTCCGATAAGGGACTGTTGCGACGTGACAGTAATCCTGCGAGGTCTCCACCAGAACATAATTCCATTACCAAGTATAAATTACTGTTGTCCTGTAAAAAAAATAGAGCAATGTTTCCTTCCACAATTCACATTCAAACATATTTTAAAAATTAATGTATAAAAAATTCACTTCAGTTGTTGTGTATTGATAAGAGATTAAAGGTGGTGCATTTCTGGTCTTGCTGGTGTATGATTTCAGTACTGTAAAATTTTATTAGAGTTATCTAATTTAGTTTATATTAAAGTTTATATACATAAATTAAATCTATTAATACAATCGGGGAATCATCCCTGAAAGTGTCTCAATGGCAATGATGCTAATACCAATTGTGAACTGAGGTCAACTTGACTGATTGAGATATCATATGGTATGTGGGAGAAAGGTATTACTATATACTGAAAGTATAACCCTACAATTGAAGTAACGTTTATGGTTTGGAATATGAATTACATCCAAGAAGAAAGGGATCAAATTCAAAATTGGATGTGAAACATATCTACACTTATTCCTTATCCACCTCCTCCAATTCTTAGAAATATAAAAAATATGTAAGTTTTACTGACGTAATTGTTATCCAACCTCCCTAGCCCCTTCTAGTGCTAACATAATCTATAAAAGCACCGTATTTGACTTTAAAGATCTAATTTAGCCTATCATAGTCAGTAATCATAACAACAACAAAGATTTTGAACAAGATTAAGATATTGAATTACCTGAAAGGCATATTGCAGGCGTGGTATCCATGGACTGTTAGCAGTAGCGAGCACATCACGTTCATCCTCTGTGGAGGCGATTGCACGTTTTCTGGCTTCCTCTTTGCGTAACGTCTTTAGTGCGTACACATCACCAGTCTGTTTCTCTCTAACCATCTGTTGGAAGTTCAATCATACTGTAGAATCACTGATATATATATACATATATAGATTTAACATATACAATGATCACATATCACTTACATGAACTTCACCAAAATATCCACGACCAATTGTTTCCAGTATTTTGAAATCTGATAAACACACTCGAGTTCGTCGTAACTCAGCCAATGTGCTGCGATCTGAAATATATATTTATTTATTTTACTTAACATAGTAATTATTTCTGTGGCTAAAAGAAAAATAATGAATAGAAAACTCTAAATTTCTCAGGAACTTGAGAAACTTCAACTCAGATAAACTTATAATATCTCACAAACATGTCTTCATTTAAAAAAATAAAACACCCATTAGGCAGTTCATTAATGAGGGATTCTGCACTAAATATAGCTTATATGCCACTAGCAACTGGATGTTGTGTAATAACTTTGTTATGTGAATGTTTTTTAAACTCAAAATAACCAATATACTTCGAAAGAAAGAAAGAAATTGTTTATTGATACAACAACCACACAATTACCTTAAATTAAACAAATTTGACAAAAAAAAAAAAACAGTAGAATACATGTAAAAAAATGATGAAAAAAAAATGTCCAACAAATGGCAAACTCATTCAGTCAATATGTGCAGTACAGCAGTAGTTCTGTAGTGCTGATTTTCGATGGGAACCTTTGTGATGATAAAAAATTCACAACTCGCAGGGCAACAAAATTAAAATGTGTATTGGTCATTTTTTAATATTTTCTATAGGCCAATATAAAGCTGTAAAGCAGCTCTGGCCCTGAAGGGACAGATATGTAGGGTCTCTCAAAGGGGCTCCTAATCATATTGTATTTTCTTCATTATTGGTTAACTGTCATGTGAATTTCGAACCCCATTAGTGCTGTTTTCTGAGCATTCTCATTCCTAGTAAAATTCACCATTTAACTATACTCTGTTGGTTAATAGAACTACTTTACTTAGTCTTTCAGTATGAATATAAGAATTGAGATTCCAAACCAGGCTAATCAAATATACAGTCAAAACTGTTTATGGCGACATCATTACCATACATACTAGTTATATTGACTAGAACAAAGGTCCTGGCTGAATGCTGTATCTCGAAAACATCACCAATTATTATGACTAAGTATGAATAGTTCCTTCAATGTCATCACAACAGACTAGCCTCTGCCCGTGACTTCGTTCATGTGGAATAGATACTTTGGACTAATGCTAACACACAGCGGAAGCTCTCAAGAAGAAAAAAAACTGATTTTTAAACATTATTCATTGGTGCTCGATAAATGAGATATATAATATTATTATTACAGGCCGGCATGATAGTGGCGACCGGCGATGGACAGTGTGTCAATCGGTGGTCGCTATTATTTTTGGATTGTACTGTGCTTACCATCAGGCATAGTGCAGTCACTTTGCCGTGCTACAATAAAAAAAAAAAAAAAAAAAAAAAAAATAACATTAAAAGATATTTATTAATCCGACCAATAGTTCCTGAGATCACCCCTTACAATGTCACAAACTTTACCTCTTTATAATCTATAGATTTTGTCTGTACAACCTAAGTGTGATAAGCTCTAAAAAGGATAACATTTTTATTTATGGTTTTAGATAAACCTTATCTAAAGGCAATAAAGCTTGATTCACAAATACTATTCAATTTCATTATGGCAATTGTGATTAATCTACATTTATTAAATTGTATGCATGGTATTATACCAAACCAAGTTTGCAAAAATATGCCACTTTGGCACAGTTACTGTGGTGCCATATTTCATTATGTAATCACTACCTAGCATGGTGACATATAGAAGGGCTTCACCCCAACAGCAGTGATCATTTCATAAAAAAAGAACTACCATATCCTTTGAATTACAATAAGATATACCACATACTGTATCATTTCTGATAAAACACAGTCATTGTGACTTTGTCTGTCTGTCTGTTTGTGATAGATTCGTGATAGATTAGTCTTCTCCAGTAGATACAGTGATGAGGAAGGTTTATATGTGTAATTTGTCAAGGGTTTTTTTATCAGGGCAGGACAATGAACACCCAGTCTGCTAGTTTTGTATAAAAGGTAACTGTAAATGTATAGTACGATAGACTGTAAGGTAGATTGAGTATTGTCATCCTAATGAACTTAAGTAACACCTGGACTTTGGCAGCTGTTATTTGCATTAGTTAACCATCATACAAAAACTTGCTATTTTCATTTTTGTTGCAATTATATGAATTACTTACACATTGCATGGAAAAATATACACAGGATGCAGGTAAGTGCTTTTTGAATATACAATTATCTATAGACTTCAAACTGTCTTTTTTCTTTAGTTTTACAAATAATAAGCAATGGTCTTTTTAAATTTCTGTAACTAAGTTATAAAAATTTATCACTATAATATTCAAAACATCCAATGAATTATTATATTTACATTATCAATGTATTATTTACATTTCATATTTTTTATACATTATATTATTAGAAAATATAACATTATTGGTACTAAAAGTTTTGAAACAGTATGTTATTATGAATACTATGATTGATATTTAATTATCAATCTATGAAATAATTAGGGGGCTGCATTAGAAATTCGCATTCTGCAATAAGAGTTGTGGACAGGTGAGAGGGGTGAGAAAGGGGCTGGCTACCCCTCTATACCACTCCTCCGACACAAAAAGTCATGGTTACTGAGATATTAATGATCAAAGTTTTGAGGTTTAGCCACTTCCGAACAATCTTTGGTAAGTTTTTATGTTAACAATTTGGTGATTTTTAAGTTAAAACAAAACTGTTTATACACTACTATACCTACATACAAGTAGAGCAAGAAATGATTGTTGAAAAAGTGTACATTTTCAAGAAAAAATAGATTTTAAGTATTTAAAAATATTCTAACAGAACTAAACAATTATAGAAATTTTGCATAAAATAAAGTTGAGTTTTCAACTAAATAGTCTTTTGAAAGGGCGAACTAACCATAATTAGTATTTATTTTAGATGGTAAAAACAATATACTGGAACCACTTTGCATGCAACTTTTTAAATGTAACATTCCTCAGTAACCTGGATATATATAAACCGGTAGGCTATGCCGAAAGAACTTACAAACACGGTTATCTTTAGGAGATATTTCAGAATGATTACTTACATTTGTCTACAAACGCTCGGACCAGGTCATCACTCTTTTTAACAGGATCATCGTTACATTCGTCATATAATATAGTCAAGGCATCCAATAACGCTTCACGATCTATTGTCTTTTTGCTAAATCTAATAATACCACTTGTCACTTTACCCAATATCTGACGATTTAATCGCGTTATTCGAACAGCGATAGCCTCTTTTGAAGGCTCCATTTTAAATACAAATATTAATTAAAAACTATTATCAGTCCTCAAGTTCTTTCATTCTTTTTGTTTATATTATACACAAGTCCAGTAACTTTACCGTTATTATTTGAATGATTTTAAATGTAAAATAGTACCCATACAGTGTTGCCGTTTAAGAAATAAAAAAGTCTCCAGACGTCATTTAAAAAGTCGCTAGATTCTGAAAAATACATAATTAAAAAATCCGCCAGATGTCGCTAAATGTTCTTATGAAACATTAATTGAAATATTAATTTCATGGTAAAAAAATATAATGAAAATACTATTTTTTTTAAACTGTTGTACATATAAAATTGCTATTATACTTTCTTTGTAAAGATTTATCCCCATTCACGGGAATATGATTTAGAAACACGTTTTCAGTTTTCATGAAAATAATAAAACATCGATAGAAGATTTTTGTGAAAGAATTATTTCTCTGTTGCACACATGTTCTTGTGGTCACACATTAGTTCTTTTACTAATTTACTGATAACAAATCCCGAAATATATCCTATTACTAGCGGCATAATACTAGAAGATGAAATTCCATCTAATGTAAAAGAAAGTTTATTGCAAGTTGTTTGATATTTTTGAAAACTTTGCTGTACTTATCTATTAATTTAAATCCCGTTTTACTTGAGATTCTCTCTTCTCTGAATGAAGTTCTAATATAATAAAAATATATAATACATAATTTAAATAAAACAATAATTTATCATCTCGCACAATAAATTGACGACACCTACTACTACTAAATAAAATGTCTAATTTACACTTCAATGTCAGATACTGAGAGTTTAGTATTAAGGGCTGCTAATTATGGATCGTTCGATGAGGGTAGAGGTGTTTTGGAAAAGACTCTTTAATAATAGATAAACATGAATTTCTACCCAATGATTTTTAAGAAATATATTTAAGTTAAACAGACATAAAAACATTTCGATTAAGAATCATTACTGAATATATTTGTAATTTAGGAACTACTGTTTTAACTAATGGACGTCTGTTAATATTTCCGGATATATTCGATTTAACAAAGTGATCCCAACATATAAACGAATTCTCAGCTGGCTTATAAAAGTCATCTCTTCTTTTTCTGGCGAAATTCGAGATCTATTTTGCACACGTAAATAGATTGCTAGGAAATCTAAAATATTAAAGGAAAGCTAATGAGAGTCTAACAAATAGACTCAAAGTAGCATTAACCAATTTCAACCAACCAATTCTGAAGTTCTGGTAACAAATCTTTAAAAATTATTACAATATAAATTTACTCTATATGTATACTGTTCTCTTAAACAAAAGTTTGTACGTGTGTTGGCGAGGCTTGGCCAGACATTTGTTCGACACGCTTCAAATCGGTAATTTTGTTCAAAATTTGATATTATTTGTCAGTTCAAGGCGTAAAATATAATTTATCCTTCATGTATTTAGTGAAAGTAGAATACTCTGGCCATTAAACTGCTTTTTTGGGTATTATTTTTGCACCTTTTAAATACATTGCGACATTGTCAAACGAACTCATATTGGCCGTGTTTCAAACAAATGCAACAAAATAAGAGCTTACTTTTTAAGTGAGCTGTTGTTTGCCGAGACATATTTTTTACGCCGACCCGATATCTAGTTGTTATTGTTGATCGAAGCTCTTCTTGCTGTTTTCATTCTGGTCGATACCGAGATCGAACGTCATTCTGGTAGGGAAATTCCAAAAGCAACATCAGCAATTCATGTTGTTAGCAGTAATTACTATTAAATTAGTACCAAAATACTAAAATATTTTCAGTTAGTCGCTAAAAGTCACTAATATTTTATATGTCGCTAGATTGAAAAAAAATCGTTAAAAATGTCTAAAATTCGCTAGATCTAGCGACAAAGTCGCTAAAACTGCAACAGTGTGCCCATAGATTGTGCCCACAGAGTTCATTGGTATTAATTTATTAAGGCTACTTGATATATGTTTTTTAAGTACTGGATTCCTACATGGAGGCATTATTGCCAGACGTTAATCGTATAATGGGTTATTAATAGGTAATTAATACTTTCCAAGTCCATAATAATAAGATAGTGCGCTCTTAAGAATTCTATTTTTTATTACCTTGGTATATAAACACGGTTAGCACTTTCTCAAATGAATAAAGGTTTTATAATAACTGTAAAGACATCTAAAAAGTGTACATATGGCAACGTTGCACAGGAGAATCATGACCAGAAACAAAGAAAAACTAACAAATGCTAAATATGTTGCCTTATACAGAACATATGAGTGCCTTTCAACAACGGTAAAGAATAAACGTGTATGTTGTAGAGGTTTTTTCCTACAGAGAAAAAAATCTCGTCATTATTAATTCATTTTATCTAGATAATGAGCTAGTTCATCTGCAACTAATTAAAAAAGTCATAATTTTGCTACTCCGTAACCATAGTACTATTATTTCTTTTGTTCAGAAAATTAAGGTTGATAGACAGCCGTGTATTCCTTCAAGTTAACTGATGTGAATAAATCGAAAAAACAAGCGGGCTTGGTGGTCATTGTGCTACCTTGATAATAAAAATATCCTAAATGTCAATCGCAGCTTCATCTACATGGTGCCTTGTGAATCCAAACCATTCTTGAATCTATTTGAACAGGAATAAAAAATCTAAATCTGTCTAGCCGTCTAGGAGAAGTTCAATGTATGTATGTACACACGGACAGAAGAATTGTATATATAAAGTAAATAACGATGACAAAACACAAAACAATATAAATTGTGCTCTCCATTGATACTATAGCGTAATTAATTGTAATTAGTTGTAATTATGTATTTATAGTATATTTTAGCTATTTTTAGAACATAAAAGCTTAGGCGAGGTAAGTCACAGGTGTTAATTAATTTATTCATAAAATATGGTTATAATTATTTATTATTGGAGTTAAATAGTTGTCCACAAACTTTTGTGAATACTTTGATTAATGAGATCACAAGTATTTATACAATTCTACAATCTTAGCAAAATATTAGGGGCCATCGTTCCAAGGAGGCCAGTCAAACTGGCCCTGAGCCGTAGATAAATTCTTATATTCAAACATAATTAGCATCCGCACTAGTGAACCAGGCCATATTGAAAACTAGCGCTTTTGAATAAATGTTGATTACGCGGTCATTTCAATCCTTTCGCTTATTTTAAAACTGACTAAGGAAGATTTCATATTGTAGCTAATCTTTTTGTGGTACCTCATTTTGGAAAAAAATATTATTTTAGAAGTAACATTATATAAACTGTATAATGTAATTGTAATGGAAGAAATATTGTAATTATCATATTATTATAATTACTCAATAGTTACACAGTAGTCATCAAGAGTCATAAATTCACTAACATAAACGCGCAAGTATAATGGCATGCTTCCCTACCGTGGTAGCTGTTATTGATGTTAATTCATTTATAACTTTTAATTACATTTTGATTATATATTTGTGTTAATTAAAATTTGTTAAAAAAAAAACTATTTGTAAGGCCTATGAAATAATTTTTTTGAATGAGGGGAAAACCTGCATAAAATACTCTGTCTCCTTGTCGGGGATAGAGAGAGGGCCGGATTAATCGCGCGCTTGTGAGACAAAGTCGCGGGATCACGCGAGTATGTTCTGCTAGACTGGTCAAAAATATTACCGTAGGGGACACTCGGGTTTGAACCGGGGACCTCTCGATCTGCAGTCGAATGCTCTACCACTGAGCTATATCCCCAACAGTCCCATGATATTAAAACTGACATTGTATACACGTTGTTCGGGATGTAGAAAATAACCTATGTTCTTTTACCTCTATGGGTACCATTCCTCAAGAAAAAGTACTGTTCTCATAAAGTAAATTTTCAAAAAAAAGTATTAACCGACTTCAATATTGAT
>JACEII010000072.1:3680714-3706375 GCA_014332785.1 Antheraea mylitta | reverse complement strand
TTTTTTTTGAAAATTTACTTTATTTTTCCATTTTTAGTGTACATAATTTTTTTTTCTAAAACATGCGGGTCACCTGATCGGAAAGTGATTACCGTCGCCCATGGATACCTGCAACATGAGAGGAATTACAGATGCGTTGCCGGCCCTTAAGAAAGGAGTAGGCTTGTTTCTTGAAAGTTGTGTTACTTTGTCACGGATCCCATAATCAGAACCTAACCAAACTCTCATCAAACTACCCTTGAAGAACATCCTTTACAATAAAAAAGGAATCATCGAAATCGGTTGGCATGATATTGAGTTATTCGTCTATTTGTCGGATACACACCAAATGCAAATTTAACACTTATACGGTTTTGCACTGGATGCCGTTGACAGAACTAGACCAAAAAAAAATGGGACCACACGGGAAGCACTAGCTTTCAAATAAAAAAGAATCATCAAAATCGATTCAGCCAGTCCAAAGTTATAAGGTAACAAACAAAAAAAAAAACATACAGACGAATTGATAACCTCCTCCTTTTTTTGAAGTCGGTTAAAAAGATAAAATAAGATAGATTTACATTAACGCGCAGGCAAAAGTAAGTAATTTAAAAAGCGGTCTATGTCCTGGGTGTCTTTTCTTGTGTTAAGACACTCCAAAGCCTATTTTATATGAGGACATCGACGTCAATTTAAACTTATTTGGTTGTACGAAATTCGAAATAAAAATAATTAAATTAAGCACCATTGTGGACAGTACTTATTAACGTTACGTTTCCGATCAACTTATGTTGTTTATAAAAGGTGCTTAGCGCAGTACGTTCGCAGTTTTGTCCTTACTCAGCCGGAGTGCGCAATCGGTCTTGAATCAGATATCTAACGACATTTGTCATTAATAAACACGTATGTTTTATTTCGTTTTGTGAAGTAGCCATGGCGTTTCTTGAAGGCCCTTCTCTAAAACAAGCTGAGTTAATAAAGCAGGAGCTGGGCGAAGGGCCTGGAGACCTGGATAAATGTGTTCGCGATTTACAAAGTATGCTGGCTGCGTCACCTTACCTACCGCAACCTGATGCTGTTGGTACGTTGAAATATCACTATTAATCAGAAATTAATGTGAATTGCAATTTTAGGAATCGTGTAATACATTTTAGACTTTATTTTCGAAATCATTTAATGACCCTGTTTCAAGGTATTTGAAATATTTGTTTTATTCAGTTAAAAAAAGGGGATTCAAAGTAATTAGATGTATAGAATTAGATGTATACATAATGTAAACATTCGTTTTAAACAGAATTTAAATAAAAAAAAAACAATATATTTTGAATATGTAATTTTAATATATTTTTAAAATGTTAAATAGGTAGGTATGTTATATTATTATATAACATGGCTACTTTGTATTTGAAAATTTTCGTTTCAACGATCTAGTGAGGTAAACGCTTATATATTCGTTCCTGCTTTTCTGACCTTATTCACTGTAAAATTTCCACTAGCGTTAGGAAATTCATTTATGTTTTCACTTTTAAAATATTTCGTAATTCCGTTTTGAGTTTTACTGTGTAAACCATATCTCATTGTCTACTAAAATGAAAATTATTATAAACATTATATTAAACTTATAACGTACTTAATATATACAGATAAAGTATTATTATTACTTGTTTGAACTTTAAAACTTATGGTAATCATTCCTAATTTATCCATTCCGGTTACACCATACATCCATCTTAATATTCGCATCTCTGCCATATGTAATCTTTTCTCTACGTCTGTTTGGTAACATAGCACCCGGATTCATGTAACAGGTCTAATCTTATTATAGTTTTTTTTTAAGAAACCGGCGAAAACAAGTTCTGCTGCCCATAGAAACTTGGCTTCCAAATTTGACTCTACTTAGTTTACATATTACTAACCTCTGCCCGCGACTTCGTCCACGTAGAATAGTTACTTAGGGCTAACGCTAACAGGCAGCGGAAGCTCTCAAGAGCAAAAAACCCCGATTTTTTTAAATTATTCATTGATGCTCCTCTACTATCGGTCTTAGCGTGATGACATATAGCCTATAACCATCCTTAATAAATGAGCTAACATCGAAAGATTTCCAATAAATAAATGAATAAAGAAAGATTTTTTCAAATCGGACCAGTAGTTCCTGAGATTACCCCCTACAACGTCACAAACTCACAAACTTTACCTCTTATTAATATTAGTATAGAAATATAGATTATAGGACCGAATCCTAGGACTGATTTAGGCTACACGCCACATAATGATTTAGTATAGGAGATAAGCAGTCTAAAATTATTGAATGTGAATAAAATAGACGGATAAACTTAGTAATAATAATAATATGATATTTTAACGCGCATTGAGTAAACAAAGAAGGCTGCTATTAAATCATAAAAATTATAGTGTTGTAATTAAGTTACAAGCACAACTTAGTATAGAAGTGTGAGTCGGCTATAAAATGAGATTTAATATTCTTGTATATATTATAATATACATTATGTATAAATAAATTAGATAGTAAAATATGGGGAGCGAATCTCGTCATATTAATTGTGGTTGGAGCATTAATCTACATAGTGATAAAAGTTTGCTCCAGGCTTGGCGTATTCGATACAGAATGTTGCACAACATTGAATGATCACATATTTGTACGAACTAGAAGAAATCTCACATCCAAGCAAACACTATAAACCAGCTTTGCCTGCGAATTTGATTCGCGTGGAACTTTTTTTTATGTCAAAGGACGCAAATGAACAAGCGGTAGAGTCATGCCGAAGCTATTATTGGTTTTAGTATGAATGGGTCGGCTCGTCCGGGGTAGCACCACCTTCCCACAGAAAACCGACGTGAAGTAACAGTGCTTGCATTGTTGCGTTTCGTTCGGTCAGTGAGAGCGCCGGAGACCCATCTCCTCTCCTCTAACCCCTCTCCATTTCCCGAAACACAGGCTGGCAATGCATTTGTGACTCCTCTGGGGTCGCTAGTGTCTATGGGCGGTGGTGATCGCTTAACAACAGGTGACCCGCCTGTTCGTTTGTCTCCTATATGATATAAAATAAAACCCCGTATGTATAGAAGAAGGTGTTTGTACGAAAACGCCACCATGTCAGTTCGACTCTAGAATCAGAGCTCAAAACCAATTCAACTGCAGAAAGGTGTGAGACAGGGAGATGTTATATCTCCGAAACTGTTCATAACTGCGTTGGAAGATGTCTTCATGCTTCTGGAGTGGGATGGACTTGGCATTAACATAAATGGAGAGTACATCACCCACCTTCGTTTCGCCGACGATATCGTGGTCATGGCAAAATCTCCGGAGGACCTTGGCACGATGCTAGAGATAGCCTCAGTAGAGTTTCTGAACGAGTGGGCCTCAAAATGAACATGGAGAAGACAAAAGTCATGTCGAATAGCCACGTAGTGTCCACCCCAATAATTATTGGGAATTATACACTCGAAGTTGTTAACGAGTACATATACCTAGGACAAACTATTCGACTTGGTAGGTCCAACTTCGAGAAAGAGGTAAATCGCCGAATCCAACTTGGTTGGGCAGCATTTGGGAAACTCAGAACTGTTTTCTCTTCCTTAATACCCCAGTGCTTGAAGTCTTCAACCAATGCGTGTTGCCAGTGATGACTTACGGCACTGAGACGTGGCCGCTAACTGTGGGCCTCATAAGAAAGCTCAATATTACCCAACGAGCGATGGAAAGAGCAATGCTCGGGGTTTCTCTACGTGATCGAATCAGAAATGAGGAGATCCGTAGGAGAACTAAAGTTGCTGACATAGCTCACCGAATATCACAGTTGAAGTGGAATTGGGCAGGGCACATAGCTCGAAGGACTGATGAGCGATGGGGCAAAAAAGTCCTAGAGTGGCGACCACGCACCGGAAAGCGCAGCGTGGGACGGCCCCCCACCAGATGGACCGATGACATTATAAAGGTCGCGGGGAGCCGTTGGTTACAGGCGGCACAGAGCCGTACGCTGTGGAGAACGTGTGGTGAGGCCTTTGTCCAGCAGTGGACGACTATAGGCTGAGATGATGATGATGATGATAGAAGAAGATGTCATAGTGAGTTTGTTTATTACTTAACATCGTGAAATTCAGTATACACGGTCCAGAGTTTCAGAAGAAGCCACATTGGTACCTATCACCTAGAAAAGAAATACTGTTCTTGAGAGATAAGCAAAATCAGTATTAGCGCGATTGAAACCACGAGCAAAAATAAACAGCGTATATAATAATTTTTTCCTTTCTTATGAAAATAGAAATAATATTGAGAATTATGTATCGGGGTTTGACTTTAGCTCGTATAACTATGTCCAAGTGACAGGGCATGAACGTTTTAAAACGACTTCAAAAAAGGCTCTATATTTCATTAGCCTGTTTGTATGTAGGTGCACGATTTTCACAGTAACTACACTAACGTTTTTAATTAATCTTCTAAGTAATTTCTATACTTATAGCAATATTTACAATATCAAGATAGGTGTATCTATCCGCCATACTTTTTTTTTTTTTCTAAATGACTACGCTGTTGACCCAGCAAGGTCTTAACAGCTTCACCGGACTATAAAATAGCCATTCTTATCTACAGGTTTATATATGTAATAATATGTTGAATGCTGATTTTTACGTATTTAGTTTTTTTTTTTAGTTTTTAGTTTTGTATGTAAATTCCTAAATAGCTGTTTAATGTCATTAGTTATCATTATACATTAATTTTGTTTGTATATTATTAAACAGATACGTTGCCGAAAATATTCGCATAAACTTGTTTACAAAATTTTAATATGGAAATTACAATTCTAAGATCAATATTCTCCAAGCCGTACTTAAGCAACTTCGATCACATATACGTGTTGTATCTGAATTAAAAGTGGGTTGCTTTTTTACAATAAAAAACGCTTAAGGCGCTCAGCCTATTTTATTTGACAACTAGCTCAAGGGTGTACGACACACCTCGGCTTGGGCTGTTGTCTGATACATACAATTCACGACCTATCTAAGCTCACCTAAACTAACTATTCATACATATATGAGTTTTTCAAACATATATGTGTATCAGACATACGTACCTCAACAACTCTTAAATATATTTCGTATCGGATAATTTTCTAAACTATTTCAGTTTGATAAGGGAAAAAAAACCCTTCCACTTTCATGTGTAAACGTGTATGCGTGCACATGTGTGGAGGTGATATGTGTAATGTTGTCGCAGTGACGTAAGATTTTGTGTTACTGTATCGCGCAAGCAACGTGCAAGAGCTCCACGTCGAGAGAACGGACCTAGGCTTGAGCCGTTGCCGAGGGACTCATTATAATTATACGATATCATCTGAATGCCTTCCATAGTATTCAAGTAATGGGTATTAATACGAAAGGTTTGTGATTTTATTATATTTTATTACATTTATAAAATATAATAGGAATAAGATACCTATTTGATAACACAGCTTTCAACCAGCAGAATTATTGTCAAAGTCCGATGTCAGTTGTTGTAGAGGTCACCTCCTTTTTCTAGTTTTTTTTTTGGCTACGCTCTCGTCGTCGCTATCATATACACAACATTTACTTATTTTATTATATTTTTGGTATACAATCCTCTATTACTGCTATTGTCGAGTATGTAGTGATATTGCGAATTTACGAGTAATAATTTCGAGTTTCTAAAAAGATGGTGGCCCTCTTATTAGAACTTTACAGGATTTATTGTGACAAGCCAGAACCCATGATTCGTGGCATTATTTCCTTTGTAGTCCGGTGAAGCTGTCAAGATCATGCTAGATCAATAGCGTGGTCAGTTCGAGAAGAAAAAAAGTACTAGTAATCAAACTACATTACGCAAGACACCACCAATATTACAAAACACAAAGCCAAAGAACATAAGATTATAAATATAGCATAAAATACACTATATGATATTTCAAGATCTGGCCTACTTCTTTTTCTTTTTCTTGTTTTGGCTTAGCAGAAGCACTTGCCAGTGTCAATGTTTTGTTTCAATGGACGTTACATTACAATTATATTACAAGCGTCGTGTGATTATTTCAATATTCTAATAAGATGGTGAATCCCTCGTTAGAACATTACAGGGAGTTTTTGTGGCATCTCAGAATTTCATGCTTCGTTGTATTATTTTCCATTCACTTCACCTATGCACAATAAAGTAACTACGTAAAATACCACCAAACCTATATATATATACACATATATATTTTACCTATATTACGTAAAACACCACTAAATTTACAAAATACAGAGTCAAATAATACAAGATTATGAATAAAATATAAAATCCAATATATGACTGCCTAAGATCCCGCCAAAAACTCCCACGGGACTACTTACAAATCAAAAAACTTTACCACAGTAAAGTAATGGTATATAGATTGAGATAAATGGGAACCGACCTCGATAAACAAGCAATGTCAATAGCAATCTATAACATGAATTGAGAACAGTTATGTAAAACTTCAATGACCTTTATGAATGAATTTAATTTTCTTTTCCACTTCCTGTTTCCTGTTTTGATAAATTGACATTTGCCAGTGACTAGATAAAGCTTAATTTGGGAAATAATATTATCAACAAATATATCTCTTGATGAACTATTCTCTATCTATTTGATGAACTCTTTTTGTTTTGTTTTTAAACATCCTTTTTTATTGCAATGTGTACCGCGCCATACGCTAATTTTAGAAATTATATTATCAAAAGCCATTTTTGGGAGATCTGTCTGACAAACTCTTTTTGTTCTGTTTTTTTAATAATAAACCCTTTTCATGGAAATGTTCATCGCGCGTTACGGAACAATATATAGGTATAACAGAATAAAATAAACTCACTAAATTATTTGCTGTCATGAGCTATGATAAGTCATTTATGATTTATATTTAAACTAGCTGTTACCCGCGGCTTTCCACGCGTTTTCTAAATATGTTCAATAAATGTAAAATTGTGATAAGATGTGTAAATTACTGAAATACTCTTTCAAAAATATTTGTAAGTACGACACGCACATCATCTACTGTAACATGTGACGTGTACATTGGATATGTGAATACTAACAGTGTGTCGAATGGGATTGTATCTATCATCAGCTACATACCTGGAACTTTAAACTACAATATACCACGCTCAGTGCTCACTTACACTATATAAGAAAGTAATGAAAATATAAAGCTATACATTATCAAACAATATGTACAAAATTTAACATCCTTTATCATATAGATATAATATGCCCATATTGTCGATATAATTCAGTTATTATATGTTGCTATAATTTAAATTACATACAATTATAACTTTCAATTATATTTATTCTTAGAATCCAGTACAGCGTACGTCTATCGCACATGTTTATCAAAAACTACCGAACGCATCTGCATGGTATTTTCACCAATATATAAAATGATTCTTGGCCAAGGTTTAGGTATAGTTTGTTTTATTATCAGGACGGGCAACGTCTTCTGAACACGCTAGCTTAAAATAAAACAGCTAATTAGTTATTTGCCCCTAACATTCCCGTTCAAATAGGTCTAGCCGTTTCGGAGATTACCCGGAACAAATATCGGCAGAATAAAAAGAATATTTTGTTGTTATTTTTAGCCATATGTATTCGACAAAAAGTATTTATTTCAATATTACATAAACACACTTTATTGTAATAATGCGTAATAGATCACAAACCAAAAATTGAGAACAAAACTAACGAAGAATAAACTTCTTGAGGAGTTTTTGGCGGGTTTTCAGTCTGTCATATAGTGTATTTTATTTTATTCGTATATAATTGTTTTTTAATTCATAATCTTGTGTTACTTGACTCTATATTGTGTAAGATTGGTGGTGTTTTATGTAATATGGTTCGTTTATTGTACATAAGGGAAATGAATGAAAAATAATACCACGGAGCGTGAACTCCGACATCTTGAAAATTAAGAAGATAAAAATTTACGAAATATTATATAGAAGATTTGGCGCTTATACCTTTACATCAACTTGGACATAGAAGAATCTGGCTAAAGAATACATAAGAACTACCTATATTGACGACTTCAGAATTGGCAGTATGGATTAATTCCTTCGATTGGACGAATTACTGCTAAATTTTTTGAATAGCAACACAAAATAAACTTCGGAAATGTTTGCGATAGAAATGTACCACGTATAGTGAAAAGTTGGAAACAAAACTAACGTGGAATAAACTTTTAGAATAGGAACACAAAATAAATTCTAAAAATATTTGCGATAGAAAGTTATCACGTTACCATGGCAACATATATAATATTTACGCTAACACGCAGCGGAAGCTTTCATAAGGAAAAAATAGCCCGATTTTGAAACATTCCTTATTGGTGCTCCGCTCCTATTAGTTTTAAGCTGATAAAAGAGCTATCTAACACCGAAGGAATTTCTTAAATCGGACCGGTACTTCTTGGATTAGCGCGTTCTACCATACAAACAAAGAAACAAATTCTTCAGCTTTATATATTAGTATAGATTAGCATCCACCGCAACTTCGTCGATGTATCTTGTGAAGTGTTATACTTTTGTGTAAACCTTTTTTTTCTACAATAAAAGTAGACTTAGTTAATATTAAGCAGCCCGTATGTGAAATTCCCATTAAAATCGTACCAGCCATTTTGGAGACTAACCGGAATAAACAGACTGATAGGCAAATGTTTTTTTTAGATTCGTTTTTTGTTTTAAGTGTTGATATACACTTTTATATGCATTTAATAAAACGCTGTTATTCTGACCTTGCAAAAATACACTACACTCTTATCTATTTGTGTGGACTTTTATACGTAATGAAGTTTTCCCAAGCAGTAATTGGCTGTTGAACGTGACGAATTATTCCCTTTCAAATTTGTTTTTAAATCTTTCGGACCACAGTACTAATGTAGTAATGTTTTTCGTGTGTCTGAATATATATATTTTGGCAGGCTGCGTTGTTTAAACAACCTTATGGATTTTATCACATGAGGGATTTATATGTTTGCCTTATTAATCTAAGTAACGTATAATATGTAAATATGGAATCGTAATAAGATTTTATATTTCACTAGTGAATTGAACTACTCGTTTATACTATAATTAAAAGTGTTACAGTGTACTTGCAGATTTTCGCCTTCTTTATTATTCATTCTAATTGTTTCAAACACTTTAAGCCAAGGTCATATCGCCCTTGAGAATAACTTGAAACTTACAATAATTTTGTGATAGTGTGTTTTTTATTAAGTTACACTAGTTTCTATAAATACTAAGATTATTATTCTGTGTATCTTTAATAGTGAATCATCATATAAATGATGACGTACTAATTTTCATATAAATACATTTTTTAATTTACCAGTCGTTTCTTGTTCTCGTTCTGCTACTTTATTGGCTTAGCAAGGTCTTAACAGCTTCACGCAACTACTAAGGCGAGCGTTCAAGGCACTCACCTCATTTTATTTGGGCAACTAGCTCAAGGGTGCATGGCACTCGTGGACTTAGTGTATTGCCTGATTCATGCAATTCGCGACCTATCTTTTTTTTATCATGGGAAATCCTTTATGGATACCCACCCTCTCGGGGTAGAGAGTGGGTTACGTCCGACTTCCACGGATTAAAACCCTACGGTGTACCGACAGACCGTTATTGTTGGGGCAGCAAGGGATCGAACAAGCTAATCAACCTTGTAGAGCCGCCCCAACGGTCCGCCCAGCGGAAGGTGGCCGCCGGGCTCCTACCTATAGAGAGGCAGACTGGTTACACAACAGCTGCCTGTTCTCCGTTGGCGGATACGGCCACTTAGTGGGTCGGCTTCACGAACCCTCTCTGCCGCCTTCGCGACCTATCTGAACTAACCTAAGCTAAAGCCTAAGACAGGGAAACTATATAGAAGTACATTCTATCTCATTCTCTCATAGCCTCAACCCTATATAAACATTTATAGCTATCTCTTTTTCGTTACACATTTTTGTTTCATAAAATCCAATTCATACCTTCCCAACAATAGTTTCGCTTAAAAGAAAAAGGGAATTATCAAATTAATTACCTATATGTAAACATTCTCCAATTACTTTGATAAGATGACATGGCATTTACCTTCATTGAATACTTTGACTTGCTAAATTTACAGTAGACGTTCAAATATTTCGCCATACATTTACATATTCGCACATATCAATTAACTTTGAAGAATCCTCGTTTCTCTTTCCTTAATTTTTATCCCAATATGTAGTTTATTCAGAAGAAAAAAAAACAGTAACTTTAAATCCGAAGAGGTCAAACGATCAAAATACAAAGTGTACAAAGGAAAAGGTAGGATCAAAGTACAATATACAATCAATAAGTAATGTGCTAAGGTAATTAATTATAGACGAAATTTGTAGTACATATTCGTAATTCACATCCGGTCACCATACGTCAACTGTAGAAAACATGTCTAAGGAGGTGCCTTACATATTAAATTACAGACGATTTGCCGACTTGCTTAATTAGTACTAAGTGTTATTAAAGTAAATTGACCTACGTTAGTAGTACGTTCCTTCAATAACATAAATACTTTTAAAAATCTGGAGTTAATCATGCACATAATGATATAATCAAATTTTGCGTACATAACTTCTTAGTGGGTTTATATACTTTGTCACTTTATCGTTAATAAAAGGTGTTCATTAGCGAACAGACACAGGGTCGTAGGTTTTGGGTTTGGGGCGATAATCAGATTTGCGTCATTCTTTGTAAGAAAAAAAAAACAAATATTATTGTAAGGAATTTGGAATCAACAACGTCGATAATGACTTTAACTTAATTTTCATAACTTTTAAAACAACTGGTAACGCCATCTAGTATACCTTGCAACAACTCCTAATATCCCACCCCTTTCCAGTCGTGCACAATCGGTTGCCGCCATACTTGCTTTTCACAACGTCTTATTGCGCTGACGTGACCTATATTTCGCTTCTTCGTTTCTGCTCCCGCGCTCCTGATTCCATTGAGGAATTAGGAGATAATATCGCGCCGTTATAGGTGAAAACCTGTAATAATTCGCTAAACCG
Organism: Antheraea mylitta; assembly: GCA_014332785.1. Taxonomy (NCBI): domain Eukaryota; kingdom Metazoa; phylum Arthropoda; class Insecta; order Lepidoptera; family Saturniidae; genus Antheraea; species Antheraea mylitta. The sequence goes on along the minus strand of JACEII010000072.1, from coordinate 3,695,324 downwards.
CGCCCGCACGGTGGAGACGATAGTTCCGCATACTAGACTTTGTAGTGATACTAGTGAAGGTGAAAACGCAGTGTGCTGCTGGAGGTGTTTTGGGCGGCTGTACGCGGTCGTGGAGGAGAATACGCTGCAGGAGAAACCGTCAGGTCAGTGCACGACTTCCCGCTTCCTTCCCGTCACTATTTTTCCCTCGTCATTGTGACTACGAATACCCGCCGGTATTTGGCGCTTGCGTCTCCAACAACCCTTCAACTTCATGAGCACACTAGTTTGTCTAAACCTAAATCTGCAACTACGCGTCTGTTAACTTTGTACATTTTATCTTTTTTTTATCATAGGAAGCACACGAACATGTGGGTCACCTGATGTTAAGTGATCAACACCGTCCATAGACACCGGCAACACTAGAGGAGTCGCAAGTGCGTTGCCAGTTTGTATTGTGGGGAAGGGGGAGGTAGAAAAGGAAAGGGGAGAAGGAAAGGAAAGCGGGAGCTGGGCCTCCGGCGCTCATACTGACCGACCAAAACACAACAATGCAAGCACTGTTACTTCACGTCAGTTTTCTGCGAGAGGGTGGTACTACCCCGGGCGAGCCGAGCCATTCATGCTGAAACCAGTTATAGCTTCAGATTGGCTGTACCACCTTTACCTTATTACAGCTTCGTTTTACTTTCTTGTCGATTCTTCTCAAAGACAGAAACACTTTTCGGACCTGATATTAACATTCACCTGGATAGCGGCATTCCAGTTTGGTACCGATCGCATCCACTTCGGTATATTATAATCGATCAAAAACTGTTGGCAACCCTAGGTAACCAATAACTTATAATGAAACGAAAATCTTCTATATTCATAAAAATAAATTGCACAATGTATATATATATGCATATATATATATATATATATGCGCATTTGACGTGATAACGTATTATAAATCCATAAACGTTGGCTGCACGAACGAATAAGCATGACTCATTGTCACTGAGCCGAGCGTGTAAGCGAGTGCGCGGAACAAGTAAACAGAGAGACGCGATCGGCTGAAGTGTTCGGCTTGCGACGTATCTATTCTGTATCGCTCTATCGGCCAATGCGTCTGAATGCGTAAAATTATCGTCCGTAAACCAACTGTACAGACAACCAATTTTTTGTATTTTTAATTGAAAGATTTATATAAAAGAAAATAGTACGAAAAAGAAAACAGATTAGGTGTTATTACAATAGTTGCGAAAAAAGGATAACGCGAACTTGTCTCGGGCGAGCGCGGTGCATTTAGTAAGAAACCTTTTTAGAGCAAGTATTTAATACGTATTTAACTTTTTTTTAAAGTAGACAGAGGACGTAGGGAGGTCTTTAAACATTAACAGCTTGATCTACAGCTGTGTTAAGTGGCTATTTTATTTCGTTAAATGTTCGAAATGTAAAAGAAAGACTTGATCTCATTTTCTTCGTTAGTATACTTGTGCGAAGCCGAGGCGAGCAGCATAAATAAATATCTAAAGTGTTGTAATATTTGTTGTTTGTATAAAAAGTCCACGACATAATAAACAACCAGTAATATCGAACGTTTTATGAAACAATCGTAAAATACAGAGTAACAGAGTTGTTAGAATAACATTTTATAATATTACATAGTTTTACTGTGTTTTTATATATAATTAAAAATTGATTCTTTGTTTGTATAAATATAATTATGTATTTATTGTTATAACTTCTATAGACTAGATTTCTAAGAGCAGTTGTAAGTGATAAAAGCAGTCTGTTTACTCTGAGTTGTTGAGAAGTTTTGTCATTTACAAATTGATTTCATGTATAGTATAACATCTCACTGCTAAATAGTTGCAAGAATTTTTTTTTTCTCGATCTTTCTCCTGCTATTTTAAGGATTTATTCAGAGCACACTCTTGTGTTCATAAATTTTCTCTAGATTATAAACTATGTTCTATTTTTGTTTTGCTAATTGTTCATGTTTATTCCGATTGCATATATTGATATTCGATTGCAATTATATTTGTGTAAAATTTCACATCTATATAATTATTTCTAAAGAAAAGTAACAATAAAATAATTTCGTAGATAGATACAATTGTGTATTATAAGCAGGTCTCGGAGTAAGGTAGTACTGTCGAATATTAATTAGTCTCAAGGACGTCACGTTCTATATCTCAGCATAATTACATTCACTGTATTCCACGTTGCAGTAAAATAAGAATCGAAAGTTAAAGCAAATAGTAAACAAGATATCGGCTATATGTATTAAAAACAAACTCTTGGAGATAAATATAAGAGTTAGACATATGCTGGCGATGACTTTTTTGTAGGCATTATCAAGCTCTACAACGCTTCTCTAGAACCCAATCATAAATGTGTCATTGTTAAGGCAGCGTTCATAAGAAACGTTTTCGTTCGACCGTTTTTTCGTAAATATATAAGCCTATGACAGTCACAGATAACTTGGCTTTCTATTGGTAGAAGAATTTTTAATCGGTTCAGTAGATCCAGATGCACCCCCTATAACCTCACAAAGTTATAAACTTTCTTATTTGCTCAAGAGGAAAAAACTCCGATTTTAAAACATTCTTCATTGGTGCTTCGCTCCTATTAGTCTTAGCGTGATGATATATAGCCTAAATCCATCTTCGACAAATGAGCTATATAACACTGAAAAATTTTTTTATATCGAACCAGTAGTTCCTAAGATTACCTCCTACAACGTCACAAACTCACAAACTTTACCTCTTTTTAATATTAGTATAAATAGATTAGTATAGATGTACCGTGTCGAAAGATTGTTATTGATTACTCGCCATTTTTTGTAATTTATAACCGGATTCAGATGTTACGTTCAAACCGATTAAACAAAATCGTTCATAGATTGGCCAAATTATTTTTTATATTTTTACATAATTACTAGTAACGTAAATCACGATATTTCCGATTTATTTCTGTTCCTGGATCAAATTAACAATGACCTTTCAATATTTGAAAAGCGTACGATTTTAGTAGCCGTTATGGATTTTAAAAGAATTACTTCTTTCTTGTGACTTTGCATATTTGCATATTTTTAGGATGATAATTAGCATTCTATGTTATTCTCTACCACCCAGGCAATTTCCACGCGACTAGTAGAGAGGTTTTGTCGTGAAATAATAAAAAACCAGTGTAGTGTAGTGTAAGCTATTCAGATTTTGCCGCCCCTAAGGACCTCTACATTTTGATATACTGTAGTGTTCATATTCAATATTACATATATCTCTGTTACCTTTAAACGAGCAATTCTTGTATATTTTTAAATTTGTATATATTCAGGATCTCGGCAAAGGTGTCATCTATTTCCTTGAAACCTTGTATGTAGTTTCGGGGACGATAAATCGATCTAGCTAGATTTTATTCATAGAAAACTTTTTATCTGAGTTTTCAGCCAATCAAAAAAATAGCTAGAATATAAGGGTAAATTTCGCCAGCGCTGGCAAAACAAAGTAGCTCAGGTGGAAATCGGTTGCTTCGAAAATCCGTGTAACTCCAGTTCGAATTCGAATGGCAGCAAAAGGAATATATTTTATAATATTTTTTTTTGTAAAAAATGTTAATTTTATAAGGCAAACCTAACAGTTTATTTTATTACAGTTAAAATGTTTTTTAAATATGTGAGCTAGGCTCGGTAGCCCTGTACTAACTAGTAATTAATATGTTTTTTTTTCTGGCAACGTTATTGTTTGTGCTCTATCTACCTAATTATCTAATTTTTCACGTAATTACTATGATTTTGGACTATTCTAGATTTATAAATGTTAATTGTATAGAGAGTCACAAGATTGTACATTGACGATTGAAATAATCTTTCATCGTCATGAACAATGACTTTAAACTTTGCACAAAAGACATGCCCCAGCTTCGCATGGGTTCAGTATAATAACGGGTATCATAAGCCATTTTATCAATTTTTCCGATTTTTCACGCAGACAATAAAAAATAAAAAATTAAGCGAAAACAAAAAAAAGGTGTGGACCAAGAGTCTGCAGAATAAAAGAATAAGGAAAAAAAAGCCATTTCCTCGGTTATTACAAAAATTAATTAATACTAGTACAAAAAAAGTTTTAAATACGTATTAAACACTGCCTTTAAAGCGGTTTCTTACGAAATGCACCGCGCTCGCCCGAGGTAAGTTCGCGTTATCCTTTTTTCGCAAGTCTAACCTAACCTAACCAAAGCGAGACAAAAGAGCAAGATGGCGGACTTTCAGCGATCGCGGTGCATTTAAAACGAATCCTTTTTAAAGCAAGTATTCAACTTCTTTGTAATAACACCGATAGTGTTCGACTTATTTTCTAGCACTTTGATGTTTATAGTTCATTAAAGTCACAGAAGTTTCATATAACTCGTCACACAAGAATGTTTTTCTTGTGCGCATAATTTTTTCTCTGTGATATCATACAAGATATTTATTCAAATTATATACTATATCTTGGCAATGATATAGAGATCTTTATCTATATGAAGTCCCCAACTATCGTATTTAATTGGGTATAGATTAATACATTATTGGCTATAATATTAATAATATGTAAAAAAATGTTGTCTTTAGGAAATAAATCATGTAGCCGTTCTGTAGGTTTAGGATATACAGTTCTGTTATACATCGCATAGATTTATCTCGTATGATTTTAGTCACCCTCAATAGTTCATACGTATATGTAATATATCATATTTCCTGGAGTTCCGATTCTGACGCGGCCGGGAACGGTTGTGTCCGCGGTCGGAGCGATATTTCGTGATTATTGTGATACAGTGTATACAGAGTGAAGTGTTCGGCTTTCACCTTGAAGTGCCGATCCGGCTGACGGGGCGCACACGTGCACCGCAGCTGCGTAACACCTGCGTTCTTTTTCTCGAAATTGAGTGAGACCCTTCCTTTGTATATATTTATTGCTTTGTTTATTATATTATATGGTACATTTATTTGTTTACTCATTAGTTTATCTATTTATTTACGTAGTCCTTTACCCTTTTAGTCGTCATTTCTTTATAACTTTATATATTTCAATTATTTATTTGTTTAGTTACCCATTTATTTATTTGTTCTATATCTATGCAAATTATTTACCTTGCCTGTCTCGCTAACGTATTTCCTGTATTGCTTTCTTCTTCTGGTTCATTTTAAATAGCTCTCTTGATCTGCACCCGGGATAGACCTTTAATTAACCCGTTCGGCGTGCTCCCCTGCCCTTAAGGCAGGGAGGTTGTTTCGCGGCCCCTCTCTCTCCTCGATCCACCGCGATGGACCCGTTAGCTTTGGTAGAATTATACCGCAAAAATCTCCTCGCGAGCGGTCTAGACCAGAAGATTATTAATTTAATCTTCCGCAATGTTACGTCGCAGGCCTCCGAGGGCCTTTTTAACATTCCGACCGCAAACTCTTTCGCGACCTTATCGCCGCAGTCTTCTCTAGACGCGCGCGACAAAGGCCTACTTGAGGCCTTGATACCTAGCTCCAGTTCAGAGACCGGCTCCGAGATGGAGCTAGACGTGACGGCGTCCGCCGAGTTTACCGTAACCGCGACTCCCGCGCCTTCTGCGCAGTTAGACAAGGACGGTTATACGACCGTCTCGTACAGTAGGTGTCGTCCGGCTAGCCCGACGAATTCGGGTTTCGTAGGCCCGGTTGAAGTCGCCAACATAGGTGGCACTCGCGTGCCGACCGAGGCTATACCGTGCAATCAACCCCGGACGAAAGGACCTAGCTCCATCTCGCTCACTCCGGGTTCCGCAGTTAGGAAGCCGCGCCCCCCGCCTCCAGTCACGATTCAGGACAAGTCCCAATGGACTGCGATTTCTAATCGTTTGAAGACCCTTAAGGTCAATTATACAAATGCCCTTAGCACTCCGACGGGCATTCGAGTTAAGTGTCACACCTCCGACGACCACCGCGCTCTGATTCGATTCCTCACGGAATCGAAACTCGTTTATTTTACATACGCTCTCGAGGACGAGCGCCTCCTCCGAGTCGTGCTCCGCCGTGTCCCGGTCGAAATCTCGGTCGAGGATGTCACCCTCTCCCTTAAGGAGAAGAACTTCCCCGTGCGTGAGGTACATCGCATGTACCACCCACGCACCCGCGCTCCCTACAACATGGTGCTTGTTCACCTCGACCGGTCGTAGAAGGACAAGGCCATTTTCTCGCTCACATCTGTGTGCGACCTCAACGGCGTCACCGTTGAGTCCCCACGTAAGACCCATATTCCGTCGCAGTGCCATAACTGCCAGTGTTATGGGCACTCGGCAAAGAACTGCCATATTCGCCCCAGGTGCATCAAGTGCCTGGGAGCCCACGCCACGAAGGAGTGCGCACGCACTCCCGGCACTCCTGCACCTCCGAGTTGCGTGTTGTGCGGTAACGCGGGTCATCCTGCGAACTATCGCGGTTGTCCCCGTGCACCGCGCACACAACGTCCCCGTCAGGCGAGGCAGGCGCCCAGAGCACCTGTAGCCGCCGCCCGCCCTGCGCCTCCACCTCTCATGTCCGTGGATGCCTTCCCGGGCCTGCCGGGCGCCTCCCGGGCCCCGGTAGCGCCCGCGCCCACGACCTCATCGCGCTCGCCACCCTCTGTGCCGCGCGCGGCTCAACCCGGGCGGGCCCCTATGGCCCCCTGGGCACCCCGACCTCAGCCTCAGGCTTCTTTTAAGCCTCAGGCGCTGCTGCCACAGGCGGCTTATGCTTCATCATCCTCTCTCTCGGGTAAATTCGACTGGATGAAGCATTTACTCCGTGAACACGACATGAAGGAGGTCCTCGCCTTCTACGCCATCGTCGAGGTAGAAGAGGAGCTAGGTCTCCTCACTGCTCTAGCGCGCTTCCCGGCTATCGGAGCCACCATTCAGCGCATCGCCCGGTCACCCTCTTTTAAATAAGTGTTAAAATTCACGGGTCTTAATAAAGTAAAACCACGCGGTCTATGTCTCTCGTTTTTCAATGCGAGATCCCTTCGGTCACAGCGCGATCTAGTAGCTGACTTTTTGCGCGATAGACAGATTGACGTTTTCCTCATCCAGGAAACGATGTTAAAACCGAGTATGCGTAATCCGAGAATCGCGAATTACTGTATAGTCAGGAACGACCGTGTCACCCGCGGGGGTGGCACGTTAATCTATTTTAGGCGTTCGTTGTACTGCATGCCGTTAGATCCGCCCGCGCTAACCAATATGGAAGTGTCAGTGTGTAAATTAGGTATGACTGGTCACTCGAATATTATTTTAGTTTTTGCCACCAAACAAAGAATTGCTAAGATCTGACTTGCAGGCGCTACTTAATTTAGGAGATTCAGTTATTATAGCGGGGGACCTCAATAGCGGGAACGTTATCTGGAATAGTCCGTGTACCTCTCGTAACGGGAGAATACTCGACGAACTAGGTAGGGTTCTCGCTTTTGACGTCATAGCCCATCTGGAACCCACGCACTATCAAGATCATTGCCGACCCACAGTATTAGATATAGCTCTCTTAAAAAATATCACGCTTCCTGTACGACTCATACAAGTAGTACACGAACTTGATTCAGATCATCGCCCGGTTGTTTTACAGTTAGGTCACAACTCAGACTTCACCCCGCCGTCGGTTAGGGTGGCTGATTACGCGAAACTTGTTCAATATTTTAAAGAAAATCCGTCGTCTAGTAGTTTAGACAGGATTCCGGACGTATTGGTGTCTAAAGCCGACGCGGATTCGGCCATCGATTCCCTGGTTGATTATCTCCAGACCGTCGTCAGGGTGACCTCGAAAGAGGTACAAGCGGCGAACGATCGCCGTTTTACACTCCCTGACGACGTGAGAGCATTGATCACGGAAAAGAACGCCGCGACTCGAGCTTACGACGCTTACCCGTCTGTAGAGAATCGCGATCGTGTACGTTTGTTACGAAAAACAGTCAAGTCTCGTATTTCTGAGATCCGGGGTGACATATGGGACAGACTCTTGGAGGGTCTCCAGCCGTCTCACCTGTGTCGTACTGGACTCTAGTGCGAACTCTCAAATCAGATATGGTCACTCCAATGCCTCCTCTCGACAGAGGCCCCGGGTTGCCACCCGCGTTCGATAGCATAAATAAAGCAGAATGCCTTGCCGCAAGCTTAGAGAAACAGTGTTCGCCAAACACTGATAACACTGACCCTTTCCATAACGGATTAATCGAATCAGCTGCGGAGCATGTACTCGCGTCTCCTCCGGCGGATACCCTAACCGCGATCACTTTCGAGGAAGTTGCAGGCGCAATCAAGCGTCTCAAGCCTAGGAAGTCCCCAGGTCCCGATGGGATCAGGAACGAGGTTCTGAAACTCCTTCCTGATCGCATCATAGCTCTATTGGTCTCGTCTGCGTCTTCAATGCGGCCATGTCCCAGGGTCACTTTCATGCCATCTGGAAAAAGGCCGTAGTGATAGGTATTCACAAGCCCGGCAAGAAAGCTACGCTTCCCGTTAGCTATCGCCCCATTAGTCTGTTAGATACCTTAGGAAAACTTTACGAGCGGCTCCTTCTGAACCGCCTCCAGTTCTCGATTACAGATTTAAAATTAATACCACCTGAGCAGTTCGGATTTCGCGCCGAACACTCTTGAACGAATCAAGTACACCGCCTCACGGAGTACATTTTCTCTAAATTTAACGCCGATCCGAAACGTAAACCGGCACGCACAATTGCAGTCTTCTTCGATATCGCCAAGGCCTTCGATAAGGTCTGGCACGGAGGGCTCATCCATAAATTATGTAAATCTCGCGTACCCGATAGGTTAATTCATATTATCCGCGATTATCTAACTGATAGGACATTCCGCTTCAGAGTGGATGGTGAACTATCGCTGCCACACCCGATACGCTCAGGTGTGCCACAGGGCTCCATACTCGCGCCCACGCTCTTCAATCTGTTCATCAGTGACCTACCTCGGTCTCGGGGGGTCGAGGTAGGTTGTTACGCTGACGATACCGTTATTTACACTTCCGGCTGGTGGTCGGACTTTCTTAGGAAGCCCATCGAAAAAGCCGTTCATACTCTCGGTGAATGGTTTCGTCGATGGCGCATAGAAATTAATCCCGATAAGAGTGCCGCAATACTCTTCGATCCCACGAAACGCGCTAATAACTTTGAGCCCATCAGGCTATACGGACTCGATATCCCTTGGGTCGAAGACGTAAAATATCTCGGTGTTACATTAGATAGACATTTAAAGTTCAATTTACATATAGACAGAGTGCGAAACAAAGCCGCTATGGTCTTGGGTAACCTCCATCCGTTGCTTTATCATAAGAGTAAGATGTCCCTCAGACACAAGCTTACTTTGTATAAGACGTGTATCCGTCCCGTGATGACATATAGCTGCCCCGTTTTTGCGCATATGTCCAAAGATAACTTTGATAAGCTGCAGGTTCTCCAAAATCGTGTTTTGCGTAAAGTGACCGGTGCCCCGTGGTACATTCGGAGAGTCGATCTCCATAGAGACCTAGAGATCCCTTCTATCTGGGCGTACGTAGAATCACTTACGATTAGCTATTTTGAAAAAGCCACGAATCATCCCAGTTCGTTAGTGGTATCCGCCGCAAACTATGAACCCGTACCTAACGTTGCGCGTTATAAAAGACGTCCGCGACACATTTTTACCGACTCTCCTGATTCAATCACGTCAGCGAACGATAAGTACCAGCCTGTCCCTCGAAACAGAGCGTGTTCACGCCCACGCCCGCGTAACCACAGATCACGCCGCCGTGGTGTGGGGGTTAATTTCGCTCCCGCACACCCGATTAGGCCTCCCACGGCAGCGGCTCAAGCCTAGGTTCGATCCCTCGGTAGGGAGCCCTCGAGTGCGTTGCTTGCGCGATACGGTGACACACAAATATACATCACCGCTACAACACTACACGATCACCCCCATACACGTGCACGCATACACGCTTACACATGAAAGTGGAAGGGTTTACTTTTTTTTCCTTATCGAACTGAAAAACTCTCAATTTTCCGATAATAAATATATGGAGGAGTTGATGAGGCGTGTATGCTTGGTTCACATATACGCTTCAACAACTCATACATATATGAATAGTTAGCTAGGTTAGCTAAGATAGGTCGCGATTTTGCATGCAATAGGCAACAGCCAAGCCGAGGTGTGCCGTGCACCCTTGATCTGGTTGCCAAAATAAAATCGGCTGAGTGTCTAAAGCGCTCGCCTTAGTAGTTCGGTGAAGCTGTTAAGACCTTGCTGGGTTAATAGTGTAGTCATTTCAAAAAAAAAAAAAAACATATTTTCTCTGTTTTTTATAAAACACATCTGATCTGAACACATCTTTATATATAAATTTATTATATACGTGTGTATGTCACTGAACTCCTAATAAACGGCTGTACCGATTATGATGAAATTTTGTATGCGTGTTTCAGTGGATCCCAGAATGGTTTAGATTCACAATTGGGCCCGGAAGGTGGCGCTGCGGTTAACTCTAGGATTCTTTTTATTATCAAGGCAGGACAAAGTCCACCGGGTCGGCTAGTTATTTATACGTATAATTATTCAGAAAGATACTTTTATTTAAATAGTGTAAACCGTATCAATATTCGTTGAGTCGCTCTGTAGTATTTATTAATAGTGCAACATGCTAACATAAATGTTTAATCAAAGAAGTCTAATAAATCGTATTTCAGCATGGATTGCGGTTCAAATAAAATTTCCAATTCAGTCCACACACGAGAACTCTACGTGCAATTGCAACATATCGAGATTCAACATTGCAATATCAGCTTGATTCGTATTCCAACTGAGAACTGCTTTTGTAAAGGATCGATTACTGTCTCTGCTTTAAAAAACGTATGTTAATTAATTACTATTCTAGTATTTAATGTGTACTATAATCATAGAGACAGAAGATACAAAATACGTAACAGATATTACTCATTGTTTCATATATAAAAAGCTACATTATCATCAAGTAACACGGGTGTTATTATATTTTTTAAATCTACATTAAAGCGAGTAAAACCTCTCGCGATAAATAGTAACCTATTAATTATTATTCAACTTCACATATTTAATTTAAAAAAAAAAACCATGTTTGACATTTTTGTTTTTGGTAACTTTTTTTTGTGCTAATAGGCAGCAAACAGGTTGGCGGCCCTCTGATGGTAAATGGTTACCGTCGCCTATGAACAACTGCAACACCAAGCGCATCGCTGTTGTGTTGCCGCCCTTGAAGAATGCGCTTCAGTCCCTTCTTGAAGAGCCCCATATCACAGCCCTGAGGGAAAACCGTGCTGGTTAACACATTCCACAACGCTAGCGTACGCATAAGGAAGGTTCGAGAGAACCTCACGGTAGTCGCGATTTTGCTTGCTTTTAAGGTGTGTGGATGAGCAGCCAACCAGCGGTGGAAGGTGCGAGTTTGAAAAGGTGAAGAGGGTACCATATTAAAGAGTTCCTCAGAACACTCTTCATTATAGATGCGGTAGTTCACATACTTTCGTCTATATTATATTCAATTAATCGGAAATTAATTTATAATGACTTTTTTTTCCGAACTGACTACGCTATTGACCTGGCAAGGTCTTTACAGCTTCACCGGACTACAATTTATAATGACGTATTTGTACACGCTTACATGTGACATAAAAAACAACATTAAAAAAGATGCAATGCTTATAGTGGTACAATGTTTGATTTAAAAAATCAAAACAGTGTTAGAAGTAAATTGTGATCGTACTAGCAGGTTCGGCGAACGTTGTCCCGCCTTTATAATAAATAGAAAACCGTGACAAATTATACACCTAAACCTTCCTCATGAAACAATATATCTACTAGTGAAAACCGTAGGAAAATCCGGTCAGTAGTTTTTGAGTCTATCGTGAACAGACAGACAGACGTGGCGGAGGACTTTGTTTTATAATATATAGTGATTACGACCATTCGTAACTATTTAGTAAATATAAAAATTATATTGTGAGACTTAAGCAAGAAAACAGGCGACAATCCTAAACTACGAATTTCCTTGACTGTACATTCACACAAAAGAAACGCATAAATCTTCTTCCATATACATATAATAAGAATGAAATAAGGTGTCTGTACTTTACGATTTTCGAGATAAATATTGTTTCAGGTGTCTAGGAAAAGTTATAGAATACACTTCAATCATTTTTGGAAAGGTCTGTCTGTCTGTTTGTATGAACTCGCATCACTGCTTAAGTACTGGATTCATAAGAAACCCCTAAATCGTAAAGTATATTCTCGGGAGTAACTTAGTTTTTGTTTCGTTAAAATTAGTCCTATTAACAGTTATTGTAGTTTTAATGACGACGCGGCGTAAGTACGAGAGAAAAGTAAAGAAGTAAATGGACTTAATGCATTCAGATGACTTTATTAATCATTGTTTTTACATAGACTACCACGCAGACGAAGTCACGGGTACAGCTAATTTATACTAAAATTGAAAAGAGGTAAAGTTTGTGAGTTTGTGACATTGTGGCGTTGTAGGGGGTAATCTCAGGAACTTCTGGTCCGATTTAAATAATTCTTTCAATGTTATATAGCTCATTCATCGAGAATGGTTATAAGCTATATATCATCACGCTAAGATCAATAAGAGCGGAGCACAGGTGAAAAATGTTTCAAAATCGGGATGTTCTTTCCTTTTGAGAACTGCTGCGTATTAGTGTTGGTGTATCTATTCCACGCGAACGATGTCGCGGGCAGAAGCTAGTTATATATATAGCACTGCTACGATTATTATTCAAAAGTTTAGACAGTAACCTTCATCATACAAACCATTAAGAATATCTACCGCATATGAGGTACGAAATTAAATGGTATTATTTACCTCAGTCATTGTCTTGGACAATAGAACAACTTTATATACTTAAGTAAACTTCCTCGTGATTAAAGAACGTAAGGCGCATTTTAATTCGTAGTTTATGCACCGAGCCTGTAACGTTACGTGAATTAATACAAACAGTACGAGTACCTTGACCAAGATTGCGGAATAATTGAAAAATTATGATTGTATAACATTGTAGTTTTTCTTATATTAAGTATTCCGTTTTAAAACAAATGACATCAGACAAAAACATGAAGATGAACCTTGCTGTATATGTCAACGGCGAACTCTGTCATCCCTGTCATCTTATAGACAAAGACATCAAATGTAATCAATTGTAATTACTTTGACCTGTGTATCTTTCGGAATTAGCGTACATTTATTTTGTGGTAACACTATCGGCTGATGGCGAAGTAATACATCGCGAGGAAACATGAACCTGAAAAGTATTCTCGTGATACTAGTGTATATGGTAAAGTATAGTACTCTGGATTTTTCGGAGTGTAGAATGGCCATACATCGTGGGCTGACGGTGTTATTGTGCTCGTAACGTGTATTTTAAAACACCTAATAAAAGACTTGATACATGTCATAGTCTAAATATAAATTAACCTTTTTAATCTTCCTCTAAGGTACTTGTTATTCTTTATCAATGGATCTTAAGTTTTTCGATTTTTTTGTCTGCATAAACTTGTAAATATTCCTTAAACTTGCCTTCTCATCGTTTTATGACACTGTTTTAGATGTAAGTATTCGTATTTTAAAATAAAATAAACAATACAACATACGTACAGATGGACATCCCCGAATCCACGATTTTTTCGAACCCGGATAGAAAGTTGATATTGACGGCTCTCTCTAGCGTTTGGCATTTTTCGTGAATAGGACAATAAGAATCCTTTAATAAATTTGTACTCTATATTATCTATTACCTAATAATATAAAATTATATGCCAAGGAAAAAGTAGAGAGTCGGAAAAAAGACGTTAATTGTTGAAACAATAAAATATAATAGATCAGCATTTCGAGTTCCGAAGTTCTCTAGTCACGTGGGCCTATGTGGCGCTATTTTCTTACAAGTCGACAGTGAGTCAATCGGGCTTCCGCATGCTAGGCGGTTTGTGGAGCAAGTTTATTGTTCTTAATCATATTGTATAATGTTTATGATTTTTTTCGCCCCCTGAAATTGCCACCGGAGGCTGCCGATGGGCGCTAGCAACACTTGTTTTACAATTTAATACATTGGACTTTAAACACCATTTGCATTCAAGCCTTTTAATAATTAGATATTTATTTAAAAAAGAATAATATTTATAACAGAATAAAAATCAATTCAATCCGGCATAATGAAAAATGAATACTGATGTATTTGTAACCGACGAAAAAAACGGAGGAGGTTCTCAATTCGTCGCGTATATTTTTTAATTTTTTAACACGAAACTCCTGTCACATAACGGCGCAAAAAATAGTGGCACTTACGCGTATGTATAATATATGCATCATTTATGTATATTATATACAACATTATTATAATTATCACTACACAGATACTCGTGTTTTACATAATTTGTATAAAACATAGGATTGACGTCACATTTTCAGTCATTATACAATTACCAGTTTTATATACCTATTATCAATAATTTATCTATAAGTTCTTATAAAATAATTTTATAATAACATGGATAAAAAACTTTGTAACTAAAAAGTAAAAACTTTGGTACGTATAAAGTAAATTTTCAAAAAAAAGTATTAACCGACTTCAATATTGAT
>JACEII010000072.1:3599414-3680314 GCA_014332785.1 Antheraea mylitta | reverse complement strand
ATCAATATTGAAGTCGGTTAATACTTTTTTTTGAAAATTTACTTTATTTTTCCATTTTTAGTGTACATAATTTTTTTTTTTCTAAAACATGCGGGTCACCTGATGGTAAGTGATCACCGTCGCCCATGGATACCTGCAACACGAGAGGAATCACAGATGCGTTGCCGGCTCTTAAGAAAGGAGTAGGCTTGTTTCTTGAAACTTGTGTTACTTTGTCACGGATCCCATAATCAGAACCTAACCAAACTCTCATCAAACTGCCCTTGAAGAACATCCTTTACAATAAAAAAGGAATCATCGAAATCGGTTGGCATGATATTGAGTTATTCGTCTATTTGTCGTATACACACCAAATGCAAATTTAACACTTATACGGTTTTGCACTGGAAGCCGTTGACAGAACTGGACCAAAAAATGGGACCACACGGGAAGCACTAGCTTTCAAATAAAAAAAGAATCATCAAAATCGGTTCAGCCAGTCCAAAGTTATGAGGTAACAAACAAAAAAAAAAAAACATACAGTCGAATTGATAACCTCCTCCTTTTTTTGAAGTCGGTTAATAAAAAGATGAAAATGAAATAGATACATAAAAAAATAATTATAAAGAAAATATTTAAGGCTTTGTCCCACATATACAGTATGATTAATTTGGTTTTTATTTGTTTCTAATTAAAAAAAATGCTGTAAAAATATTTCATTAAAATTTTGCCTAGCAAGAACAATATTTTTTTTATATATATCATATAGGAGGCAAACGAACATGCGGGTCACCTTTTGTTAAGCGATCACCGCTGTAACACTAGCAACCTCATAGGAGTCGCAAGTGCGTTGCCAGCCTTTGTTTGGGAGAATGGAGAGAAAGGGAGAGGGGAAAGGAGAGGAGAGGGGAGGGGAGGGGAGATGGGTCTCCGGCGTTCTCATTGACCGAACGAAACGCAACAATGCAAGCACTGTTACTTCACGTCGGTTTTCTGTGAGAGGATGATGCTACTTCGGGCGAGCCGAACCATTCATACTGAAATCAATAATAGCTTCAGCGTGGCTCTACCATAAATAATATAAGGACTGAAATATTAAAACCAACATTCTTGCTATTAATAGTGTATAGTACACCGTAACTGTTTAAAGAGTGACAACCTTCAATCGTATGATAGTTTATGCTCACATTTAACATATAATATAATAACATCAAAACAAATACTAATAACTGACAAAGAGAACCTAAGTTAAAGTTTGTTTTAAGACTCAAAAGTATGGGTACAAATTTACATAAATCTAGGTTAAATGACCGGTTACAAAATCTAGGGGCGACGCTCAGAGGTTTATAACTTTTAATAATAAGACGGACAATAAACTCTTTTGTTTATTCACACTTTGAAAATTTATCCTTTGCTAGTTGGCTTCACTCCTCTTTACTTTTACTACACCCGACGGTCATTGACACTGTGCTTAGCATAGACGGGTAAGGGATTGACTATTCCTCATAGCACAGGTCCAGCTGACGAGGGAAGATAGCTGGTGTGTACCTAGTCTGTCTCCCTGTTAGGTAAGTGACCGACGGCCATCTTCCGCCGGGCGGATCGTTGGGGCGGCTATCCAAGGTGATTAGCGTAGTAATATCTCTTGCCGCCCCAACAATACGGTCTGTCAGTACACCGTGGAGTTTTAGTCCGTGGGACTCGGACATAACCCACCCTCTCCCCCGGGAAGGTAGCGTATCCATAAAGGATTTCTTCACGTTAATAAAAAAAGGGATTGACTATAATTTTTGTATTTTCTAGATAATTAAATCAAATATTAAGCACCAATATTCTTAAATGATTTAGAACAAATATCAAGTACTGAGTATCCTGTAAAAATATTGCTAACGAGTAACCAGTTACCCAGTATATACCATTAAATTTGAACATTCCCAAATATATATATTATAAAATAATTTTTGGGGTGTAAGAGGTGTCGAGTAACATCTTAAGACTTGAGACACCCAAGCCAACCTCACCTGCAAGTGGTGCACCCTGCTAATATATATAATATAATATAACGAACGAGGCAATGGCGAAAGCGGGGTGGTAGGGTTTTACAGCCCGACTGGGTCGCAACCACCATGCATATAGCGAAAAAGCTCGTCATAGTGACTCGCTTCTGCGCGTCGCGTTTCGGGATCAGCCTGTGCATATCCAGTACCGGGTGACTTTTGTCATTATGGCCGGCATGACGGCGGCGACCGGCGATAGATAATCTGTCTCTCGGTGGTTGCCGATGTTTCTGGATTGTACTATGCTTAACATCAGGCATAGAGCAGTCACTATGTCGTGCTTCGATAAAAAAAAATATCTTATAAAAAAAAAATTTGATATAATAATGCCCAATACGGGCGTTGGAATAGTAAGCAGTATGTATACACTACCAAGTCCTTGCATAACCAATTAAAAAATATTGACCTCTCAAGAGTAATTAATCCCAAGGCAGTATTTGAAACATTAATAGAGTTCCTAAACACGAAATTTTATAGTGTCTTAATGCCACATGACATTTTAAATACATTAGTTTCGAAATTATGTATTAGTTTACCCTGAAAATACCGTAAATGGTTGTGGGAACTGGTCGTTGAACTGATCTTTTAGAATGAAGACTCGTATGTATTTATCGCGTTATCCTAGAAACTCTATTTAGCATTCAATATAAATTTAAAACCTCAAGGAGATTTTGAGAAAAGGCACAAATGGAGAACAAAATAATTATTATGTGTTCTAAGTACAAAATCCAAATGTATTAAATCGTTTTGAACTTTGATCTCTTGGGACCTTTTTACATTTAACCAATGCACAATGACAACAATCTCACTTGATGTTTAAGACTGCGTTCCAGTAGTAGCTCACAACGCTCACGCTCACGACCGCGAGTTTTCCCGTTCCACTAGCTCGCGAGCGTTACGATCGTAAGAGCTAGTGGAACGCATTTGTGGGCGTTTTGAGCGTTCAGATAAATAATAAAAATGGCGATCTAGAAAAAATAAAACAAAAATTTTGAGAGGTTAAGTTACACTTTGTAAGTCTTAACAATAAATTCATATAATTATGAAATTCATTTAAGTATATTAAAGAAACAATGTATAATTCAATTTTTTTATTTTAATTATCATAAAAACATAAAAAAATGACATGTACTTCATAAAATATACATTTTAATCGCTTAATCTTACGTATGTCTATGAAAATTAAGTTCTTAATCTATGTGAACGCATTCACTTCACAACGGCTGCACCTATTTGGCTAATTATTTTTTGTTGTGAGAACAAAATTTGTATGCTAGAAAATATTGGAAAATCGTTCGGAAGAGTGAAAAATATTTGTTTAAAAATCTCCATAAATAAATGTAAGCTAATGAGTGAGACCGAAGACTAGTTCTAGTACACATATTAGAGACAGTACGGAAACTACCTACAAACGCTCGTACCGACACATTGAGACAAACATGCGCATCGACGAGATCTCTAAACGGTTTTCGCGGTTCTGTCTATAGAGTAAGTACCTTTTAAAATCTCTCATCTATGCGTATGCGTATGCGTCCGTCCATGTATGTGTGAGTGTGCTGTTTTCAAGCGTTTATAGGTAGTTTACCTACTGTCTCTCATATTTTTACTGTGACCATAGGGAGATCTTTAATAGAATTGACATACTTTTTTATCATAAGACGCAAACGAACAGGCAGCTCACCTGATGTTAAGTGATCACCGCCGTCCGTAGACACTAGCAACACCAGGGGAATCACCAGTGCGGTGCCAGCATGTGTTGAGGGTAGGAGAGGGAGTATGAAGAAAGGGAGAGGAGGAGTGGAGATGGGAGGGGAAGTGGGTCTCCGGCGCTCTCACTGACCGAACGAAATGCAACAATTCAAGCACCGTTACTTTCTGTGAGAGGGTGGTACTACCCCGGACGAGCCGATCCATTCATACTAAAACCAATAATAGCTTCAGCGTGACTCTACCACCGCATAAAGTGATGTTCAGTTTTTAATGTTCATTAATATAAACATTTCCAGAGCATGAGCCTATTATAATTTATACAAAGAACTTATTAATTACTACTTATAATTAACACAAACAAAACACCCGGTCACCGCGTTCAGTATGTCTGTGCTCAGTATCCAGTACCGCGTCGGCGGACGTCTTACTCTAGCATCCCTGCAGAAGGCTTTAGTCGTGTTACCAGCCGAGTTCTCCCCATCTGGCAAGTTTGCGTAGGAAGTGTGTATATTCCTGTTGCTTCACGTTAAAACTTGTCATTTATTTTCATTGGTTAAATATACTCAAAGTTTATTTCATTACATGTTTAAACTATAAAGGGAAAATTAGGCCTTATTTTCTTTGTTAGTACATTCCTGGAGATCCGGGGCGCGCATCTAGTATTATATAAATGTGTATAGAAACCTACGTATAACAATATGAACTAAATTTTCCAAAGGTAGTTAAACAATTTGACGCAAAACACCGTCATGACTCATGCAAATTGACACGCTATATTCATTGCTAATCATGTTTTATGGTATTTTGCATCACTATAATAACTATAAATGTATTATATATCAGATTAACATCGTTAGTATTATACATAAATTATTCTAAAGCTGGTCACATTATTATATATTGCTTTGAAGATGTTCTTGTTTAATGGGTTATTCTTACAGACCGGTAATATGCCTGATAGTAGTAGTAAATGTGGGGGGTTCAGAAGGTGGTGCCTGGTAACTGCCTCTTGTGAACACTAGCATAATATATAAAGTATGTAAAGAACAGTAGAAAGACGAAAAAAAGAGAAACAAATCAAAAGATAAAAAACGACAAAAAACCATCAAGCAGGAAATGCCAATACCGAATCGACAAGAAATACAACAGGAATGCCAAAGTCTCTGCCTACTTGCGGTAGAGGAATTCAGGCGTAATAAAAAAAATTGCCCTTGGTGTGGCCCGCTTGAAAATGAGACCCAATCGTGACGAATAAATTAAAACGCACAAAAACCACCACAACCAAATATAATTACCATGCAAAAGGTCATCCACCTCGAGGCCAACATCTATTTTATCTCAGCCGTCGGAGCAATCTAGATACGTCTAATAAAAAAACACAGGAGAAAAAATACATAGATAGGGAGCTTCAACATTTATTACGTGGAATCTTACTCTCTTCATTCTGATAAATATATATCAAACCTCTGTAGTAGTTAGCATTTATTACGTAAACTTAAAACCTAACCTGTGTTAGCTAAACATAGTTCTACAGGAAGTCGTTAAGCTGTTGACCTTTATGATAATATTGTCTGTTAAATCGGTTCTTTTTAAAGACTATTGAAATTTTATGATAATTGAAAAATCTATTTTATGGATTAATGTTTAGTGTGTCATATTATCAATCAGTTCCTGTTACTCCAACCAAAAACAAACCACACTTTTCTCAATCCAAAATCCACTCCTAGTATGTAAATGCAGGAAGACAAAAGAATAACCTAAAACATGATTTTACTGCATATATATATATATATATATATATATATATATATATACATAAATTACTGCAATTTTGCTTTCTCGGTCTTTCGCATTTTGTGCCTACTAGTGAAGTACCAGCTTTTAATGGAGAACAGCTATGTAAAAAGAAAAACGCCGCCAATAAAAGTTATCTAGCTTCAACTTGACTACGTCTTGGTCGTAGCCACTCCTGGTGGTCGAAATTCGATAATTTGTGTGCCAAAAAGTTAAAATATTTTCACGCTTACCATTTTTGGTAGTTTTGGTAGTTTATTGAACATGGTGTTGTTAAGGGGCTTTACTACCTTCTCAAGAGTGGTATCTTGATACACTTGTGCCGATGTTTTGATACCTTTCTCACAAAAGTATGGCTCAGTCACTCCTTCATAGCTAATACCCCACCAAACCATCACTGAAGTCAGATAGTGCCCACGTTGCACTCTGTCGACTAATTGGGAAGCTTTTTTAAAATTGTGCTCAACTATAAAAATTTTCTCATCCGCAAAACAAAATTTTTGTGACCTCCCTTTGCGTATCGCTTTAGTAGTTGTTTCGATTTCACCACCCTATTATTTTAAAAATTATTAGTTAAGAAATGAAGTACGTCTCTTAAAGGCTGCAAGTCCTAAGTCATCTTTTAAAATACGCGACATGGTTTATAAAATTTTTTAATCTTTTGCTTTCGGACAAGATTTCTTCGAATTCTTTGCCTTACTACTTTGACCATCTTTTTCATACAAACACTACGTGGACGACCAGGCCTTTTTCTGTCACAAACAGAGGTCTCGTTGTACCTATTAATAACATGGTACACAAACATTTTACTAATACCAAACGTACGGAGAGTTTTAAATATTGTATTTGGCTCCATACCTACTTTGTGTAATGCAATCACAGTGATTCGATTCTCTTTATCACCCCAGTCCATTTGAATATCGCAAAATATTCTATAATGTGTTGGCGCCAAAATGAGAATCCTCAAAGAATATTCATATAAAAATGACAAATTCCAAATTCAAATGCAATAATTTGTTTATTTTTAATTGTAACAGTATCTATCTAATACCTTAAACGAGCAATTCTTGTATATTTTTATATATTCAGGATCTCGGAAACGGCGTCATCTATTTCCGTGAAACTTAGTATGTAGGTAGTTTCAGGGACGACAAATAGATCTAGATCAAATAGAGCTAGATTTTATTCATAAAAATCTTTTTTTAACTGAGATTTCAGGCAATGAAAAAGTATAGCTAGAATATGTAGGTAAATTTCGCCGCCGCTGTCAAAACCAATAGCTCAGATGGAAATTGGTTGCTTCGAAAATCCATGTAACCTCAGTTCGAATCAGAGTTTATACATTTTTTTTTTTTTTTGTGAAAATTAATAATTTTGTAAGGCAAACCTAACAATTTATTTTAATTTAAAAATGTTTTTTAACGAACCGAGCTAGGCTCGGTCACCCATGTACTATTTAATTTATACGATGTATGTGAATGTATAAATTCAAAATTTTGTAATACCTATAACATTACAATGTAATTTCATTGGATTTAAAAAAAACCTTTTTTCTCAACAGACAGACATTTGTTGGAACTCTTCGTTCGAGGATGCCGTATGGACATGGAACGATCAAGATCGAAATTGGAAGCATTCTGTATCGCTCGTACCCGCCACCGAGACTTGTACCTTTACCGATCCCTGACTGAACCTCCACTTACCGAAGTTTGCAAGTTCTTGTAAGTCACACTTCACTGTATACATTTTCGATATAAATTGTCTAAATTACGAATATAATTCTATGCATAGTATCATGCAATCATGCTCATCAAATCATTCAATCAAAGCAAAGCAAAACAAAGTAAAGCAAGGAAAAGGAAAACAAAGCCAAACAAAGCAAAGCAAAACAAAGCAAAAGCAATCAAATCATGCTCGTCAACTAGGATTCAGAGGCATAGCTAATCTTAATTAAGCTCCGTATCAATATTTATTAAGGGTGAAGATTTTTTACAGGTAAATTGACATGCTTATCGGACGTTTTACACGAAACCCACTCTTACTAAAGTGAACAAATTTTGTGCAGGATTTTTTTCAGTATACATACTTCAATACTTCGAAATATCTGGTCCAGTACAATAACCATGAAAAACTTATGGAATTTTATTTACTTTACCTAAATTTATAAATTTAAATGCTAGATGACATTATTTTTCTTTTGACAAATGTTTTTTTCTATTGAAATAGTAAAATAATGGCGTAAATATTTAATCAGCTAGCGAGTCCGGTGGACGTTGTCCCGCCCTGAACATTAACTAAAAACCTTGACAAATTATACACCTAAACTTTCCTCGTGGATTATTTTATCTACTAGTGAAATCAAGCAGGAAAATCCGTTCAGCAGTTTTTGAGCTTATCGCGAACAGACAGGCAGACGTAAATCCTGAATTAAATATCAATCAAAAACACATAACACACAAAAAACGGAAAATAAATGGTTTATTAAATTAACCGAATTAGATAAAACATATGGATATGTGTGCTATCTAGAGGTGTATTGGAAGTCCTTTTTTGAAGCCTTTTATTTAAGTCGGTTAAAAATGTAGTGGTGTACCGAGATAAATAAATACGGGCTTAAATGTCACTAAAATCAACGCTCAATATTGCTTGCTTGTTCTCAGGGACATAGCGACTTTGCCGAAGCTGACTGATGACGGATTAAGAGTCACAATATTCAGGGTGCGATCTGGATACCCTGAAAATTCAGTGGATATCGCTGCTGCTGTCCGCGCTATCCTGCTTACCAGCGATGCACGGATGAGAGATGAAAAGCTCATAACAGGCGACGTTTTTGTTTACGAGGTACCTATTTATGTATAGATAATTAAGTTTGCCCTAAATCTATACTAATATTATAAAGCTGAAGAGTATATTTGTTTGAAAGCGCTAATCTCAGGAACTACTGGTCCCGTTTAAAAAAGTGCTAGATAGCTAATTTATCTAGGAAAGCTATAGGCTATATATCATCACGCTAAGACTAATAAGAACACTAGCGAAGAATGTTTCAAAATTAGGTAACGTTTGAATTATTAAAAAAAAAATAAACTTAAACTAATAACCCAAACTAAAACTTATAAATAAACTAAAACTTATAAAGCACTGAAAAGTGAAAAAAAATATAATTAAATTAATCAAATTAAAAAAAAAATGAATATTTGCGCTACCTAGAGATATATTGAAAGTCGGTTAAAAATAAACGATGTCCAGAGTTAAAATTAGAATTAGCTCAAAGTAACTATTCCATGCGGACGAAGTCGCGGGCAGAAGCTAATATTATTATAGGTGCGAAAGTGAGTTTTTTTTTTGTTACGCTTTGTTTGTTTCTAAAAAAATGAGTTTACAGAAATATTACCAAGTTTAAACGCAAAGTGTTCTAGAAACTTCTACTGGAACTCTGTAATAAGTAATAAACGATGATACTATCAGGTTTCCAGATAGTAAGTAATTCAAGCCATTATGAATCACGTTATACTCCTAAACTTAATTATTGTGATACTGTAATTAGCACTGTATGCAAATGATCTATTTCATTCTTTAGACACATCATAACTTCTATACTAACTCTAAAGAGGTAAAAAGTTTGTGACGTTGTAGGGGGTAATCTCAAGAACTACTGGTCCAATTTGATTTTTTTTTCTCGAACTGACTACGCTTTTGGCCTTGTTTTTTTTGGCCTTTACAGCTTCACCGGACTACTAAGGCGAGCGCTTAAGGCACTCAGCCGATTTTATTTTGGTAACTAGCTCAAGGGTGCACGGCACACCTCGGCTTGGCCGTTACCTAGAAAAACCCGATCTGTCCTAGCTAAACTATGCTAAGCTATACATGTATCCATTTTTGGATCATACAAATAAAAATTGCATGATGCAAAAACACAACAGGAATTCGGAAAGAGACAAACTAAACCTACTCGATTCAGTTCGATAAGGGAAAAAAGTAAACCCTTCCACCAGATGTGTAAGGTGCATGTCTGATTATCTGTGTTTATGTAAAATCGATGTGGTGTGTACTGTATCGCGATAGCAACATCTCTGCGCCCGCCCGGATGGCCGCGATAATTCGCGGTATGACCCACGCCGCGGCACAAAACGCAACTTGGAGGATCGGAGGAGTCTTTAGTGCGGGAACATTCCGAAGTGGAGTGTTCGCCGAAGCACTTAACGCACCTGGGTTTCAGGTAGCAATTAAGTGCGGAGTGTCCGTACTACTGGCAGTTGTGACACTGCGAGGGTACGGAAGTTTTGCGCGGCGTCTCTACGGTGACGCCCAAGAGGCCGCAGAGGGTCGAGAGATTGAAGATTTTCTTCCCCTCCATGGTGCGGTCGAGAATGACTAGCACTATATCATAGGTGCTCTATTACGTGAAGATCGCATGCGGTGGACTTCTTTGACGGGGAACTTTTGTTCCCGGAGGTCTTCATATATATCGTCTACGACGATTGGGGCGGGGACTCTGCGTATTACTACGCGTAACATGCGCTCTTCTTCGAGCGCATGCGTGAAGTACGCAATTTTCTTAGTGCGCAGAAGGCGCGTAAGTTTGCGATGTAGGTCAGAGTTGGACACCTTTACCTGAATACCCGTTCGGGTACTCACGGCAAAGGCGATCGGGATTTCTGCTTCTATCAGCAGGTCGGACGTATCAAGATCTTCCGAAGAAGAGGAAGAGGTAGGGGCAAAGGGGGTGCTCTCGGAGGACTGGGGGTCCTTCAAGAGTGCTGCGAAAGAGTTCTTCTCGAGAACATCTTGCGCAGCAGAGACGATAGACGGAATTGGACCGCCCTTGAGAAACACGGCCGCTTCGCTACAGAAGCGTTCGTACTCGGACATAAGCTCGGGACTAATAGTCGCGACGAACTTCCGAAACCGCGCGAGTTCGCGCTGTTCGGAAGTCGGGTTGGCCATAGCGGGGCCTGAGGAGAGGTGCGGGGAGGGGGAAGATATTTGGAACCTCCCTGCCAGAGGGGCAGGGGGCGCGTCTTTTTGAAGTTAACGGACTCCGGAGTCCGGGCCAAAAGGAAACTGTGGGCGAAGTGCAATGCCTCACAGGGGACCTGCAGTGCCTAGGCCCTAACACTTCTTTCTTCGGATGCGCGACGACACAGAGCTCGAACCACGGAGCGAAGCACCAAGCGCTGAACTCTTGGAACGCGAACCGGCAACACGCAGCACACGGAGAACACGCAAAATGCACTAAAAAGTGCGATTAGAATTGCACCGAAAAGTGTAGTTTGCTACGTTCTGAAAAGAACGCTTGCAATCAAGTCCCAAGAAGGGAAACAAGATCGCAAAAACGCGACAAAACATACGAAATACCGAACTTCCGATGTGAAAACACGAACGCGTAAACGCGTCGTGAACACTTGATCGAATAATCGAGCGAAAACACGAACAAAAAATTCACATCGGAAGAGCACTACGTACGCGTCCGACCCGCACGGCGGCGCGAATCGGAGTCCATTCTTTTTCGGTCGGTCCAATTTGAAAATTCTATCAGTGTTATATAGCTCATTTATCGCGAATGGCTATAGGCTACATATCATCACGCTAAGACCAACAGGAGCACCAATGAAGAATGTTTCAAAATTCGGTTTCTTTTGTATAAATTTGTTAATCATTTAATGGGAATCAATTTTGTTCTTACCTATTCGTTATTATTTTGACCAATTTTTTATCGTCTAGATTTAATGAAAATTTATTTATTCAATTTTATTCGTTATCAAAACACGTTATTAACATTTTAAATAAAACTTATTTGCAAGAATAAAAAATAAAATGCCGTTATATTAACAAATGTCACGGAATGATCGGACAAGAAACCTGACTACGAAATTTAATTATATTCTTTTGAAATAACAAATAAACAAACATAGGTAACTATTTAATATAAATGCTTATAATCACATGTTTTTGTAAAAACAAATTGGAAATAATATGGTAACCTTAATGACCTATTAATAGACCTATAAAGACGTGTTTTTGTCGTTTCCATTTCGATATTTTACAACACCGGTATCATTTTTTGAAGATTCATAAATACCTTGTCATATTACTCATATAGTATACTAAGTTCTCCCCACCGCTTCGTACTACTTTGGGCTAACGCTAACACGCAACGGAAGATCTTAAGAGGAAAAACATTCTTTATTGGGGCTCCGCTCCTATTGGTTTTAGTGTGATGATATATATCCTATAACCTTCCTCGATAAATGAGCTATATAACACTGAAAGAATTATTCAAATCGGACCAGTAGTTAATGAGATTACCCCTACATCGTCACAACGTCTCAAACGTCACAAACTCACAAACTTTACCTCTTTCGGACCTGATGCTAACATTCACCTGGATAGCAGCATCTCAGTTTGGTACCGATCCCATCCACTCCGGTATATCATAATCGATCAAAAACTGTTGGCAACCTTAACCAATAAATTATAATCAAACGAAAATCTTCTATATTCATAAAAACATATAACACTGAAATAATTTTTCAAATTGGACCAGTAGTTCTTGAGACTACCCCCTATAACGTCACAAACTTTACCTCTTTATAATATTAGTATAGAATTCAATTCGATTTTCATGGTTGCGTTACTTGTAAGCCGGAGCGTCCAATCTGACATTGGGGATTCCCACGTGGATGAATGCTAATTGGAAATTAAATAAAAAATAGCGATTTTATATCGTACTAGTTACAAAACAAATACATTTCATATTGTAACGTACATAAATAGAATATTAAAAAAAAGATTTTTTTTTCTCGAACTGACTACGCTATTAACCTAGCAAGGTCTTAACAGCTTCATCGGACTACAGGCATAAATAGAAATCGATTGCCGAATACTTAAACGCATCACTCCCAAGCGACTGCATCGGTTTTACTAATTCTTTTTGTTTTTGTAATTGTCAAGAGAAGATTTGTATGAAAGAAATTTGAGAGATCGCGTATTGAGAAGTGAAAATTAGATACATTAGAATATTGAAAATGAATAAGAAACTTAGAGTATCCTGGAGAAATTTTAAATTTACAAGAACTTGTAAAAAAGTTTTGTGATATGTATTTTTTTTTAATGTTATATAGGAGGCAAACGAACAGGCGGTTCACCTGATGTTAAGCGATCACCGCCATCCAAAGACGCTAGCAACAGGAGTAGAGGATGGTGAGATGAGGAAAAAGAAGTAAGGAAAAGGGGTGGTTCTCCGGCGCTCTCACTGACCGAACGAAACGCAACAATGCAAGCACTGTTACTTCAAGTCAGTTTGCTGTGGGTCGGGTGGTACCACCCTGGGCGAGCCGACCCATTCATGTTGAAACCATAATAGCTTCAGCGTGGCTCTACCACCTATAGACTTGTTAGTTTGTAGATTTGAATCGAAGAATTAGTGTAATTTTCTTCGTTATTTTACTCTTACGAAGCCGTAGTATAATCGTTTTTTTTACCAATATCAGGATATTTTTTTATAAGAAAAATATTATTATTTTCATGTATATTACAAGTACCACCCTCCCACAGAAAACCGACGTGAAGTAACTGTGCTTGCACTGTTGCGTTTCGTTCGGTCAGTGAGAGCACCGGAGGCCCAACTCCCCTTACTTTCCTTTCCCTCCCTCCCCCTACCCACTCCATCTTCTCCACCAACACAGACTGGCAATGCACTTCCGACTCCTCTGGTGTTGCTGATGTCTATGGACGGTAGTGATTACTTAACATTAGGTGACCCACTTTTTCGTATGCCTCCTATGATATAAAA
Source organism: Antheraea mylitta (assembly GCA_014332785.1). Taxonomy (NCBI): domain Eukaryota; kingdom Metazoa; phylum Arthropoda; class Insecta; order Lepidoptera; family Saturniidae; genus Antheraea; species Antheraea mylitta. The sequence goes on along the minus strand of JACEII010000072.1, from coordinate 3,666,982 downwards.
AAATAAAGAGGATTTTTTTTTAGAAAGGGTATATAGCATCTAGTCAGTAACCGTTGTTTTAATATTAACGATCTATATATAACAGTGTAACTGCATCGAATATCTTTTAAACGCTATAAAAATTGTAGTCTGGTGAAGCTGTGAAGGCCTATTAATGCCAATAGTGTAGTCAGTTCGAAGAAAAAAAAGCTGTAAAAATTAAGGTTTTCTACTGACACATAATGGTGGCGTATAAAACTAACATAATAAAGCCTGGACAAAAGGACTGCCTCTAAAATACGATTGTACGGCAATTAGATATTTTGAAACTGGTCGGTGACATAGCATTAATTTGAATATACAATTTGGCTAGATATACATCTCTGAATTTAAAATTGTCTTGCGTCGAATAGATTTTATAGACACATTAGATATCTTACGACTGGTTTTGGATAAATATTCAAGTCGGAAAGCATTCTGAACTATCAATAACCGTCACCCATCCGATAACGTTCCAGTTTTACCAGTTTTAATGTTAAAAATTTGCATTACTGTGAATATGTTTTGTTTTTATTTAGGTATCAGAAGTACGCGCCTCAATGGCAGCTAAAGTTCCCATAGCCGCTGGTGTCGTTCGACGCGGAATCCAATTAGCGCAATCGGCATATCCTCAGAGGTTGAAGCGAATCCACGTAGTCGGCGCTTCATCATTCCTCGCTTCATCACTACAACTTATACGGAGCTGTGTGAACGAAAAAATTAAAAGACGAGTAAATATCAAATTTTTAAATATGTTTTAACCATTCCTTCTTCTTCTATTGTATAACAAGTTTCTTGATTAATTTCAGTGAACTAACAAGATGATGGCCGTCTTGTTAGAATTTTCCAGGGAGTTTTTGTAGCAAATCAGAATCCATTCTCCGTGGTATTATTTCCGAACCACTTCACTTGTGCACAATAACCAAATAATATTACGTAAAATGGCAACAAAATTACACAATATATCGAGCCAAATATCACAAGACTATAAATAAAATATAAAGACCACTACATGACATTTCAAGAACTCGTCAAAAACTCCTTAATGATGCATTAACAAAATGTAACCGCCATCACTAAAAATCCGTCCTAAAGTAGCTAATAATAAGAAAAGAAAAATAATGAATAAAAAATCCGAACAAACACAACAATTTTTGACGTATATAATAAATTAATCGAACACAATAAAGTTGTGGACCAAGACTGCAGAATAATAAAAAATAAATTCTTTAATTTGTCTACTTTTTATGCGAAGTTCGGTATTGAGGTTTCCAGGTTATAGAGCTCGGCTTAATTTGAAATAACTACTGCCCGAGTACCGATTATGCAATAAGATCCTTTTCGACTTTTTTTTCGAACACACTATGTTTTTTTTTCCGAACTGACTACGCTATTGTCCCAGCAAGGTCATAACAACTTCACCGGACTACTAAGGCGAGTGCTTGCGGCATTCAGCCGATTCTGTTTGGGCAACTAGCTCGAGGGTGCACGGCACACCTCGACTTGGGCTGTTGCCCGATACGTGCAATTCGCGACCTATCTGAGCTGACCTAAGCTGACCATATAAAACATTTAAAAAAATTAGGATGAATTGAAAACCTCCTCCTTTTCTTTTTGAAGTCGGTTAAAAAATCGTGCCAAATCGTAATGTTGGGTTTTATAATTATGTATGTATCCACGACAGCTAATGTCTTCAATAGAAATAATATGGGAAATGTTCTATTATTACTTTGGGGTTTTTTAAGCTATTAATTATTGGACAGATATTACTGACGCACTAGCTGTGCCTGCAGCTCCGTACAAAAGATACTCCAAGTCAAACTACAAAAAGTCAAAAGTTTTAGTCAACCTCTGCATCACTGAACCATGATTTTACCTAATGTGTACTTTGTGACGTAGAAATTTGTAAACAACATGGATTTACGTCAGACCAAATTTTTCAAGTTATTGACTTTAATTATTATATCATACTTATTTGGTTACCGGTGGCCTTGAGATGTAGCCATATTTATTTATTATTGTTGATTGCAACTGTTACTACGCTCATTCGTAGATAATTTACACCGTATTTGTCTTAATATTTTTATAATAGGAAATATTTTAGGATTTATGATATACAATAGAAAAAACGAGCACAAACTGGTGATTAACAAATGAGAGCAAGAAGAGTATTCTTTTAAATACTTGCAAATCTGTTCTACTTTGTTTTTTGTTTTTAACTTTATTTTTGGCAACGAATCTTTCAGATTATTACTGCCATTGTCACGTAGTCAATAATATTACAAGCGTCGTACGATCATTTCAATATTAAGCGTGGTGTAAATCAATATTCTAACAAGATGGTGGATCCCTTGTTAGAACCTTCCAGGGAGTTTTTGTGACATCTCAGAATTCCATGCTCCGTGGTATTATTTTCCATTCACTTCACTTATGCACAATAAACTAACTATTTTATGTAAAACACCACCAAATTTACAAAATATAGAGTCAAATAACACAAGATTATGAATAAAATATAAAATCCACTACAAGACACTAAAATCCCGCCAAAAACTCAATCCTTCTTTGTTATCAGCTAATTAGAAAGTTATCACGTTTATTGAAAAATAATCTAAAGTCTTGATTATTTGCAAGTTTGTCATAGAATAATTGCGAGCATATACAAAAACAAAGAGTTTCTGACGGGATCTTGGAATGTTAAATGGATTTTATGTTTTATTAATACCACAGAGAATGCATACTGACTTGCCACAAAAACTCCCTGGAAAGTTCTAACATGAGAGCCACCATTTTGTTAGAGAATTGAATGAAACTACTACTATCTACTCGACAATGGCAGTAATAATCGAAATGAAGTTTGGTTACCAAAAAAAAAAAAAAATTCTTTGCGGTCGTCAAAGGTAAGTAAACATAACCAAAAGACATGCCAATTTAATTAAAATAAAAACTGTTTACCTTGCACACAAGGCACTGCAACAAAACGACTTAACATCACTAATGATACAATGATCATTAAAATTCTAAATATAAACGATATCAAGGTTAACTTCCTTATTATTTGACCTAGAAAATTGAAATACTCTGTGGTGTAATATTTTTATATAATCTTGTATAGCTTATAGAAACAGTTATTAATCAATCGAATATTGATGACACAGCCGTTTTAGTGAGCATATGTTACGTTTAATAAAGCATTTATGTCTTATGAAATGACATGAAAGTTACCTAATTTTAGTTCTTTTTATGTCATAAGAGGCAAACGAACATACGGGTCGCCTGATGTTAAGTGATTACTGTCGTCCATAGACACTTGCAACACCAGAGGTGTCGCAAGTTGCCAGCCTGTGTTTGAGAATGGGTAAGAGGGAGAGATGGAGGGAGGGGCGAGAGGAGGAGAGGTGGGCCTCCAGCGTTCTCAATGACCGATCGAAACGTAACAGTGCAAAAACTGTTACTTCACGTCGGTTTTCTGTGAGAGGGTGGTTCTACCCCGAGCAAGCCGACCCATTCATGCTAAAGCCAGGAATAAGCTTTAGCGTGGCTCGACCGCCTACAAATCACTTTCTCTAAATTAAAACAAAAACCTTTTTTTGTTATTGTGTTTATTATGAATATTAAAAACCTCCACAGCGGCTCTATGTATTTTTCATACCGCAGCCGTGTCTGCGAATATCGATAAATTAAAATATCCAATTTAAAATAACTTTTGAGTAAGAATAAAAAACTGAATTTACATACAACGTGCCATATTTAAATGCAGACAAATACTGTGTACAAACTCGTGTACTATTGTGCAAGATATTTTTGCTTTAGACAGTTTATTATAACTGTGTTTGTATCAAATTATGCTTATCTAGATACTGCTTGATTTTTAATTTGCCTCCATTTTTAATGTACTTCCGGTATTTAAAACAATTCTTACTCAAATTGACCTTATTTCGTTAATTGATATGAATTCTAAGTAGAGTAAGAACGTCTATTAAGTAATTACGTGCATTAACAACTATGTATGAATATGATAAACAAAGATCCAAGATATGAAATAATAAACCAGATTTTTAATGAAGTGATGACATTGACCTAAACACAATACAATTTAAAAAACGATGGCGATTATCGAGAGGTTTATAATCCATCGACAGTCGTCAATATCTTCTTCAAACTTCATAGCAGCTTTTTTAAACACTAAGCATAGATTTTAACGTTTGGCCATAATCTCGCCTGATCTTAAATGGTAGATTACTTAGAGTAGAGTACTTAGGTGGTAGAGCCACGCTGAAGATATTGGTTTCAGTATGAATGGGTCGGCTCGCCACCAGATTAGTACCACCCTCTCATAGAAAACCGACGTGAAGTAACAGTGCCTGCATTGTTGCATTTCGTTCGGTCAGTTAGAACGCCAGAAGAACACCTCCCCTCCCCCTTCCTCTATCTCCTCTCTCTCCTCGCTCTCATCTCTTACTCCTCCTTACCTATTCCCTCTCCCGAACACAGGCTGACAACGCACTTGCAACTCCGATGGTGTTGGAAGTGTCTATAGACGGCGGTGGTCTCTTAACATCAAAATCAAAATCAAAAATACTTTAAAATGATAATGTAGAAAGAACGTAAACACGCTAATAATCTTCTTTCCTGGTGGAGGTTCTCTCAGCGCACATGTTCTTGTTTATTAAACTTTAGCATTCACTGTGATTAGTACAATACGACATAAACCAGACTTAATGCCCACCATATTCGCACGCATAAGTGAGTCATACTCTAAAATCAGCCGGTGTATACGTATCCAATAATCAGTAGGGTGTTAGTATCAGGTACCCGACTGTATTGCTACCTTTAACTCGCAGTATTGCTCTTTCGAATTGTCACATTCCGAGATAAATCAGTGTATATGCTCCTTCGATTTTAAGCAGTGGTTAACGTATTCAGAGACCGCGACGATTATAAGTTGCTATAAACTAAATGAGCCGAAGCTTTTTTTTTTTCGAAATGTCTACGCTATTGACCCAGCAAGGTCTTAACAGCTTCACCGGACTACTAAGGCGAGCGCTTAAGGCACTCAGCCGATTTCATTATGGCAACCAGCTCAAGGGTGCACGGCACACCTCGGCTTGGCTGTTACCTGTTGCATGCAAAATCGCGACCTATCTCAGCTAACCTAGCTAACTATTCATATGTGTATGAGTTGTTGAAACGTATATGTATACCAAGCATACACGCCTCAACAACTCCTCCATATATTTATTATCGGAAAATTGAGAGTTTTTCAGTTCGATAAGGGAAAAAAGTAAACCCTTCCACTTTCATGTGTAAGCGTGTAGGCGTGCACGTGTGTGGGGGTGATCGTGTAGTGTTGTAGCAGTGATGTATATTTGTGTGTCACCGTATCGCGCAAGCAACGCACTCAAGGGCTCCCTACAGAGGGATCGAACCTAGGCTTGAGCCGCTGCCGTGGGAGGCCTAATCGGGTGTGCGGGAGCGAAATTAACCCCCAGACCACGGCGGCGTGATCTGTGGTTACGCGGGCGTGGGCGTGAGCACGCTCTGTTTCGAGAGACAGGCTGGTACTGATCGTTCGCTGACGTGATTAAATCAGGAGGGTCGGTAAAAATGCATCGCGGACGTCTTTTATAACGCGCAGCGTTAGGTACGGGTTTATAGTTTGCGGCGGATACCACTAACGGGTTGGGATGATTCGCGGCTTTTTCAAAATAACTAATCGTAAGTGATTTTATGTACGCCCAGATAGAAGGGATCTCTAGGTCTCTATGGAGATCGACTCTCCGAATGTACCACGGAGCACCGTTCACTTTACGTAAAACACGATTTTGGAGAACCTGCAGCTTATGAAAGTTATCTTTGGACATATGCGCAAAAACGGGGCAGCTATATGTCATCACGGGACGGATACACGTCTTATACAAAGTGAGCTTGTGTCTGAGGGACATCTTACTCTTATGACAAAGCAACGGATGGAGGCGACCCAAGACCATAGCGGCTTTGTTTCGCAAAAATAACGGTATCGTCAGCGTAACAACCTACCTCGACCCCCCGAGACCGAGGTAGGTCACTGATGAACAGATTGAAGAGCGTGGGCGCGAGTATGGAGCCCTGTGGCACACCTGAGCGTATCGGGTGGGGCAGCGATAGTTCACCATCCACTCTGAAGCGGAATGTCCTATCAGTGAGATAATCGCGGATAATATGAATTAACCTATCGGGTACGCGAGATTTACATAATTTATGGATGAGCCCTCCGTGCCAGACCTTATGGAAGGCCTTGGCAATATCGAAGAAGACTGCAATTGTGCGTTTCGGTTTACGTTTCGGATCGGCGTTAAATTTAGAGAAAATGTACTCCGTGAGGCGGTGTACTTGATTCGTTCAAGAGGGTTCGGCGCGAAATCCGAACTGCTCAGGGGGTATTAATTTTAAATCTGTAATCGAGAACTAAAGACGGTTCAGAAGGAGCCGCTCGTAAAGTTTTCCTAAGGTATCTAACAGACTAATGGGGCGATAGCTAACAGGAAGCGTAGCTTTCTTGCCGGGCTTGTGAATACCTATCACTACGGCCTTTTTTCAGACGGCTGGAAAGTAACCCTGGGACATGGCCGCATTGAAGACGCAGACCAATAGAGCTATGATGCGATCAGGAAGGAGTTTCAGGACCTCGTTCCTGATCCCATCGGGACCTGGGGACTTCCTAGGCTTGAGACGCTTGATTGTGCCTGCAACTTCATCGGAAGTGATCGCGGTTAGGGTATCCTCCGGAGGAGACGCGAGTACATGCTCCGCGGCTGATTCGATTATTCCTTTATGGAAAGAGTCAGTGTTATCAGTGTTTGGCGAACACTGTTTCTCTAAGCTTGCGGCAAGGCATTCCGCTTTATCTATGCTATCGAACGCGGGATGAGCCGAAGCTTTCATTTTGAAAACATAGCATACCATATGTACCATAACATCATCGCGTTGAATATCTGTCACCAATCACCTATGATGCGTTTCAGCAGTTAAACTTGAGATCCAATCCTTTAACTGAATGTAAGGAACCGAAAATTCATTTCATTTAATATTTTAGGAAGAATTAAAAAAATTACAATAATGAATTAATTATAAATTATATTTAAAGCAATGCTAAATATATAGAATTTTATGAAATTACCACGCATTCGGTTTAGACACACAGAGAGACAAAATCGCATGAAGGCTTATATAACGCTTTATTATGTTACTATAACGCTTTTCTTTGCGTAACGATTTTTATGAGTCCCCTTTTAACGCGAGTCGCCTTTCATAACCTCGTTCTAAAAAAAACAAATTTTTAAGCGAACATACAATTATTTTCCAGTACTACTTACACGCGAAAATTGAAGAGCTCTTGGAACATATACCCGCAAGAGTATTGCCAGAGGAATGGGGTGGTGAAGAGGAATCAATTGACATCATCGTTAGAAAATGGAGAAATCGTATCGACGAAAGTCGAGAGTTCCTTCGAAGCCTCAACGAAATATGCACTACAGTACCTGCACCAATTCCCGACACAGATATTTATGGTACAGTGGGCGCCTTCAGAAAACTGGATATTGATTAGCAATAATATCTTTATAAAACTATATTCAATAAAACTAAACATCAGGTAGCAGGACATATTAAATGGAAACAACAAAATTGTCAAAAGGGTAACGACATCTCACCAAAGAATTTCATACAATTAATCTCTGTTAAAAACTAGTGTGTAGACTGGAGCGAAAGACTATATATTATCTTATTATAAACTCACCTTAAGCTTTACTCCAGCTTAAATCCAAAAGTAATTACTTTACAGTGGAACTTAATATTTAAAGTTAAAATTAAATATGGATTTACAGATAATCACCTACAATCAAAGATTAAATTTTTACAAACCTTATTTCTTTGTAATATTATTATAATTATGTCGAGAAGTGATTTATCGGTTATATTAGTTAAATATTGTTTAGATTATGTTCTAGTTTTAGTTATGTGATATTAAGGCGAAGTATGCATAAGTTTTAGGAAGTATAGGTTATGTAAAATCAAAGCCGTTATCGTATTTAAGTTTATGAAATGTCTGTGAAATCCCTGTATCTTATAGCCTAAGTAAATAAATAAACAAAAATTGATACTACTGGTAATGGCTGTTTACATTTTTCTTTAATATAAAACAATTGTAATAGATAATTCGTTTTATTTCAATTATCCTGGAAAATTATGTAACCTACCTATTGAATATGCCAATTAACAATGATGGAGACAATGTGAATAAAATGGTTTATTTTCACGCAATTATTTATTACATTTAATTTGTGTGTTACCAATGTATAATTCACTTTGTGGTCATAAACGGCATTTCAACAGTAAACAGTTATTATAACCTATCACAATTGTAGAATTTATATGTATAGATACTAAAGATTATATAAAAAATGGGTAAATTTATAAAGTTGTTATAGAAATTCGAAATTAAGTTCATGTATTCTTCTGACGATATACTCTTATTTTAATTACCTCCCGAATTAATTGAGATGAAAAGTATTGATTCTTAACCAATATATATACACAGAATCTATATTAAATTATATACGTTGGACATTTACTGGCAGATATGTTAAAAAAAAATTAACGTCAACGGTCTCAATATACAAAATAGGCAATTTAATAAGACCAAAAGCATTGTTGAAGTTGTCATAACGTCTTTTATGAATCTGTACATATAAGAAGTGCGTATGTCTCCTAAATCTTTAAACATTCTCATCAGTTTATCGGAAAAATTTAAATTTTAAAAACACGTAGCAACCCTAGATAAATTTATCCTGTTTCTAGTTTGTTGTTGTGGTTATTTTCCGATACACACTACACATGATACTAAAAAAACAACTGAGTTATTACGTAGTATACTGCGTACCAAATCATTATCTATTAATATAAAACTGGTTTGCTTAGGTTTTGCTGTTATAATAAAAGATAAATGGTTCAAATAATGACATGTACTTTGTCCAGTTTCATTTAAAACAATTGTCTTTATGATGTGATGACTCAGTATAGTCTGTGTATACAACGCGAGTCTCTTTTTTTTCTCGATCTGACTACGCTATTGAGCTAGCAAGGTCTTAACAGCTTCATCGGATTACTAAGGCAAGCGCTTAAAGCACTCGGCCGATTTTATTTGGGCAACTAGCTCAAGGGTGTACGGTACACCTCGACTTAGGATGTTGCCTGATACATGGAATTCGCGACCTATCTGAGCTAATCCAAGCTATACTACAGATATGCAGACTTAGCATAACATAGTATATGAATCTATGGGACCTTTAAACAATGCCAATATAACTTACTAGCCTATACCCGCGACTTCGTTCGCCTGGAATAGATGCTTTGGGTTACCGCTAACACACAGCGGAAGCTCTCATCAAAAAAAAAAGGCCCGATTTATAAACATTCTTCATTGGTGATCCGCTCCTATTGGTCGTAGCGTGATAATATGTAGCCTATAACCATTCTCGATAAATTAGCTATATAACATTGAAAGAATTTTTCAAATAGGACCAGTAGTTTCTGAGATTACCCCCTACAACGCCACAACGTCATAACGTCACAAACTTTACCTCTTTATAATATTTGTTAAGGAATGTGGGCCGTATTACCCTAAATAGTTGTAAAAAACACAGATCGAAAGGTCCCTTTTTTTTGTAACTCATAGTTGTATTACTTCGTCTCAGACGCGAGACACATCTTGAGCGATTTTGGAACCGTGTTGACGCCCTACGTAATTTTAATATTTGTTTTGTACTATTAATTTGATATAGATATTCTCGTGGGTTTTTGCAGCGTCTTAACGCCCCACAAGTATTAATACGTGTTCTATATTTTGTGTAATACATTCATTTTATATTGAACATTTGAACTATTGAAAAGACGATTATTGTTATTATTGTGTTTATCAGTGTTTGTGCTTCCTACACATTTTACACGAAACACTACACACACACACCATTATACACAGACCTAGCACAGTGGAAGCGTGACAGGAACGCCGAGCCTGTAAGGTGAGTGGATTTGCGATAATTACCTCTTATTATTATAGAGTTGCTGTGTAAACACAGTTTCACTCAGGAGTAGTCATCACCCCGAAGAAAACATTTAAATGGGCCCAGCACATTCGGTTTTGTGTTGGTGACTATCTCCTACAATATTAGTATAGATTGAAACATATATGTGTACCAAGCATACATACCGCGACAATTGTTATATGTATTTTGTGTCGGATAATTTTTCTCAACTATTTCAGTTCGATAAGGGAAAAAATAACACCCTTCCACTTTCATGTGTAAGCGAGTATGCGTACACGTGTGTGGAGGTGATAGGTGTAATGTTGTTGCAGTGTTGTAAGAATTTGTGTCACTGTATCACACGAGCAGCGTACTCAAGGGCCCCATATCGGGAGAACTGACCTAGCCGCGTGTATCAACTTAAGTTCAACCCCCACTATGAGCCGAAGCTTGTACCGAAGCAAAATATCGTGCTGGATTCATCATAATATGATGGCAGAGCTTTTTATAATGTCCGCCGCAAAACACTAGCAAATACGTTCAACTTGACAATTTGTCGAGGATTACATGAAGATGAGTTTCGTTAATTCGACTTAAGAACCAGTTTTCCTCAGTATCTGTGCAACCTTAACATTTGCTTCAGCAGGGCCCTAGATTTGATTCAAAGAATTTAAAACAGTTAATTCAAAATTAACCAAAGCTAATCATTGCATATCTCTATTCTCTCTTTTGGACTTAAATAATGAGTTTGACGATCTTGCAAAGTATATTGTAATAATTTTTAAGATATATAACAGATTCTTGAGAACAGAGAACTTGTCTCTGTTCATACATAAGCCTATGACTATGACTAATCTTTATTATCCTTCGAAACATTAACGGGAAGAATGGTAACTCGTATTAAGTCGCAGTCACCTCTCTCTCCTAACATCTTATATATTCGAAAAGTATTAATGTTAACAAAACATAATTAATAAAAAAGTCGTTCACGGAGTTGTTTTAATCGCAGACCAGAAAATTTAATATCGGGTAAGATCCCAAAACGTATTAGTACAATATAAAATTTCCTTATTTATTCATAATCTCCACTTTAATAACGGTTCCCATATTTGAAAATCCTCTTTTTCATCAATATAACATTTAATTAATGTGTTTTTCGTAAAGATGTAAACTATTGCCACGTGTAGCTAGAGTTGTCAGCTATACTCAATAATAACATATCCTACTTTATTTTTGAACGCAACTTACTCTATACTTTATTTCCAATATACACTGTAATACGTAAAATTAATACTGGTGCCGTATAGTAGATACTATCTTTGATATTATAGTAGTTTAAAATACGAATTTGAACAAAACAGTTTTAGATAAAAAATCAGTCTCATCATTTTTCCCGAATGCACCAAAAGATGTATAATTTCAATAAAAAACTAGTTATTTGTTCAAATTTCAAAAACAACAACAATTTGTTAGCATGTGCTAAGAGTACATAACAATATATTTTTAGGAAAAAAAATCCTAAATTTTTTAGAACATTATTTTACTCGAAATAAGCTGGCAATACTATGTGTAGCTGACATGATATTATGAGTTTGCTTTTTCTTACTGTTATACCTTTTTATTGGACTATTGTTATTGCCAATTATAAAGCAGGTAAAAATTCACACATTAGAGTTAGCGACAACAGGTTTTTTCCGTTCTCTAACAAAAGGGAGCTTATTTAATTTTGTTTTATGAAAGTTTTCTGAAATCTAAATATTCATCTTCCGTCTTATTATTTGTTAAACATTTAAGCGATAACTACGATTTCTTATAAAGCAACACACATTTTAAGAATAATTTCTGTTATCGACAAAAAGAAAAATATCAATTATAGTCTGTTCTACGTCGTCAAAATTGTCATGTTGTCCTGTCAAATGTCAACTATTTATAATTGTCAACAGTGATTATAGAGTTACGTGGCCGAAAGCAAAAGCTAAATCATAGGTTTACAACTAATTCGAAAAAAGTGTTCAATTACTAGTTATTCTAAGATACTTTTTATAATGGCATGCACATGGAGATCATGGCACTTATTCGCATTGATAGCAAGCATACTAATCAGCACAACACATTGCTACACGATTACAGTGGACGCACATGCCGAAGAGTGTTTTTTTGAAAATGTAGAAGCGGATACAAAAATGGGTAATGTTTTTAAAATTCTAGATGACTTCGCTTAATTTATTTTAAGTATTTTATTTACAGACAAAAATGTGGTATAATATTCGGCTGCAATTGTCCTCTTGCACAATGTAGAATATGTTTTGTTTATTGAAAGTTAAAAGTTGCAGTGAGAGCTTGTAATTAGTTTCAATTATTACCATGTAAATTTTATATATGGTTAATAACATTAAAAACTTATATGGATATGTTATTCTGTAATCTATCTCATATATCGTTTGTTTACTGTTAAAAATTACAAGTCCTTTATACGTTTATTTTTTCCACTCAAACCATTGCATTTCTGTACTCCATTCTTATACAGATGTTATTAAAATAATATATTTCATACTTAAACTTTTGTATTATAACTTAACTTGATAAGAACTACTCAAATATAATGTTCAACAATAAGTTTTCATTGAAAGTATATTTCATTTACTTGTATATTTTTTTCAGGATTATCATTTGAGATAGCTGAAGGTGGTTTCCTTGATATAGATGTAACCATCACCGGTCCAGATGGTGCTGTGATTCACAAAGCAGAGAGAGAATCATCTGGGATCTATACATTCTCAGCACCAACTTCTGGCAAATATACTTACTGCTTTAGTAATAAAATGTCCACTATGACACCAAAAGTAAGTTTTTTTTTTTTTTATTTCTGTGTCTATAACTTGCATGGACAATTACCAGGTTAATGTAATGTATACTATACTCTAGATAGTAAATGTATTGACACTTTACCTCTTTCTTAGGTCTATGGACACTATTTCTTCTAAATAATTAATTTGTACATAATTAATTATCCATTAACAAAACATATTTTAAAAGAGCTGTGCGAATCAGTGAATGTAAATATATACTCAAAATAAAATTATAAATATGGCATTGTTTAAATAAATTTCTTTTTTTACTTCTTTATGAAGCATGACAACTTAATGGTAGTAGTAATTCTTCATTATTTCATTGTGGATTTCATTCTAGAAAAATCTATTTTCAGTAACAAAAAATGTGGTAGAGTCGGAGTATTATTGAATTATTCCCTAGTACTTACTACTTAGTTATTACCCTCTTGGTGTTAATTGGGCACCAATAACCTGTTACTGTATTCTGATCCTGTACTTACATTAGTTCCCTTTCTATACCTACTATTTACTTTAGTCAGTGACTGCAAACACATCAGCATGTGAGTATGACCAATATTTACTTGTTACTACATACTCAATTACTATATTCCATTTTTAAATGTTAGTTATTTCTTGTCAGTTTTATGAGTCCAAATAAATAGGTATAGAAATGTATGTTCGATTTTCAACAGGTTGTCATGTTCAACTTGGAGATTGGTGAACCACAAACAAAAAGCAAAGACAGCGAAGCTGATCATAACAAACTGGAGGACATGATAAAAGAACTTGCAACTACTCTTAAAACAGTAAAACATGAACAGGAATATATGCAGGTACTTAAACATTACATTGTATTACAGCTTTATTATTACAAATACTATAATGGTCCTCTAATAGTTATAGTTTGACCATAATTCATTATTTTGTAAGTTTCCATATGAAGAAAAAAGCTGATACTATTTTTTAATGATAATATTGGAGCTTATAATTAGTTACTAAACAAAAAAAAAAGTTGGTTGACAATCAGAGAATATGATTATACTGCATTATGCATTATTTTGAACTGTTGTCTGCCTATTTATATACAGCTCTACTGGTTACCATGAGCAATATTTTTACGGGATGATCATTAGTTGATTCTCATTCTAAATCAATTAAAATGTAGGTGCTTAATAATTGACCTCATTATCTAGTGAAACACAAAACTCATATACACTCAACATCAGATAATTTACGCAAAAAAGAATTGCTTTTAATAATAAGGAAAGCAACGAATCACATCGTGCCGCGCCGTCCCGCTCGCGGCCTCACATCAACCAGTGAGCGTTTCCCTTTTTTCAACCATGCGGCGTTCCCACGATAAGCAGTTTCGTGATGAATAACCTTGAAAATCGACCCTCTAATGTTGTTCATTGAAACTAGATGTGATTCTATTACATTTAAAAGTATCGTCCACATAGTTTTAGAACAAACTTTAGCTAAGGTTCTCTTTATTGTTTATTAGTATTTGTTTTTATATTATTATTTAATATGTAAAATGTGAGTATGAACTATAAAAGGATTGAAAGGAGTAAAACTTTAACCTGGTATAGATTCCTTCAATAAATAAATAAAAAAAAAAAACAAAAGTGAGTAATAGTGTGCAAAAGAATAATGTAAGAGTAATAAAATGGTTTAAATTGAGATTATTATGAAAATAAATAAATTGTGTTTTCTTAATAAATTCTTATCCTCAACAGGTCCGGGACCGGATTCATCGTTCAATAAATGAAAGCACAAATTCGCGTGTCGTCATGTGGTCAGTCTTCGAAGCATCGGTACTCCTAGTAATGACTTTTGGCCAGGTTTACTACCTTAAAAGATTTTTTGAAGTACAACGAGTTGTTTAAAATTTAACAATGTAATAAATATTAAACTAAGGTATTTTCTGCATGAATGTCTACTGTAGGTTTCTGTTTTTGTATAACCAAATGTACCATACAAATAATGAAAATATTGTATTTGTTTGAATATTCTTAAATTAATTAGAAACATTTCAATATTTTTATATCAAATATTAATTCTAAAAAACCTTCCATGGAATTAGATCTAAATGCTTAAAAAACAACCACAAATGTATTTAAATTACGAAATACTCAAATTTTACATACATAAATATATATAAGTTTGATCCAAAAAATGGTACAAGAATATAATCTAACATTTGCCTGCAAATATATGGTTCAAGAATAATATAATACGTACTCACTCCTATTTCATTTTGGAATAATTATTTATTTGTAATAACAGTCTCAAAACATTTGTGTAAATTTACTTTGTGATTTAAATACAACATTGTTCTTAGTGTAATGTTTTTACAGTGTATTACTGATTGTCTTTAAATCGAGCAGAGAGTGTGTACTTTAAGTGTGCCTGGTGCGTTGTTATCTATGACTTTATTAAATTAAAATGTTTTGTAATATCTATTTTATTTTATTCTAGACGAAAAATAATGCAGTAACCATTTTAAAGCATCCATCTCTTAAAGTGAAATAAAGAATGATTACTGTTTACAAAATATACATTGCACTGCATACAATGGTTGTCCTGGTATTCATTATTATTAATTGAAAAAAAAAATATTTAAAAGGATTATAGTAAACCATTTTTAAGTAATAAAAAAATATTAAGGCATATAAAACTTCAGGTTTTTTTTCTTGAGCTGACTACACTATTTACCTAGCAAGGTCTTAACAGCTTCACCGGGCTATAAAATTTCAGTGGTGACAATCACAGAGTATTTTATATAAATATAGGTCATACTCGTTCTTTCCAATCAACCTCTATAATAAGGTTTAATATCTGTTGGTTATAGATGTATAATTATAACCATTTATGTGTGCGTAAAGGGGCATTACCTAAATCATATTAAGCTTTTAATCATTTTTATTTGTAATGAATATATTCATTGAAAGGCAGATCAAAATCCAAGTGTATACAGGAGTCAATGTTTATCAGTAGATCCTGTGGTAGATAAAATGTTTTGTGGTATACAATAAAATTTAACAAAGCAGTTTCACGTAACAGATACATAAACAAAGTGAAGGAAAACAATATTTAATGTGATTTTCTAATATAACAATAATTTGTAGTTCGATGAAGCTGTTAAGACCTTGCTAGATCAATAGTTCCTGTAATAATTATTATACTCTTTGGTCAATAGCGTAATCATTTCGAGAGAAACAAAAAAAGAAAATATTTGAAAATTGTCAGAAATGTCAAAATTAATTATTGTCCACCATATTTTGTTACCAAACTTGCCAACAAAATTACAAAACAGTGCCATCTCTGGAGCGGATTTATAACCAAAAATACACAAGCTTTTCTCAAATCCGAATATAAAGTAAAAATAGTGTGGTGGCAATCTCATGTCCAACTCAGAAGACAAATGATCATTATTTATAGTATCCATAACAGGTATTGACAAAACTAATTCAATAAATGTATAAAAAGAAACATATAAATCTCAACAGTTTATTATGAATAAATCCAGCACCCTAAAAAATGTATCCATGGTAAAAATATAACAGTTTTATTCGGAAGACTTGGACATAATTAAATTAATTAATCAGATCTCTAAATACACATTTGCTAGAACTGTGCAAATGATAATGAGATCTTTATAACTTTACTATTATTTTTCTATTTAAAACAAAATTAGCTTGCAAAAACCGCAAATACAAAATAATCCCCATTAAATAGGAAAACACCATTCTGTGACTTTTATTAAAATTGACAAACATGATATTAAAAAAATAGATTATTACATAGTATCTCAGATTATGCATACAAATAACCTACTTTAAAAGCAAAACTTCAAAATCCCAAAGTGTGAGTTTGGTTTAATCTAGCCCTTAGTAGTTCTAACAGGAAAGATGTGCGAATACATAATCCTACAGGCAAGAACAAACATAGCATAGTTATCTCTGTTTGATCACTGAGAACTAAGATCAAGGCGGGATGTCAGGAGAGCTGTAACCACTGATCCAGCGGGCAGTTGTGGTGTAGAATCTGTCCGTCCGGGTAATTCCAGCAAAACACTAGCTCCACACGCACTCAAAAGCCGACTGCTACACTGTATTATCAGAAACATTCAAAAAATTCAAAACCACATAACATTAAAGAGGATTATCAATTTTATTTTAATCTTTTTTCTGTGTTTAATACGTAGATAGAAATATAGATTACGAAATATTTTATTAAATTATATATCTCACTTTTCCATACCATAATTCATGTATTTATCTAAGTTAATTATCTGACTAGTGGTCCATGCGGACGTTGTCCCACCCTGATAATAAAAAAGCCTATTATCCGACCGGAGCGCCACCTACCGGGTCCAATTGTGAATTTAAACCATTCTCGGATCCACTGGAATACGCTAACAAAATTTCACCAAAATCGGTCATCAAATTACATGACATTGTGGACAAATACGAACGTTTATGAAGTTAAAAATAATGTGACTATTATTTGGGTTGTTACTTACATGTGAAATGAGCTATATATAATTTTAGCAGTTCGTAATATTTTACGTTATTTTTGAAAATCTTCAAAATTTGTATATTTTAAATATGAAGATCATAAAAAAACTAAACACATTAGAAACAGCCTGAACTTTGTTCTCGGTGTATAAAAACTGTGAATTTAAAAAAGGAACACATTATAAGAACAATTAAAATTAAATTTAGCTCATTTCAAGCTCACTGTAACGACACATTAGGTAAAGAAACCAAATAAATTGATATATAATACCTGATTGCCTATCAATTTAACAGTGGGTAATTGGTCATCATCGGGGAGGTGTATTTCAGCGCGTGCGTACTCGGGACGCGGGTCCAACGTCACAGCGTGCGACAATCTCACACGCAATCGAGGCCACGTCCCTTTCTGTCCGTTACAGACACGCAGAGCGCGAACCACAAACAACAGGCAACATACATATGCTGACACTGGATTACCTGTATAACATTCAGTTTATATATGGACATTGTCCTGCTTTGATGATAAAATAAAAAACATTCTGGGTTCCATTGGAATATACACACAAAATTTCATTAAAATAGGTCCAGCCGTTTAGAAGGAGTTCACTGATATGCACGCGTACAAAAGAAATCTATAAAGATTCAATAAATTAAACTTAGTGCAATAAGGTGTTTTTTTTATATTATAGGTGGCAAACAAAAAGGTGGATCACCTGATGTTAAGTGATCTCCACCATCCATAGACACCAGAAACACCAATGGAGTTGCAAGTGTGTACACAAGAAATTTATTTTATTACCACAAAGAACATAAAAAGGAGGTTCTCAATTCTATTAGGATGTAAACTTTTTGTAGCGAATTTCATTGGACTGATCATTTTTTCGTCATATATATATATATATATATATATATTAAAATTTCGACTTGAGATTTTCAGGATCTTTATCATTTTTCTTTTTTAAAAAAAAGTAAAATAAAGAGAAAAATAATTTAAAAAAAAAACGATTTTTGACGATTTTGGACATTATAAAAATTTGGAGTGACCTCTTCAAAATTTTTTTTTGAGCTGTCTTTTGGAGAGGGCTCTTAAAACATCAAAAACTAACATATGTTCACCCGAGACTCAAAAAAAAAAAATAGTCGGTTTTTTTGGGCCACCCTAATATACATATATATAAATGGTTTTGTAGTAAACCAACCAAATTGAACTAATTCTTACATTATAGAGAAGTTTTTCGTTATAATGAACAACTTTATAAAGAGTTTACACTGTATTTTTTTTAAATATTTATTAACTGAGAACTTCTTTCATTTGTGAACTGATTAGAAAAATATTATTTTACTGGAAATGCAATATTTTCAAAAGGAGCTTGTTTTAAATGATGACAATCTAAACTTAGTTGTTTAATTATGATTAAACAGTTAAATAAAAAACATTAAACAGTTAAATATTAGTAAGTAAAGTTATTATTATTAAACAGTTCTAGTGCATTTTTTCAAATAGATTTTTTTTAAAGTCAGTTTTATTTTTTGCTCAATTTTCCTTGTTTTATTATTACCGAATTTGTAACAATGTATTGCTAATGACAAATTCAATAATAATTTCGAAGTTTACCTGGTAAAGCGAAAATGTATTTCGTTTTTCCGTTGAACTGGCACGTCGCGAACGTGCTAGGTTTACCCGGCTTCATGCGGACACGACCATAATGCAAGATTGCACCAAAATCCTAAAAAAAAATACAAAAATTAATTGAAAGATATTCTGCCTAACTACTTCCTACGTTTTATTTTTCTAAACTTATATTATAAAGTGATTTTTTTTGTTGTTTGCAATCGATAAGAAAATAATCATCGGATTCTTTAAACTTTTCTATAAAAAATTTTTTATTTTGATATATCTTTATTGTATTTTCTAAACTAGGAAAGCATCCTCTACATTCATACACATTCCGTATTCCAGTTTTTTTTTTATGTCATAGGAGGCAAACGAGTATGCGAGTCACGTGATGTTAAGTGATCACCGCCGTCCATAGACACTAGCAACATCAGGGAAGTTGCTAGTGCGTTGTCTATTTGGGAGATAGGGGGAAGGGGAGTGAAGGGAAGGTGGGCCTCCAGCGCTCTCAGTTCCTTTTTCCCAATATAATTATAGAACGTATCCCCTACAAATAAGGACTTGTTATTGTAGATATTGCCACCTATAGTTTCGATGAATACTCACATTAATCAGAACAGGTTTCAAGAGGTCCCTCTCACCCATAGACACTCCACCAGTACACACGAGTACATCAGCCCGGCACAGTGCAGTCGCTATGCCCGCCACTAGTTCCACGGGGGAGTCACGGGCGATGCCACAGTCGATACTATCATACCCATGTTCCCTTTTAACACATAAAAAAAAGAATAGAAAACAAAAACGTACTTTGTTTAAAACATTTATTTGTAATCAATTAACCCTTTCTTGTCCCTCGTTTGCGCATGCGCACCACACCCTTTGCCCCAAATTCATACATCACTGAACGCATAGTGCTTAAAAAATCCTATTTTATTAAAACTTTAATCACTTTATTAGTATAAACTATATTAGTATAACTAGCGGGCCGGGCGAACGTTATCCCGCCATGATAATAAAAAAAACTTGACAAATTATATACCTAAACCTTCCTCGTGAATCAATTTATTTACTGATGAAAACCACATGAAGTACCGTTCAGTTGTTTCTGAATTTATCGCGAACAGACTGACAGACATGGCAGAGAACTTTGTTTTATAAATTGCAGTCATGAAACTGTTGTCATATTGTAATATTTTTTTTTGTGGATCAAGTGTTTAAAAGCGATAAAAATAGATCGAAATCTAACTAGCACTTTTTGCGTGATGTACATACAACGGCAGATCTCTAAAATTTTATTTATATATATGAAAATAGACGAATAGATACTTAAAGATTGGGTAACTAAGTAACATATGTAGTGATGAAGCTATTGTCATATTTTTTTGTGGATCAAGAGTCTTTGGAGATAGAAGATTAGGCACTAGAAGATTGTATACCTAAGCAACGCCTTCAGCATTGTTCTATTCGAGTCTCGGATATGTGCTGGACGTAACTTCACCTCTGACGGTTCCTGGAGTTCATTGCCTGTCGACATTAGCGCCACCTATACAACACATTAAAAAAAATGAGGTCATAATTAGAACTAATAATGTAATGTACTCATCCTACACAAGATCAAAACCAATAATGTAATATAGTAATCCTACGCATTCTGTGAGTTTAAGACAAATTCTGTTCTTATCATTGACAATGATCGGACAGTGTTATCGCAATGTGTGAAGAAGCGAACATTATTTTATGACCTATAGGTGTGAAGAATATTACTGTACAGCAAAATAACTGTCCACAGTTTATAATAACAACAGTTGTAAAATAACACAACAGAATAATTCACTGTTGAAGTTACAATGGTTATTTTTTTTTTTTCGAAATGACTTCGCTATTGACCCAGCAAGGTCTTAACAGCTTCACTGAACTATTAAGGCGAGCACTTAAGGCACTCAGCCGATTTTATTTTGGCAACCACCTCAAGGGTGCCCGGCACACCTCGACTTGGCTGTTGCCTGTTGCATGCAAAATTGCGACTTATCTAGCTAACCTAGCTAACTATTCATATATATATGAGTTGTTGAAACGTATATGTGTACTAAGCATACACGCCTCAACAACTCCTCCATATATTTATTATCGGAAAATTGAGAGTTTTTCAGTTCGATAAGGGGAAAAAAGTAAACCCTTCCACTTTCATGTGTAAGCGTGTAGCGTGCACGTATGTGGGGGCGATCGTGTAGTGTTGTAGCAGCGATGTATATTTGTGTATCACCGTATCGCGCAAGCAACGCACTCAAGGGCTCCCTACCGAGGGATCGAACCTAGGCTTCAGCCGCTGCCGTGGGAGACCTAATCGGGTGTGCGGGAGCAAAATGAACCCCCAGACCAGGGCGGCGTGATCTGTGGTTACGCGGGCGTGGGCGTGAACACGCTCTGTTTCGAGGGATACAATGGTTATTGCGATCAAGTAACTGTTTGATAACTAATCTAACTAATCATTATCTTTTTCTTATTGTTTGTTATATGAAAGATAAATTCATTCGAAACTCTCATGTTTAGACAAATTATGATCCTCAAAAACATAAAACACTTGTTTGGAAAAAGAATTCCTTGTGGCCAAACATTCAAATACTCCAATTCCTGTCATAGTATGACTAATACTATATATTAGTATGTGAATGTTCCCTTGATAAGGAAACTGAAAGGGACCTAATTCATTTGAATGCTCAGAAACAGCTTTGTATTCTCTTGCTAAACAGCAAGGTGGTAATATGAATTTGTTTCTCGATCAAATAATAACAACAAATTTTACAATTTTGTTTTTTTCTTTGTATATATCTTGTATACTAATTTTATAAAGCCGAGTGGTCTGTTTTTTTGCTAGTTTGAATGAGCGAATCTCAGGAACTACTGATCCGATTTGAAAAATTCTTACAGTGTTAGGTAAGTCATTTATCAAGTCTATATTTCATCATGCTAAGACCAATAGGAGAATAGCACCAATGAAGATTGTTTTAAAATAGTTTTTTCCCCTTTGAGACATTTCACTGCCTGTTAGAGTTAGCCCGAAGTAACTATTTGTCGGGAGCAGAAGCTAGTACTGGATAAAATACGTACTTTAGGATTAACTCGAGCCGTAAATGACTGATATCCAGCGCCAGCGAGAACACCAATTTTAGCCGCATCTAGTATTTCACCTTAGAACAAAATAGAAAAAAAATATTTTAATCCCGTTACATAATCACGCTGTGACCGATTTATGTAATCGTTTTAAGTTAATAAAGTCAGTAAATGGTATGAAATTAGATTGTGATTAAGTCATTCTTAATATCAAAACTCAATCATAAATCATGTCATGAAATTTTTAAACAACAATACTGTAAACGTTAATGAATACACAATAATTTCCAGTTCATTACAATAGTAAAATTAAGTATATTTTTAATTCCTCAATATGTTACGGATACATTATTTTTTTTAAGTCTTTACTAAAATCTCTGTTATAAATTATAAGAATTGTTATCAGGTTGTATACAACATAGTCGATGCAGCCTGATAACACATCAGAAGTGGGATAAAGGATCGCTTAAACGTCGGATGATCACACCTAGACGTCCGAGGATCACATAGACGTCCATGACATAATTCAAGAATAAGGCCGTCAAATGTAGAGTGATGAAGAATCGTACAAATCACAGGAAAGAAAAAAATCTACCTATAGATGTCTTTGTGGTATTTATTACTTGATGAGAAAGACTACACGTCGAGGGTATACAAAAAAAAACAATTTTTTTTTTCTCTCAACCTCAAGTTCCAACTATGGATGTCAAACTTTGTGGTATTACTGTATGCACTTCACGGTTATCTTTTACTGAGTGGAATACTGTGTGATTATTACGTATCACCGTTGTTCTATGCAGGAATAACTTTATGGTATTACTGTTTGCGTGTCTTAACAATTTTATTTTTCGCAGATATTAACTATATGTGATTTTTGTGTATACCTTCCATGTCGAGTAATTCTACCAACGGCTGTCGAAGTTTGTGGTATTAATACTTTGGTGGGGAAAGCCTACAGGTCTACCAGTGGATGCCGCACTCTATGGTATTACTTGATGAGAAAATTTACTGGTAGCGGGTAGAAAAAAAATTGTCTCGCGGAACGAAACCGCGTCAAATTTACTAATGGATGTCGAACTTTGTTATATTACTGTATGATCTTCACGATTATCTTTTACTGTGTGGAATATTGTGATTATTACGTATCACCCTTGTTCTATGCGGAAATAACTTTATGGTATCACTGTATGCGTGCCTAACAATTTTATTTTTCGCAGGTATTAACTATATGATGAAATTTTTGTGTTCCATGTCGAGCTTTGTGGTATTATCCATATGATGGATTTCTGTGTGGGTCTTCCATGTCAAAGTGATGGGAAAGCTACAAATCGCGGGAAGGAAAGGAAATTTCACTTCTCACGGAGCGAAGCGGCGTCACTCACGGAGCAAAGCGGCGTCATGTTTCACCGATGGATGCCGAACTTGGTGGTATTGCTGTATAAATCCATCTCTTCAGGCTTATGTGTCGCAGGTATGACGAACTTGTATAATATGATTACTACTATGTGATTGCTGTGTCTATGTACTATGTGATTGAGGGTACTGTGTGATCGCCGGATGCTGTGTGAGCGCCAGATACTCTGTTATGTACATGTGGTTACTGTGTGATTACATACGTGGTTACTGTGTGAATTGTGGTTACTGTTTTACTACGTATCACTATTTTTCTATGCAGGAATGACTCTGTGGTACTACTGTATGCATACTTTACGATTATTTCTCACTGGTATTAGATGTGATTGAGATTACTGTGTGATTTTTATGAATCTTTTGTCGAATGACTGGAAAGCTTACAAACCGCGTATAGGAAATAGAAAATTTTTATTTGTAAGCGAAGTGGCGTAGTTTCACCGATGAATGACAGACTTTGTGTTTCGCAAGTATTCACAGGTATGGTGAACTTGAGTTATTACTATATGGACTTGCATAATGTTTTTATATTCAACTTAAATTAAATTTAAAAATATTGACTAATCAATAACGAAATAATTACAAGATATGAATAAAAATATAAAAATCGTAAAAATAATTAAGCAACCTTGTCAAAGAATGTTTGATGACCGCTTAAAAGGAAATAAATGTCAGTAATAATACGTCCGTTATCCAGGGGTGTAAAAACTTTTTCTGTTCTGGATATTTTCGATTCTAGGAATATATGTATGGTACAAGACATTCCATTGTAAATTGTACTGTAAGCCGTAACTCTGGGCAAATAAAGAGTGAAAGTATTTACTTAGTGTTATTGGCATCCTGACTGCATCGGCTATGTCGTATACAACCTGATAACAGAATAAAAAAAAAAAAAAAAACATCTTACTTATATGTTAAGTGATACACAATATATCTGTAGTTTTTTTTAAATATTTTACAGGATTTAACAAAAAGAATATCATAAACGCGTTACCCAAAAATGAAGTTTTAAAATGATCTAGTTCTCCCCCAGTCGTTATCACATTTGGTTGCAATCATGTTACCCTTATCGTAAATTGATTAATAATTACTATAATTTTCTCATACTTTTTTTTACTTTATTTTTGGCAAACAATCTTTCCGATTATTACTGCCATTGTCACGTAGTCAATAATATCACAAGCGTTGTGCGATCATTTCAATATTAAGCATCGTGTAAGTCAATATTCCAACAAGATGGTGGATCCCTTGTAAGAACCTTCCAGGGAGTTTTTGTGGCATTTCAGAATTTAATGCTTCGTGGTATTATTTTCCATTTACTTCACTTATACACAATAAACTAACTATATTACGTAAAACACCACCAAATTTACAAAATATAGAGTGAAATAACACAAGATTATGAATAAAATATAAACTCCACTACATTACTAAAATCCCGCCAAAAACTCCTTTCTCATACTTTCTAGGTTAATCTGTGACCACAAACTCATCTGATGTCAAATAACGACGTAGTCTAAGCTGGTAAACAAGGTACACCTGGAGAAGGAATTACTTTCAAGTGCAGTTGCCACCTATTATAGATGCTTTACAACAGGTTTACAACTTGAGGGTGGTAGTTAACCAGGCAGGCTTAGGAAAATTAAGCCGTCACTGGACGCCTGGCAGATGTGAAACATCGAAATTGTTTTGTATAAGTTATATGCATCAAAGAACAGATTACGACAGGAATCAGCTTTGGATGGCATAATGAAAAGATAAAGCATTACAAATTAGTTCCATAAAATAATGACTGTTTATTTATTTAATTACATAAATATTCATTGTTATTAAATACAATCATTCAACTAGCTGTAGGCGCGGTGTGTTTATCAAAGGGCGCTAGGTCGTCGGCGCGTGCCGCGTAACTCTAGTAGAACCAGTGGCCGATAAAACAATTTGAATCTTATATTTATACAGATAGGGCTCCAAATATTTTTGAGTATTTCGTTAATAGTGCAAAGTTCTATTTTGCGTCGCCACGCCAATAAACAGGTTTACCCGCGCCTATAGATGTTTTAGATCAAAAGCTCTACCACCATGCTTTCTTTTCATCAAATAGTTTTCTTTAATGAAATTCACATTCGAACCTAAGTCGAAATGTTACATGGATTTGGCTGAAGGCCTTAGTAACAAAACTAAGTTTAAAAAATAAATTGTTTATTAAAACAAAACTAATAAATAAATGTACACTGTAGGCTTATATTATTGCAAGTGTCACGTGCGCAGATATTGGATTCGAACTGACTTCGCTGAGAATGCCTCTCTGAGAACGAAAGCTCAAGAGCGCTTTATCAAAGTAAGGTTCCTTCGCCCTTTTATGTATGGGGACCCTTTATAACAAAATGACGATGTGTCTGAACACTGAACACGAAATGATAACGTTTAATTAAGAGGATAGATGAAGGAGCTTTTCTAACCTTTATCCACAAGTGTAGTTCCCATGGGAATATCAAAGCCAACTGGTCGTACATCTTGACCGGGCTGTGGAGCAACCAAAATCTCCACTTCCAGCTCCGTTTGATTGTCTGCAGAAGCTGATATCAATTTTGTGTCTTCCACCTAAACATAAATTATAGATTGGACTTTAAAATGAGTACCAAAGTACAAGGTAAAGGGATTTTAGTGAGAAAATATCAACAGACGTAGAATCCTTGTGCAATCTATTATTTATAAACAAGTTACCTAAATAACTGACTACATAATATATAGTTAGCTAAATTACATTATCCTTTTTTTTCAATGAGAATATATATAGCGTACAGCATTATCTACTACTAGTTGTGCCCGCCACTCCGACAGCATGGAACCTAATGTAATACAGTGACTAATAAAGTCATCTGAATATATTAAGTCCGTCTGCTTTTCTCTCATACTTAAGTCGCGTCGTCATTAAAATTACAAGAACTTCTAATAGAGTCAACTGATTTTAATGAAGCGAAGACTAAATATTACTCAAGGATATACTTTATGACTTTCTTGCTAAGATTTTATCGTGGATGCGGTACTCTAACAGTGATGCGTGTTCAAAGAGACAGACAAACATTTCAAAAAAAGATTGAAATGTTTAATTAATTATTCCAAGACACCTACAACAACTTTACTCACAAAAATCAAAAAGTACTAAGCACTAAGATAATATGTGGCTAGCATTAATATATATTTCAGATATACCTCGGGAACAATACTATTGTTTTGGATGAAAAATTATCTATATCTTTTTCTGTACTTTGTACATATATCCAAAGTTCATGATAATAAAACGAACGAAAAAAAATGAAGTTTTAATAAAATTACCTGGACTACACAATCAGCACCCGCAGGCAGTGCGGCTCCCGTATTGATACGCACGCATTCGCCCGCACAGAGGGGCGTGGTCGGTGCGTCGCCCGCAGTTATTGCAGCTCTTACGCGACGTATACCCACCCCGTCCGAATACAAGCATGCGTATCCTAATAATACGTTTTATTCTTTTAATAATGATAACCAGATTAGGCCCTCCTTGGCAGCGGCTCAAGCCTAGGTCCGTTTCCTCGGCGTGGAGCTCTTGAGTGCGCTGCTCGCGCAATACACTCACACAAAATCTTACATCACTGCTACAATCATTATACATATACACCTCCACACACGTGCACGCACAAACGCTTACAAATGAATGTGGAAGGATCTTATTTCTTTCCCTTATCAAACTGAAATAGTTTAGAAAATTATCCGATGCGAAATATATGTACATAAGAGTTGTTAAGGTATGTATGCTTGGTACACATATATGTTTCAACAACTCACATATGTATGAATAGTTAGCTTAGCTTAGCTCAGATAGGTCGCGAATTAATGGATAGGGAGGAGTTGGGGCTCCCTGACGTTCAGGCTGGTGCAGGTGCTGACCGGACACGGTTGTTTCGGGTGGTACCTGCACCGGATCGCTCGCAGGGAGCCGACCGCCTCCTGCCATGAGGGCGGCGCTGAAGAAGATACCGCACAGCACACTCTCTCTGAGTGTGCTGCGTGGGAGGTGGAGCACCGCACTCTGGCGGCGGTGGTAGGAGAGGATTTGTCGCTGCCGAGCATGAACGAAACCACGCTGCATCTCTATAGGTAGGAGCCTGGCGGCAACCTTCCGCCGGGTGGACAATTGGGGCGGCTATTCAAGGGGAATAGCAGAGAACGATCCCTTGCCGCCCCAACATCACGGTCTGTCGGTACACCGTAGGGTTTTAGTCCGTGCGAGTCGGACATAACCCATCCTCTCCCCCGGGAGGGTGGGTATCCATAAGGGATTTCCCCATGTAAAAAAAAAAGATAGGTCGCGAATTGCATGTATCACGCAACAGCGCAAGTCGAGATGTGCCGTGCACCCTTAAACCAGTTGTGATATAAAATCGGCTGAGTGCCTTGGGCGCTCGCCTTAGTAGTCCGGTGAAGTTTTTAAGACCTTCCTAGGTCAATACAGCACAGCTCAAACTACTAGAGCTAGAGCTGTGAAAATTTGCATGCAGGTTCCTTTTACACTGTATAGGTGAGCATATCCATTCAGCTCTAGATTTGCTTGAAGAACAATAAGAAGACCCTACTTTAGGCAGTACTTAAAAAGAATGCCAAATTATTAGCTTTAGAAAAAAGTATGTATAAAATGTTTGGATGAACAACAGAAAAAAGAATTTTAAAATTTTTAATAACACTTTGCACAGATAAACAAAAATATGTAAAAATAATCAATAATGTAATGTAATACTACGACCTCTGCGTCTACAAGGCGAGTGTTGTAAATTTTACTAATGTATGGCACAATATCAAGTGAAAGAATACACCATATTGACATGTATAATAACTATTGTATAATAAGTAGTTATTAGTAAGTACAAATTTTATGTTTATTGTCTACCGTAAACATAGTATTCACTTAATAGTATCATGTAGAATTGTGTAAATAAGATATTACCATATTTTATCAAGTGCCATCTTCAAAACAACCCAGAACTAATGTTTAATTAAATATTGCATGTTTTTCAAGAATATGCTGCATAATATGTTTTCATTTATCATATTATTATATCAGTGAGTTGTATTATAACATTCTGACAAAATGGTGTTCAGAAAACCTATAATGGGTAATGAACAAAATGAACTCAATATGTAATACTTGCTTCTGCTTGCGGCTTCGCTCACGTTATTGTAAATTTGGCATATAACTCGGGAGGATACTGTTTTTCTAGGTACCCTATGTCTTTTATGTTACACTTGATATTGTTATGCAATATTTCATGATGATCGATTAAGTAGATAAAGCATGAAAAACAAAAGTAGTCAGGTGAAACTGTTAAAACCTTGCTAGGTCAATAGCATAGTCAGATCAAGGAAAAAAAAGTAACAAACAAACAATAGCGTTTACAATATTAGTTAGCAATAGGATGACATTTACATAAAACAAAATTATTGTGATGAAATTCATTTTTATGTCCATTTATTTTTACTCAAAATAACACTTTAATAGATTTGGAAAATTATGAAACCTGCTATAAATTCTTTTTAGGTAGAAACATCAAATCAAATTTTTTTTTAGTTTATATTGTCTAGTTTTCTGTATCTGTAGAAGATAGATATCCCTTCTTAGTACAAATAGTCAAAGGTTACTCCAAAATGTTCTGTTATCAGCATAAAAGAATTACATTCATAAAATGATATGTATTCTAAGAAAAGCTTTAGAGTTGTCTTTGCGCCTTAAATTGAATCAAAAACATTAAAATTAAAGGATTCATACTTGTACGAAACATTCTGGCTTGTGTTTGTAGACCAAAAAAATAAAGTGCAAAAAGTTAATGGGCTTGGGTATATGAGGAAGAAGGGGTTGTGATACCACTTACAGGTGTATATAAGAACTAAATTTCATTAACATCTGTTACTGAACATAATGTTTAATCTACTTTTAAACTGAGTAAAATTTAAAAATAAAGAGATGGTGGTAGACTTTGGACCAAATTATATCTAGATCAATTTGACAAAACATTTTTTTATGCTTGTATGCAATTAATGAAACTTAGAAGTATAATGTAAAATCTGAGCTTAAAGTTATACCTCAAAATTTGGCAACATTTCCAAGATATTATTCTACAGATACCTGTTAGCGCTGCTTTCACTTATTAGAAGCATAATTTATGTAGATATAAAAATACTTACCATCCTTTACAGATGCAGGAAAAGGTGGCATCGGCTCTTTCGCACACAATGCTTGGGCGACCACCCTTCCTAAACCATCATCCAGAGAAACTATCTCTAATTGTCCTGTCCATTGTGTCATTGCTTTATCAACAATTTTCCATGCCTCAGCCATTTCTAACATTGGATATGGAGATTCTCTTGGCCTGAGAGCCACTTTGGACACATCTACATTACTAATATGTGGGCAAACATGCCCAAACTGCATAGAATCATGAATGGTTCTCACTTCTGTTAACTCATTACGTAATAGAGCTATTGCATGGGACAGGATTGGTTTGACTACTTGAAAACATTCAGTCACTGCTTTTTTACTCCCTGGGAAATTAATTATAAGTGTTTTATCCCTTATTCCAGCAACAGATCTAGATAGCATAGCCATTGAAGTTTTCTTCAAACTTTCTAAAGTAATAGCAGCAATTATACCAGGAACTTCCCTGTGGATAACACTTTTAGTAGCTTCCGGAGTAACATCTCTGCAACTTAACCCAGTTCCACCCGTAGTTAAAATTAAGTCCAAGTTGCTTTCACAGAAGTATTTCAGCTCTCTTTCTATAATCTCTCTTTCATCTGGAATAATTATTGTATGTAAATTTGCTTCCGGGAATAGTTCTTTAACAAAATCAGCTAGAGCTGGACCCGAGGAATCTTTAGTATTATCTTTAAAACATGTATCACTGATTGTAATTACAGCCACAGCTTTCACCATTTTTATGATACTCTGTAAATAAATATAACTTTTGTATATAAAATTTTCTGTTTGGATATCTTCTCCATATAAATAAATGGCTTGAACAATTTTGATGAAAATTCTTTTCTTATGTGGTTACCTATATGATTCTTAGCTATAGTTAGGCTTGGTATATGGCACTGATGTTGATGTTTTGTTTTTTTTCTCACAGGAAAAATAATCCCAGATTTGCATGAGTCCAGTTTGTCTCAATGTTTTTAATTCAATGACTTGTTATACATAATTAGGATTTACAAATATTGTAGACAATGTTTTCTTACTAAAACTACTCGTTATTCTATATAATACAAATGCAAAAACAAATATTATTACACCTTACCCTTGAATATTTCACATCACACATTATATTATTTATAAAAACCATTTGGCTTCATTAAACTTAACTATTGTTAGGATAACTACTAATTAATAGAATCACTTATAATTTATTTATTTCACAAGAATAAATACAAAGAAAATTATAAAAATAAGGAATACTGAAACACCCTCATTTTCTAGAAACTAAATAATATAGAAAAAAAATGAATATCAATATTTAATTAATTCTACTCTATATTATAGACTCAAAAAGACATAGATTACATTTAGAAATAATAGCACACTAAATAAATAGCTACTTACGAAAGTTTTACACCGCTCGCTGATCACAAAATATCAAATTTATTAAAGGTACCCGCCGAAATAAAATAAGTAACTATAGGTATAAAATTGACTATATTTAAAATTTGTATTACATCACGCTGATAAGCGCAGTGTTACGAAAAATAATTGATAAGATGTTTAGAAGGCCGGCGCGCAGTAAGATCAACAAGTATTTTCGCTCTGAAACTCTGCTCTGAAATTTCTTGGTTTTCTTCGGTTGACGTTTTTGACATCACAAGACCGGTAATCATGGTTGCCAGCTCTTAAAAGAATACCAAAATCTGTCTCAAATAATTGAAGTTATACTTCTTTTGGCGCGTTAGGGAAAAATGATTTATATAAATTTTTACGATGCGCGCGCACACCGTCCCAAAAAATTGACAGTTAACATTTTGTTTCTTTGTATCTGTTGTTTGTATTAAGCTTTCAATGTATTAAATACCTTTTTTCTATTGTTAGTGTCGTTTTTTCTAGAAACGTAGAATAAGGCGAATGATAAAAAATATATATATATATCTTGTTAAGCTAAAGAAGTATAACTTTTAACGCATACACAAAACATACTTTTTTATATATAATTTAAACTCTTATTTTCAATATGTTGTCAAGTTATTTAACCATCAAGTACTTGAAAAACTTCAAGGATCTACACCGATCTTATTGTAAAAATCCTGTGGTGCTTACTCATAGTACAATAAATTTAAAAGATGACGAACATCCCGTTAAGAAATTCTAATATATTGTTTGTGTAAACAGTTTTATTATTGAGTATATAAAATACGTTATCGTTAATTTTTTCATATACGAAAAAGTTTTATAACAAATTTATACACATTTTCAGGAAGTTTCTAGGAAATAATTGGTCAGCCTACTAGTAGTAATTAAAAATACCTCCAACAATACCGTATTTCTTAAGAACGAAACGACAGCAAAACAAATATTTCCTTGAAAATAGTAAATACCGATATTGCACCAGTCATAACCTAGGAAAGCAACAAGTGTGGCTTATGAGTTTATATTAAAGATGGAACTTAATCTTATTTCGACATTTTGAAGAAACATGGTCATCTCTGCTATTATTTTACTTTTGCGAAACGCTTAATTATGTAGTCATTTGTGTGATCGAATTACAATAACTTTATAATCTCTAGTAACCACGTGTTATATTATAACAGAGAATAATAATATTTGTATAAACTTCTATGATTTATTTATTTTCTCAAAGATTTACCTAATGGTAAATACACACAGAGTTCGAATGTGGATACGAAAATTAAGAAAGTAGAAGGAACAAGCCTAGTCTAAAAGATTCTTGTTTTCCTTATCTATACTAAATTTATAAAGGGGTAAAGTTTGTGACGTTGTGATCTTGTGCCGTTGTAGAGGGTAATCTCAGGAACTACTGGTCCGATTTGAATAATTCTTTCAATGTTATATAGCTCATTCATCGACAATGGTTATAGGCTATATATACTCACGCTAAGACATATAGGAGCGGAACACTAATGAAGAATGTTTAAAAATCAGGGTATTTTTGCACTTGAGAGCTTCCGCTGCGTGTTAGCGTTAACCCAAAGAGTCTATTCCACGCGAACGAAGTCGCGGGTATAGGCTAGTAAGTTATATTGGCATTGTTTAAAGGTCCCATAGATTCATATACTATGTTATGCTAAGTCTATGAAGGGGTGTAGTTAAAAATAAAATTTGTAAATAATTTCAAAACGTTTAATATTACCATAAAACTACATGATGGGCTTCTATAACTATTGACACATAATTGAAAAATTATATCTAAACTAATTCTACTTCAAAAATGTTCTATATTTATCACATAAATTTTCAACAGTTTCATGATTTAATTGTAATAATGTGCATGTTTCGATTAATCGCTTCAGAGGGGTATATCGGTCCAAAACTCGAGCATTTCCAATGATAATCAGTTTATGTTTAGCTCGAGTTACGCTTACAGCAAGACGTCGTTTGTCGTTTAACACTTCACCTTCCTGTTGACATTGTACGACATTTAAAATAATTAAAATAAATCGGACCTAGACAATGATATTATAACTAAAAAGCTGTAGATACATCATAAGCGTTTCGACACTGGCTTGATAAAACTTGGCTAGGTATCTTATTTTTGACAGCAGTTGGAAAAAGTGAAACTTCGTAATGTGGAATTGAAAATAGGAAGGGCTAGAAATTGATTTTTAGCGAAATCATATTGTTTCTTTAAGACAAACTTTATTAACATTGCTTACAATTCACAATTGATTGCATCTTTTAATTATCATTAAAAAAAGAGACAGATGTTTTGTCTCTACCTTTTTATATACAGATTAAATGAGAAATACAACATTCCAGTCGAACTATTTCTTGAACTTGAAACTACTTTCTCACGAAAAACAAGATAACAACTTATATTATACTGACCTTGACCGTCTGGTTATCGGTACCGCTGTGCTTGGTGCATGAGTATATTATCACAGATTTATCTCTCCCCTGGAACTGATCTACAGTGCTAACCTCTACCATATGTGGCTTTAGCAGGTCTCTAAGGAGTGAAACTTGATCACGATACGGAGCTATGACTCCTATGTCCAAAGCCATTACACCACCCTAATTGAAATACATTTTCTTTTATTAATTTATTTATATGTGGGCGGTAAAGCCACGCTGAAGTTATTATTGGTTTCAGCATGAAGGGGTCGGCTCGTCAGAATCGATTTTTATTTAAATCGATTATTATTTTATTATAATCGATTTTTTAAAATCGATTTTCATTGTAATATTAATCGATTATATAAATTACGGATAT
This sequence comes from Antheraea mylitta, assembly GCA_014332785.1. Taxonomy (NCBI): domain Eukaryota; kingdom Metazoa; phylum Arthropoda; class Insecta; order Lepidoptera; family Saturniidae; genus Antheraea; species Antheraea mylitta. The sequence goes on along the minus strand of JACEII010000072.1, from coordinate 3,632,947 downwards.
AAATCAATTTTCATAACCATTCATGCGACGGATGAAAAAAAATCGAAATAGGTTATTATTTAGAAGTGAAAAGTGAGCATAGTGAGATAATATACTTAACAATAAAAAGGTCTTCTAACCGTAAAACACCTAAAAGCGGCTAGTGAAAGTATTTTATAACGAAAAAGAATAATGCCACAGCATAAATATGCATGTCCTATTCGAGAGAATAAAAAAGTTGTAGTAAAACTACAAATTTAAAATAGAAATAGAATGAAACATCCCATTGTGTTACATAATTTAATATATTTTATAATGATTATTGTGATTCTTATGACAACAAAATACTGCTCTATGTAAAATTCGTCCAATAAAACTTCAACATGTTCAATAAATAATGTGTTATGATTAATTCGACATCAATAAGTTTTACAAACTATTGTTAATAATTTCAATAAACAATTCTGAAATCTTAATTTTGTCAATAATAGTATAATTATTATGAAAATTTAAAAGAGAACACATATTAATTTCATTGTTTTGAGTGTTCACTTCAGTCGGCAGTCCTTATGACTGCCTCAATTTTTTTTGAGTTAATAAGGTTGTCATTTTGTTAGGACGCTTATCATTTGATTTTTATTATGATAAAACGTTTAATGCTACTGAAAATTTGTATGAATATATTTGGTTTTTATATCCTTTACCTTGAAAGTTTAAAGGAACATTCACTTTTACTTTGTTTTGAATTGATTATTTTTATAGATATCATTTTATTTGATTTTCAATCTAATAAATTGTTAATATGAATCTCTTGTTTATTATTGGAATATGAAAAGCATGTCAATTTTGGAAAATATTAGAGAATCAAATATTATATTAATCAAATAAATAATCATCAAATATTAGAAAATTTGATTTTTTCGCAGATATTTATTTATTTTTATTAAAATCGATCATTGACAAATCGATTTTCTATTAATGGCCATTAAGGGATGTGCCCTAGGTCTAATACGACGTGAATCCTTCTTTCATACTTTTGTGTCAATCTAATCTAAATAAAGAAATAAATTGAAACTTATTCAATAGGAGTTAAAGTCTAAATAATTAACATAAAATAATGAAATTTTGTTCACAACTAAATAATTTTTTTCTCAGATGTATACATAACTTGGACTTTATTTCATGTTATTTAAACTTGATAGTAACATCAGCAGGTATTTTTTTGAATTTAAAAAAACCGTAAATTTACTGAGATTTCCATACCGAAAATCAGGCTGTTTTGCGCAAGGAGACTACGGAGAATTGACTTTTAAGCTAAAAACTTATTAATTAAAAAAAACAATCATCTGTACATCATTGTTAAAGCTTCAATATATTTGTAGTTAGTCTTTATGTTTACCAAAGTTGAGTAGTTTTGCTGTAATTCTTGCCGAAAACAGTGAAAATGGACCTTTTTTGAGAGCGCGTCCTTAAAACACCAGTACTGAATCAAAATTAAATTTCACTTTCAGCAAACCCCCGTTCTGGTTTTATTAGATTTTAAAATTATTCAATAATAGATATTGGTAAGAAATAATCAGAAGTATTGACTCTATTTGTTAGATAGAAACAAATACATGTAGATATAAGAACAGTACCTCTTTTAAAGCCTCGATAAGAACGAGGACGACACACGCTTCTCTTGTATTTATACACATCCTCTTATTATTGGAATCACTTGTATCATAATTTCTCTCCAAATCTATGAACAACGCTGCATTTTCAGCTTCGGGTCCGCAAGCCGTGAGTAACCAATTCGGTTTGGATTTCAATTTCTGTTTGTATAATATACAGCTGTTATTTATCTATAATCAGCTAATTACACTTTGTTGTTTTTTTTAGCGTTTGACCACAAACCCACCTATGTTAAATGACCATGTGATCTAAGATGGTAAACACGCTAAACCTGGGAAATGCAGCTGCCTGCACATACCCATATCTGTACTTAGTGCTAGAATAACAGCTTAAAAGTAATAGACAGGTTTAGTCCCTAAAAAGACGCAAAATTCGAAGTGATTTTCGTAGGTGGTAGAGCCACGCTGATGCCATAACTGGTTACAGCATGAGTCGGTCGGTTCGCTTTCCCCTCCCTCTCCCTTCCGCACCAACAATGCCGGCAACGCACTTGCAACTCCTCTGATGTTGCTAGTGTCTATTGAACGGTGGTGATCACTTAACATCAGGTGAACTATTTGTTCGTATGCCTCCTAGGAATATATTTTTTTAATGATAGCTTAGTGGCTAGCCTGTACGGACACCACGTCGATCGATGTAGGTTCAAAGCATTACGAATTAATCAGAGCTTTTGGTGTAAGAATAGATCGTGACGGAAGCATAGAAAGATGGTAGGGCTTTATCTTGGCTAATACAACCCTCAAGTTGATAATCTCTCGCCAATCATCTGTATTCGGAAAGTTGTACTTGACACTTCTACTAGACATCTACTTCTTTAAAGATATATAGCGTGTTTACTATCTTATAACATCATTTAACATTTGATGAGATTATGGCCCAACTATAAAACGTACAAAGTATAAAAAAGCACGTTAGAAAAATTAATCTGCGTTGTACCTAGATCAGCCCCGTGTATACACAGTAATTATATCTCTATCTAGATTATTGGTACTATACACTGTGTGTATTACACAATGTTGATCCCGCCGCGCCGTAGTGAAATCTTTTGGTTTGTCGCATTTTGTGGTCTGTTGGAATAAATCAAGCTACTCAAAAGCTTCAGGCTGACATGACATTATGTAACTAAATGGCACCTTTTTAAGTTCTTTTCTTCGCCTGGCAACATATTAATGACTACCGACAGAACTGTATCTTAATTTTTTTTTCTAAATATAAATATTTTATTAATTTTCACACTTAGATAATGAAATTGTGTTGTTTCTATACTCTGCCTACTTCCCAAATGTTAATCTATACCTAAAAGAAATCGAAATAGTTTTCAATGTATGGGCTTTCCCTCAAAATTGATGGCGTAAATAAGCGGGACGAAATATTTCAGGACAATTTTTTTATTTACAAGTATAAATACTGAGATAACCCTATTATATTTTGTTGGAGGGTTGGTAACACTGATTTCAATAAATAGTACATATATTTGTACTCTGTGATGTATGTCTCAACTTGTACAAAATTGGATACCTGTATATCAATATCCAATGTAGCCAGAGCGACACTCTTGTCGGCACATTTCAGTCTACCGTTGTAAGCTACGCGGTTTGCGACATCCGCTAAAGCTTGGTTCATACGATACTGCAGCCTTAACGTAGACGTAGCCTCCTCCCTCATAAGCCTGTGGAAAAGGCTTTCTTCCATACCCAGGCGCCTTAAATAGATTTCCTTTATTATTAGTTAATACTTAATGAAAAATTTGTTACAGATTTTATTTAGTTTTATTAAATTTCTATTATTAATCTCTATGTCATATATCGGGTTCTAAATGCAAAAAGGGCGTATATGAGTTTATGAGTCATTTTGACATAAAACTTTATCTAACTGCTGTTACACGCCGTTTTTGCATTTGGCACGCGCTATAGTGTAAAATACAAGCCATTGTGACTATTTATAATAGACAATCTCAAATATATAAAAATCCAGTGTCATGATGTTTATTCATGATGAACTTCGAAACTACTCAACCACTATTCATTAATGTTTTTTTTTTTTTTTTTTATTGAACAAATTGACTGCAATGTGCCTGATGTTAAGCATAGTACAATCCAAAAACATCGGCAACCACCGATAGACAGATTCTCCATCGCCGGTCGCCGCTGTCATGCCGGCCATAATGACGAAAATCATCCGGTACTGGATATGCACAGGCTGATCCCGAAACGCGACACGCAGAAGCGAGTCACTAAGACGGGCTTTTTCGCCATATACATGGTGGTTGCGACCCAATCGGGCTGTAAAACCCTACCACCCCGCTATCGCCATTGCCTCGTTCGTTGATCAGCAGGGTGCACCACGTACAGGTGAGGTTGGCTTGGATGTCTCAAGTCTTAAGATGTTACTCGACACCCCTTACACCCCAAATGTTGGCATTTATGCATAATTTGGTATAAGTCGAGAGATTGAATTTGGAGATGGAATTTATAATTCGATTAATGGGCTCAATATTTTTAAATTACAAACAAAATTATTGTGAATAATGATTATTGCTATTAATTTAAGTTTCATCAGTCTCGAAGAGATGGCACTTTAAATTAGTTTGTTGACAGAAAACTGTATGTTCGACTGTTATAGACATCCCATAGATGGTGACAATTTTTTAAAATTTTCTTATTAATTTTAATTCAACATGTATTAACTGAGCCACGGCAACGCATGACGGCTCAGGTAGTGAATGTATATTAAGAGAAAAATAATAATGCTGGAGATTTTATTAACCTTGCACTACGACTTTTAACAACGGGTGGTAGTTGCTCCGGATCACCGACTAGAAGGAATTTTCTCGCCGCAAACAATGGCCTTAGTACTGTGCTTTGTAATACCTGAAACATTTTTATAGATGTATGGAATACATAAAAATCAAATGAATTTGAAATTAAGACATTGATGAATTGAATGGATATCGTTAGTGGAAATTATTGAAGATTGAATATTACTGGCAATAACATTAGAATCATTTTACAAAATCACACTTTACACTAATACGGAAATGAAGAGTTCTCTGTTAAAATATTATATCATGTTTAATTCCATTAATAAAAAATAAATACATGAAATGAGTAAAATAAACATAATTACCTGAGTAGCCTCATCTACTATGCATATATCAAACATAGTTCTTGCAAGCATAGCGTGTGCAGCTCCTAGACAAGTCACCCCAACTACTTCCTGTAACAATTTACCAGTAGAGTCTCAGTAATCCGGCACTTCAGTAGTCCGATACGTCCAATAATCCGACAACTCTCTCTCACGGTTCCCTCACCCCTCGCTACTTTCGTTCCTTGCTTGGGTACTACTATCACTATAACCTCAAAAACTTCTATACAATTTTTCTATACAATCCAATAATCCGACACCCCCTTGTTTTCAATAATGACGGATTAGTGAGACTCTAATGTATATAAATAAAAATCAATTGCAGAAATTATGTATGCGCTTCACTTTAGAACAGCTGCATCTAATTGACTAATACTTTTATTGATGTGTGTGTATATAGGAAATATTGGACAATTGTACAGAAAATTGAATACATTGGGTTCAAATTCCCAAATCAAAAAGTAAGTGAATAAGTAAGACAGATAACAAAACGAATATCTTCAAAATAATTGATTCGTTAATAAATACGTATGACGATAAATATCATAAAAATACAAAACCTCTAGTTGGTTTCAAAAGACATTTATTATCCTTAGAAGAACCTGTATCGTGAATTAGTAGCTATATATTTTTCTTCTTTAAAGAAGACTTACTTACGCTCTTACCAAAGTCAAGGCATTCGAGAAAAAGATGGATGGTTCACGTAGCCTAGTCCTATTTGGATTGATTAAGTTATTCTAGGACATACCCTATACCTATTTATATTAATTAATATGTTCGATTTGTCCCAGACTCATTTGGATTGATAAAGATATTTCATTTGTCCCAGTCTCATTTAGATGGATTACATAACCAAGTACCAAATAATCATTGAACTTAAGATTGATTAAGATACCATTTAAAAATACTCACCATTGAATCATATAGCTCTTCAAGTTCTTGTGATGTTGTACAATTTGCAATCAACGTCTGTTCGCTACGCGCAATTAAAGAAGTAGCGATACGTGACGAAGAACCTAATCGCATTATTTTCATTGATTCTGGTAATCTGTAATAAAAAATACTCCATTGATGTAAATCTTGATACAGTACAATTTTAAATTTGAGAAAATATTTAAATAAAAAAATTGAAAAAAAATGATTTTACTTCAATACTTTATGTTAGCACGATGGCTACTGTCAAGAAGTTTTTACCTCTACCCTCCAACCAGGAAGGAGTGGGAAAATATAAAAGCATAAGAAATGCGGGTAGCCTTTCTCTCGCCTCGTCCGACCGTCAATAAGGTATAGTTATATTGTCTTATAGAATAATTCTTACGGACAGATGAGCTACTGTATTTCTTTATGTATAAATGTGTCTATGTAGTGCGAAGAGACAAACTGTCGTATTTTTTATATAATTACTTTTTGTATGTTTAACGTGTCTCTATATTTTATGAACATCATTTATATAATGTAATTTGAAAATAACCATTAGTATGGTTATTACTATAAATTGAGTAATATTATACGGAACCAAAAATGAAAATATAATGTTTAAATAATGTAAAATATGTAAATGTATGGCTGAACATGCCGCAGTAAGTAACGCATAATGTACGAATTGTAAGGACATCATTGTAGAGATAAACCCGGAAAAAATATGTTTGTCGCCGGCTCGTTACAAACGATTGTAAATTCCATTAATGTACAATCCACGTTGACGCTCTTGCTGTGCTTTACTCGAAGAAGGAAATTGACCAACTGACTAACAATAATTATAGACAGTCTTAAACTAAAAAAATACCTGTTTAATAGTGTATCGACAGCTGAATGTGTGTGAGCGGTGACCAGAACCCGTTGCTTTAATCCAACGAGCATTTGTATGAAAACGCTTATAGTTTGAGTTTTACCTAAAATAATTAGCATGACATATCATTACACCCAAAGCAGAAAGTTGAAAATAAATTACATTCCATAGTTATTATAATTTTTTTTTTACCAGTGCCAGGTAATCCTTGAAGCAATCCGTAATCTTTCAAAGCAAGCGCTTTAAATACAGCTCTTTGTTGTTCAATATTCAATGACCGCATCAATTTTGTACCGAGCCTGCCTACTTCACGTGGAAGTTTTAATTCAAATTCTGGTTTGGATTTATCGATTATTAATCTAAAATGTACAATTTTAATTAGGAAAATTATTTACAATATCAGATCTTTTCTTTGGTAATAGTTAAATAAACATTCTACCAATTTTTTTTATTTTATTTTGTTGTCGCGATCTGGTTGGTGATATTTCGGGATCTATGTATACCCATAAGATAAAATACTAGCAAATCGACATAAAGCAAGGACTGTCAATGGATTTTAGATTTCTCAGTCGTCGCTACTTTTTTTTAAATTGTAATGAGCTTAAGATCAGGCTCAGTCCTGATACTTTGTCATGTTCGGAATAAAAAACCATTAGTATTCCGCCTGCCTTGAGGATTCCAGTCCAATGCCTGATTAGGGATATGGCTGTTGTCCCTTCACAAAGTGTGGCCGGTCCGGGTCCATTTTCGACATCGCACTTGATGGTCTACGGGCTCTTCATGGCACATTTTCTACAACTCTGCATTGCTGACTGTCACTGGCCAGAAGATTCTCAAGATATGACGTAAACTGCGATTAACGCAGACTGGTGTGTGAGATCTACGGTAGTCTTCCATGTCTCACACCCATACATTAAGACTGATTTGACGTTCGACTTAAATATTTTCAGTTTCACTCTTGAGACGTATTTGGATTACCATATTGGCCCGAGACACGCGAAGGCGTCCTTTGCTTTGGCAATCCGGGATGCAATGTTAAGCTTTGATCCTCCAGTTGGAGACACGACACTGCCAAGGTCAGAAAGTGCCAAGAAATTGGAGACTAATTCCACCACCTTCCCTCCGATTAAAAGCGGGGTGTCATTATGTGAACCCAGTCGTATATCCTTGTCTTTTATACGTTGATCTTAAGGCCCACACGTGCTACTTTGCGTTGCAAGTTGTCGAGCTTATTCGGCATGTTAACACGCCTGCGACTGAACAAGCATAGGTCGTCAGCGTAATCTAGGTCTTCTAGATGGTGCGTAAGACTCTTTGCCATAGTGGGTGTTGCCGATGACACGCGACATGACGCCATCCAGAACCACAGCAGGCATACTTGTCTCACACCATAATACACGCTAATTCTCTCCGAAATCAGTCCATCATGGCGTACCTTGCATGAGTGATTGTCATACGCAGACTTAATTATGTTAATTATTTGGAGGGTACACCAACTTCTGTTAATCGCGCCGATATCACAGACCAACGCAGCGTATCGAAGGCTTTTTAAGGTCGACAAAAAGAGAATAAATTTCCCTTTGAAATTCTCGATGCCTGTTCTATAATAATCCACAGCGTATTAATTTGGTCTAGGCATGACCTTCCATGACGGAAGCCTGCCTGCTTACGATCAGTAATATTTATGTAAAAATATACTAAACGAGCAAAACAGTAAAAGTTCGTTTTAAAGGTATCCCACAGTTGTGTATTACTTTAATGATGAATGAGCACTTTACTATACTATACGTGATATTACTAACTACGGTATTAAAAAACTAAAATTACTTACTTTCTAAGCCTGTCGGCTCTATCGCTATCTTCCATAAGAACACCAAGATTAGTTAAATTTTGTACAACCATGGCATAAGATTCGTACGTATCAATATGATATAGTATATCTTTATTTAATCGTCGACTGAGGTCCCTAAAAATACATAAAATAAATATAACAAAAATTGTGAGACGTAGCGGGACGCATGGCATATGTAAAACCTCAAAATTTATTAAGTACAGGTAATATGCATAAAAGTATAGTTTATGACAGAAAATAGATATTACATATTTTTTCAAGAAAAAGATGGTTCACACAAGAAACATTAATAGTCATTAAATACATAAATCAACATCATATAGAGTGGCGACGCGTCGCCACATCAAAAGTCACTCTGACCCGCAGCTATAGATGTTTCACATCAAAATTAACGTGAACAGGTATTGTAACTTAGTATATCAGATTATTACGTTTTTTCAGTAATAAATATAACATTGCAATTACATTCTAGAACATTGAGTCGCTAAAAAATAGTAGACCACTCTGAAACGGGTACCTACCTGTCGGTGAAAGTCTTGTCAAAATCAATTTATTAGGTTTTGGAGAAAAAGTGATAACAACAAAAAGCTTTAAAAACGTGCCTTGTGCCAATGTGCATGAGAAAATAATAGCTTAAGGGGTAATACCACTAAAAAGAAGGAGACAAAAATTTTTAAGAATCAGTTATTAAATTGTGAAATGACCTCTATGGAAAAATTACCCTCGAAACAAGCAAGGAGCTCGGATTTGCATAGAAACAGATATTTTTCGACATTTCACTTGTCTCATATTTTACAGAGTTCAAGTTATTTTTAAGCCAACAAAAAGAATATTGTTGTGAAACATCTATAGGTGCGGGTAAACCTGATCGTTGGCGTCGCGACGCAATGCCATGCGTAAGCGACTGTGCGCAATCTGTGAGCTCGCATACCTATAATAGTGTAATTTGAGAATTAGAGATTCGTTCGATTTTTTTTTTTTTTTTTTTTTTTATCGCTGCACGACAAAGTGACTGTGCTATGCCTGGTGGTAAGCATAGTACAATCCAAAAACAACGGCAACCACCGAGAGACCGATCATCCATCACTGGTCGCCGCCGTCATGCCGGCCTGTGTAAATGTCTCTTCACGTTACGCTTGAAGGACCCCATGTCATAGGAAGGAGGGAACACACTGGCCGGGAGATTGTTCCACAGTTTCACGGTACGGCAAAGATATGACGATGCGAACTTTTTAGTTCGTGCCCAGATAGGATTCACTGTAAAACTGTGGCTCCGAAGACCAGCGCGCGTGGTACGGTTATGAAAAGGAGAGGAAGGGATCAGATTGAATAGCTCATCAGAACACTCACCATGATACAGACGGTAGAACACACTCAGTGAGGCTATGTCCCTGCGCAACTGAAGCGGCTCTATATCCACTTTTACATCTGCATCATTCACAATGCGGATAGCCCGTCTCTGCAACCTGTCCAGGGTATCCAAAAGGTATTTTGCGGAACCGTCCCAAAGGTGCGAACAGTATTCCACGCAAGGCCGAACTTGTGCCTTGTAAAGGAGATATAGCTGTTCAGGCATGAAAAACCGTCGCACCTTGTTCAGGATTCCGAGTCTCCGAGATGCAGTGGAGATCACGCTTACAATGTAATCCCTAGAATTGAGGTCGCTGCGAATATCTATGCCTAAAATATTGAGGCTATCTCGCATTGCGAGCGAGACGTTCTGAAGAGTTGGAATGGGGGTAAATGGGTATTTTTTGCAGGAAAACGCGCACACCTGTGTTTTGTTGGCATTAAATTGAACCAAATTACTTGCTCCCCATTTTGAAATGCGAAGCAAGGACCGGTCAAGCTCAGCCACAAGTTCTTGCCGTCTCTGTTCTGTTTCTCCCCGACCGCTAGAAGGCTTGCTGTAATAGGACTCATGGATGGTGCTATCATCTGCATAGCAATGGATATGGCCCAGAGGCAACATATCATTGATATGCAGAAGAAATAGAGTAGGTGATAGTACAGAGCCTTGAGGAACTCCAGCATTTATTGACATGAACTGCGAATCACATCCATCAACAAGGACACGAATTCTGCGCTCATGTAGAAAGCTAGAGAGCCATTTACATAGATTGTCGGGGAGTCCGTATGCCGGAAGCTTTGAAAGAAGACCACGGTGCCAGACCCTATCAAATGCCTTGGCAATATCGAGACTGACTGCCAGGGCCTCACCGTGCCTATCAATTGCCTCCCCCCAGCGGTGCAGTACGTAAGCTAGAAGATCACCCGTTGATCGGTTTTGGCGAAAGCCATATTGCCGATCGTTAATAAGCGAGTGATCCTCCAGATAACGGACAAGCTGGGTGTTAATAATGCGTTCCATGATCTTGCACAACACTGAGGTTACGGCAATTGGACGGTAGTTGTTAGGGTCCGACCGATCCCCCTTCTTGGGAATCGGTTGAACGTTGGCCTCTTTCCAAGCCCGGGGCACGACACCAGAGACGTAAGACAGGCGGTATAAGCGCGTAAGTATTGGAGTCAACTCGGCTGCACATTTTTTTATAACAACCACTGGGATACCATCCGGGCCACTAGCTTTCCGGACATCGAGTGATCGAAGTTCTTTTAGTACGTCACGTTGCCTAAATCGTAATTCCGGCATGGTGAAACCGCAGCAAGGAATAGTTGGCGGTTGAACGTTTCGATCATCGAGCCAGGAATTCGCCGCAAAGAGATTGCCTAATAGTGTCGCTTTCTCCTGCGGCTCGTAGGCTAAATTCCCATTAGGGTACCTCAGTGGCGGGAATGTTGGACGACAAAAATTGACTTGCACAGCTTTGGCCAGACTCCAGTAGACTCGACTGTTAGTTGGATGAGTTACGAGTTCATGACCTAAGCGTGCAATGCGCTGGGAATCCGCTCTAGAATAGGCCCTCTTGCAAGCTTTGGTAGCAGAGTTATATGCTGATTCGAGTAATTTCAGTGTTTCACATCTGCCCGGCGTCCCTTAACGCCTCAAATATTTTTCTTATCCTAAGATAGTGTTATCCCTTCAAGAAAGAGTTTATTTTAATGTCAGATATTTTATTTATTTGTTATGGACATGATACAGAATATTATTAAAAAAAATACCGCTCCAGTAATATATGTAGCTCATTATTATTAGCAACTGTAATAACTCCGGCTGCGATCCAAGGCCGTTTATCAATGCTGACTATAGAAAAATCACCATTTTGCGGACCATTTACTGTCTTATCATTACCATTACACGTACCTGTGAAAAAAAGGGAATTCTTACTCCAATGATCACAACAATCACAAGACAACAGAAACCAAAACATCTTCCAAGTACTACATTGATCTAATAATGTTTCTTACTATTCATTATACAGAATTTGCAGAGCATACAATTATAAAGCAAGAGATTTGGATATATTTCATGGGAATATAAGCAAGGTTTATAGTAGTCTTAATAATATTTAAATGATATAAAAAATTATATTGGCATGTAACTTAATTGTTTCTGTAGCAACTTTCACAATTTCCTTTTTTTTTCTTTAATTACATTACATTCTATAACATTAATAGGGAGACATATTTAATTTGTACTCTCTTGTTCAGCCACAATATTTTTTTTTTTTTTATTGAGGCACAACAAAGTGACTGCACTATGCCTGATGGTAAGCATAGTACAATCCAAAAACAGTGGTGACCACCGACAGACAGAACATCCATCGTCGGTCGCCGCTATCATGCCGGCCATAATGACGAAAATCACCCGGTACTGGATATGCAGAGGCTGATCCCGAAACGCGACGCGCAGAAGCGAGTCACTATGACGGGCTTTTTCGCCATATACATGGTGGTTGCAACCCAGTCGGGCTGTAAAACCCTACCACCCCGCTATCGCCATTGCCTCGTTCGTTGATCAGCAGGGTGACCCACTTGCAGGTGAGGTTGGCTTGGGTGTCTCAAGTCTTAAGATGTTACTCGACATCCCTTACACCCCTATAAATATTTAATAATCTAATTAATAATTATTAAACTGTAATTAGTCGCCTACCTTGACGTGCAAATCTATGAAGGTATCTATCTTCGAATGGCGATACACTTTTTAATTGCAAATTTGATGCGCAGGTACCACGTTTAGTCCTGTAATTAATATGAAGTTTAGTTTTTTAGTTAACTCTCAGAAAATTACTCAGTTTTATGAACGATAGAGGTTTTCCTAAATGCAGATTAAACCAGTGCGAGGGCTGTAGGAAATATTACTAAAAAACCTTTGTAATCATATCATGCCCGCGAGGAATAGTTACTTTGGGCTCAAGAGGACAAAAACCCAATTTTGAAACATTCTTCAATGGTGCTCCGCTCCTATTGGTCTTAGCATGATGATATATAATCTATAACCATCCTCGATAAATGAGCTATATAACACTGAAAGAATTTTTCAAATCCGACCAATAGGTACTGAGATTACCTCCTACAAATTCACAAACTTTACCTATTTATTTCGACAGTGAATTTTAGGGCTTAAACCCTGCTAAAATTTTCATATAACTCTCGTACATTTTTCCTTCAACGGAGTGGCAATGACGTAAGTTAATAGCCACTATTTTCTTTAATTTATCAATATTTAAAAAAAATCAAATGCCTCAAACGCTGAGGGTTTCAGCTCGAATGGGTCGGCACGCCTGGAATAGTACCACCCTTTCACAGAAAACCAACGGGAAGTAACAGTACTTAAATCGTTGCATTTCGTTCGATCAGTAAGAGCGCGGGAGGCCCACCTCCCCTTCTCCCTCCCTCTCTCTCCCCTCCCACCTCCCCCACCAACACTGCTGGCGACGCACTTGCGATCCCTCTGGTGTTGCTGGTGTCTATGGACGGTGGTGATCACCTAACATCAGGTGACCTACCTGTTCGTTTGCCTCCTATGATATAAAAAATACTATAAATAATGATAAAAAATCAAGTTTTCATGGATTCGTAATTTTTCATGCAATTTTAAATGGCAATCAAGATAAACAAACCGTAATCAATATCTATTTTAAAGAAATCTACGTTAATCTATATGCCTAAGTAATTAAACTGGAGATTTCACTTCTTCTTCGATCTCACCTTTTCTCAACACTGTCCGTCCACAATGAGTGCAAAGGGGAAGCAGTCAGCTGCACATTTTCCTCCATCTTTAATAACGCCGTCCAATGCAAGAAATATTTAATGTGATCAGGAGACAAATGCCCTAAAGCTTGATCACGTAATTTCGATAATGGATGAGTCTCTGAAACACTAGGGCCATCTGTGTGCCTATGGAAGTATAAAATGTTCATTTAATTTTTTGTGGAACATCCACTGGTGCGCCTTGGCAGTAGAATCGATCCATATGCCGTCACGTCATACGGTATGACGCTCTCGTATGACGTTACGACCCCTTTCTCCACCTCTCTCGATTCTTTTGTGTGTTTATGTGGTACTACACTTGCTTCTCTGTGTGAACTGCGTAGTTTCTATTAGACTAGAGTATACGTGACACGTTTACCACTGACTTGTATGCATGATTTTTATTCTTGAACTTATACTTCTTTTGGCGCGTTAGGGAAAAATGATGAGAGTAAATTTTACGATGCGTGCGAACACCGTCACGGAAACCCGACACCTTGAAGTTATTATTATGCGCGCGCACACCGTCACAAAAAACTGACAGCATGAAGTTATTACGATGCGTACGCATACCGTCACGAAAAACAGACACCCTGAGGTTAGCTGTAGTAAAGATTTTGTTTCTTTGTATTTGTTGTTTGTATTTCTTTATATTCAAACTTTCAACGTGTTAAATAGTTTTTTCTATTGTTAGTGTCGTTTTTTCTACAAACGTAGAATAAAGCGAAAGATAAAAATTTAGATTTTTTTTTATCTTGTTAAGCCAAAGAAGTATAACTTCTAGCGCGTGTACATAGTACACACACATTTTTTTTTCTTTTAAATATTGTTTATAATATTACTCTGTAATTATTATTGTACTTAAATAATAAGAATATATTGATTTTATTAACGAAACTTTTCCTTTTTTATCATATTATTATTTATTCCCTTAATTGTTTTTTTTTATTAACTATTATTAATTATGAATGCATGACAAGTGCATGACAATACGGCGCTTAGTTATCAAAATCGGAACAACAAATCCCTTACAAATTATCAAACAATTACGATAAGAGGATTAATTATGATAAATGTATAATTTATGGATCTGAAATCAATTCTGATTACTTTTTAAATTCTTTTATATAATTATATGATGATTTATATAATGTTATGTAAAAATTTAATAAAGAAACTTACCAAAGATGTAAAGAGCAGAGTGTAAGATAAGGACACTTAGTGCACGCATTCTCATGATGTACTGGATCTGGTAGCTTTTGTTGTAATAATAAAGAGGCATCCTCTATGTCGGTCAGTTGCTCTGCATAATTTTTATAATATTTGAAATATTTTATTGCATATTGCTGACTTAGATCAGACCATTCATGTCTATCGAAATGTTCTCTGTATGTCATATTAAATTTACTATATAATAATATAATATACATACATACATACCGAGAAAACAAATGACTGGATGGTAGATGTTGATGAATATAGATTGTTATCATATCAGTGTGTAATAGTATGGTGAGTCAGATACGTTTTTATTACAAAAAAGTTAAATACGTATTGAATACTTGCTTTAAAAAGGTTACGTTTGAAATGCACCGAGCTCGCTGAGTGTTCGCCATCGCTCTTTTGTCTCGCTTTGGTTATGTTGAGTTAGACTTGCGAAAAAACGATAAGGCGAACTGGCCTCGGGCGAGCGCGGTGCATTTAGTACGAAACCATTTTAAAGAAAGAATTTAATACGTATTTAACTTTTTTGTAATATACCTAAAAATAAGTTTTTTTAGGCAAACATCCGATCACAAATCCCTTATTATTCTCCTTTTCTTAACTTTTATTCAATTGAATATATCGGCCAAACTCTACATTTGTAGGATCCAATTAGGTGAGCCCCTTTAGAGTTATAAGAGACTTGTAAAGCCTAATGTGACTCACATAATTTATTATTTTATTAATTTCATTTATTTAAAATGCATCTATTGATTTCTATTGTATGAGGTTGGAATAGTCAGCAAGGATGAACGCACTGAAGTCTTCTTAAAATAAAAAATAATAATGTTATTCAGCTGGAATCAGAGCTCAGAGGAATACATTATTCCTCGCTCTCCCTTCACAAAGCAAAAAAATAATATATTATCCGGGCAATATCAATGTCATTGCCCGAAAACTCGTTACGAACTCCTACTTAATACATCCCTATAATATTTATTATACTCTTTGATACATTCACAGTACTAAGTTGAATTAAGTAAAATGATTAAAATTAGACAATTTAATTCACTCCCATCATTTCAACCCAATGTACTGATTTTAATAAATTATATTACTCTCTCTAACATAATAAGGCATTTTAAGTACAGTTACAGCTGAACTGTCCAAAACGATAAGGGTTTAAGATCCATACAAACAAAAGAAGACGTTATGATGCACTTGTCAGCAGACTGTTGGCAGCGTAAGTTTTAAAGATATACCGTATTTATTAAAAAAAATTGCTAGATATTTATAAACATGATCCGCCATCTTGAGATCTGGGACTTAAAGAATCAGCTGAGGAGTTAAATTGTTTTTTTTTTACCTACCAGAGCTAAGCACCTCAGGCCACATAATTTATGGAACCTCAGTTTATAATTCAAAATTTAAAAGCTTTACTTATATGTACTGTTCATATTAAAGAAAGTTATGATTAAAAAACTTACCCGAATCACAATCTTCAGGTCCCTTTGCAAGGTACTGAACTAATTGGTTCCGAAGCATGACCAAGTCTCGTCGCTCCGGATACCCACAGCTTACCTCTCTTATATCTACACGATCCCTGGATAAATAGACATTTCAAACTATACTGATATACAAATTCTGACACGTTGTCAAGAGTACATAATTGAAAAAAGGGTAGACTTCACTCAGAAAAATAACTAGGTCAACAGTACAGTAAGACAAGCGAAGCCGAGAGCAAAAGCTAGTAGTGTATAAGCAAAAGCAGTTATAACTAGTCATCTAGGCAAGATTCGGCTTCGAGAAAAAGTAAACTTCAAAGTTAAGATTACTTTTTGGACTGAAAATCGTGTTTGGTTGGTGTTTTGCAATTAGATATTGGTAATTCATATAAATAGTTGGTGATACCTTAAATATAGTAATAAACCACGTTGTAAAGATGTTGTAGGGTCCTCGTTTCGCTGCAAACTCAGCATCATACCATATAAGACTAGTTGGCCTCGATGTTCCACAGACATAGACGCTTTACCACTCTTTATCTCTAACGGTACAAGCGCTTTTTGTGGTCCTGTATAGAATAGTGCCATTATTTCTCAGGTAAGCGTCAAAACGTCGGCTTTAGTTTGAACATACAACTTCTTTGGGAATTAAAAGATAAGCCATGTTGGTCAGTGGGGTTTGACCGATGGCCAAGGGGTTTGACTTTACTTTTACTGATAGATATACATTGGTAACACTATCGGCTGTTGGTGAAGGAAAACATTAGGAGGAAATTGAAACCTATGAAATTTTTTGGTAGTACCATATTATGTTGGTAAAATATAGAACTATAAAATTATCGAAGTTAGAAATCGCCAATACATTTTACAAATCGCTGGACATAATGCCCATACTTCTCTCAGGACAAGGTATTACAATGAGTTTCTTACAGTCTGATGTGAGAATGACAAGATATTGAATATTCAATATACATATATATGTGTATATAATACTCAATTCAATGATGGATTTCCGCAAAGTAACGCCTTCTTCAATCAGACAAAATATTGTTTAAGCTTATTTATTGTACATTCATTTTTATACAATAATACTATAAATAAAAAGGTGTAAATACCATAACCTACATCATATTTTTACAAAATCATTAGCACGATAACGCACACATACATAAAGTAATATTGTTACGCCACACTGTCTTAGATAAAATGTAGGAGTAAGATGCATATCCTCAATACCGGCGGTGAAAAAGAAATAGTTACACTACTTAGATACGGGGATATTGATGAGGCAGCCGTTAAAAATAAGCTTGTTAGCCATATGTTAACAAGGCGGTATCGAACCGCATATGACGTATCTATAGCTGTCTAGTTATAGTATCATTGTCTCTATAGTCAAATCAAAAATATTTAATTCAATTTAGGCCCTAAGAAGCCTCTTATGAACGTCAAAACCACCACCGATTTGGAAAACAACCCAGTCATTGAATCTTTTAACGTATATAATAATACGTATCCAAATTTCTATTGAAATATAAAAAAAAGAAACATAAAACAGTTCCGAAAAATAGGTAAATGTTCAAAACAATGTACCTTTACGATCATGTATTGTTACTTGCAACGTGGCGTCGATTTTTCCCTTCAAGCCTAGTTGTGGACAGCATAGATTTTCCTCTATATCTAACACTTTATCTATATGCCCTTGCCAATTTTGTTTGTCATTCTACAAAAATGTATATAAATATAATTTATTACCGAGACACAGTGTACATTCTTGAATATATTACCGTCAAAAAAGAGGGGAATATCTGTTTTTTTATGTTGAATTGTATATAAATTCAGAATTAAGAAAGAATGGTGCCTGTAATAGTGTTTTCTTTGTTCACCTAAGATTTTGTGTTCTCAAATTACACTTAATTAAAAAAACAAGTTAAGTAGCTTGAAATCAATTTCTTTCAGTTAGATGCACCCCTTTTCATCAGGATCAGACTATAGTATTTTGAAGAGAATAACAATAAGGAATTATTGATTAGTGTTGTACCTAAACAAAGTTACTAAGATTTAAGCTTATACGTTTAAAAGAATCAGGACAACGTTTTACAATTTTAGTTTGGAATATTTCAGAGATGACTAATATTTAAAATAAAATTCTTTGTATATGAATAAACCTGATGAAAAGGTATTAATTTAAATTTATAAATATGTATAGGCTTTTTTTCTCAAAAAAAAATAATATTATAAATTGGGTTTCTACATGAGGATAGAACAAGATAATATATTAAAGACATTCTTCTAAATGACTAAAGAGAGAAGACTTTTCCTTGAGAATTTTTATCATATATGATATAGTGTTACTATATATTTCAAATTTAGTAAACTGTAAGCCTTACCACAATATTTTTTGATTGGCGGGTTACATACGTCTGCATGAACTGTGCTAACGGTTTTATATAACTTTGCAAATTAGAACGAGTTTCTTCCTCAGTTATACCAGCATCAAACAGCATCTGTGTAGACACCTTTATAATCTGTTCTGCTTCGATTCCAAGCTGTTCCGAATTTGCTATATTATGAGTAAGCGCTTTCTGTACCAACTCATGAACTAATATACCTATAGTCATCTGAAAGATTATCAAAAACACGTCATCCATAAATTATGTTATAACATTTTGTAGCCCTTTCCCAGTCGTTGATCACAATCACAGATGATCACAATCGTGTTACCCTCCTAATCTAATGTACGCACGTATGTTTCGAATTTATAAATTACTAGAGAGCGAACAGTGCCCTGCCTTGATAACAAAAAAATAATCTAAAATTCAACCACAGCGCTACCTACTGGGTCCAAATGTGAATCTAAATCATTCGCGGATCCATTGGAACACGCACACATGCAATACGCAACATGAATTTGACTAGTATACATTGCAACTCTACAACATAGTAATTATAAAACTCAAAATCAATAAAGTTACCGATTAGAACAAAATTATTAAAACACTAGGTAGACTATGTCGTTTTAGTCAAGCACTACTGTTACGCAGGTAAATATCAGCCGCAGTGTTGAAAAAATGCTAATACCTGTTTAGGTCATATTTAGTTCATTCTTTTTACTTACAGCCGTATTTGCTGAATCTATTCCTTTCCATCTCTCTTGCAATATCGCCTTTCGTCTACAGAATACACCGCCAACAACACTAGTGCTAGATATAAGATGATCTGGTCTCAGAACTATTAAGCCTGATGCACTAGTAACACTGTAGGTGTTTGATGCATCACGAGTTGCAAGAACACTGACTATGTCGCCAGGAGTTAGAGGTATATTTAGCCTGAAATATTTATTCTTATTTTTTATAATCATAGAAATCACAGTATTTTTGGAAACTAGTGATTAAATATTAAAAAGGTTATGTGAATTATAACTAAAAACAGAGGTCCAGAAAAAAAAATCACAGAAAATACATATTTATGCTGGTGTATTATTAGTAGGGGAGAGTGGGGTAATTGAGAGCGACGGGTAATTGGAAATAGTTAGATAAATAGTACATCTCCCCGTACTACACTGTCGCGAACCTATTCTACGGCTGAATGGAGAGCCATTCATTGCGTATGCGAAAGTAGGATTGAATGGACGCACTAGTTTTGTCACTGTAAGTCGAACAATTATTTTTGTATTTTCGATATAATTTTTGTCATCAGTTATAACGCATGTAAGTATCATATTGTTGAGTTCAAAGGTATTATGTTTTTGCTCATATCATACACGCAGTATCTGTTTTCAAATGTAACATAGATTGAAGTTAATGAAAAATGCTTTTGAGAGTGGTGGCCATTTTTATGTATATTGACTGATTCGGGTAATTGGGAACGGCATTAGGTGGATAATTTGGAACGTTCACAATTACCCCTTACCCTCCTAATTACCCATAGAACTGCTGGTTGATTGTGTAAAAATATTTAAACTTTACAAATTATTTCAGATGCCTTGTAATTACGTAAGAAAGATCGATCAAACGTATTTCTTAATTACTTCATACAATTCCCTTTTCCCCCGCGGGATGATCTCAATTACCCCATAGGGTATCGGGTAAACAGGAACGGCAATGTTTTTTGTTTTCGTTTATATTTTTATTAAAACGTAAATTAAAAAAAAAACTTTTTATGACTACTAAATACATAGATAACTAAAGTACATGTAGCAATAAAAATTGATTTAATTTATAACCTTCGTCTATTATTTTATAGCGTTTGAAGTTAAGTGTTCCCAATTCCCCCACTCTCCCCTATATTTTAAAACTTCCGAATATATATGTACATATGCTAGTGGTCCCGACGGACGTTGTCCTGTCTTGATAGTAAAAAAATATGGAACTATGGAACAATCTCCCGGCTAGTGTGTTCCCTCCTTTGTATAACATGGGGTCCTTCAAGCGCAACGTGAAGAGACACTTACGCAGGCCGGCATGACAGCGGCGTCCGCCGAGGGATGGCGTGTCTCTCGGTGGTCGCCATTGTTTTTGAATTGTACTGTGCTCACCATCAGGCACAGTGCAGACACTTTGCTGTGCTACAATAAAATATATATATATATCTGAAATTCAACCACAGCGCTACCTACCGATCCCAATTGTAGATCTAAACCATTATCGCATCCACTAGAACACGCACACAAAATTCATCAAAATCGGTCCAGCCATTTAGGAGGAGTTCAGTGGCATACACATATACAGAAGAAATTTATATATGAAAGAAAAGATTGATATTATATATAAGTTCTTTTGTCAACTTTTTTTATTTATAGTGAAAATACTGGTAGGTAATTTTAAACAAAGTTAAGAAAGGAAGACTATTTGTTTTGTATCATGGCAAAGTGTGCCTGTACCTGACACTAGGCAAAGTGCAATCCAAAATGAGAATGACCACCAAAAGATCACAAACAACTTAACACGTTCACGCCGGCGCGTACCACCGGTGGGCCGCACTAGACTGTCTTTTCTGGCGGCGCGTACCAGCGGTGGTACGTATTCGATTGTACTATTTTTAATAAATAAACGTTAAATTCTCATTATTTCTAATAGCACAATCGAATACGTACCACCGGTGGTACGCGCCGCCAGAAAACACAGTCTAGTGCGGGCCACCGGCGGTACGCGCCGACGTGAACGTGTTAAAGGGGTATCTGTGCAGAGTTCATTACCATATGCTTGTTAGTCACAAGAAAGGTAGGCACAGATACTTCCTTAGTAATCCGGTGAAGCTGTTAAGACCTTTTTAGGTCAATAACGTAGTCAAATTGAGAAAAAAAATGCTTAAATTCTCCCATGTTTTCTAGATAAGCCCTAAATGATCTCAGAGTACATCTAACCTAGGTTTCGCATTATGATGGGTGTTACAGTTAGTAAAATAGTACCATCAGAGCTAAATTTTTTCTTGGTTTGTACTACATACAGTACTCATGGGCACAGTAAAATTTGAAAATTAAAAAATTCAGTGGGTAATTCTATGTGAGTTTTTGAATGTCATTGTATAATAATCATGGTATTACTTACCAAATTCCTTCAACGATACATTTGCCTGTATTGTTGTTTGAATTCTTTAACAGAAGCTCTACTTTGTGTGCAAGTCTATTCACTGTTATTATTTCACAATGTTGCATTATACTTAGATCCAGGTCATTGGGGCAGTCCTGTAATTAGTAATTCATGGTCTCTTCAGATTCATGAGAGTATTTACTAAGATATATAAAAAAAATACTAACCAAATCAAAATCTTTAAGAGTCCAATCATCACTGAAACTATCAAATTCATTAAAATCCAAAGCTTTTACAGTAGATCCTTTTTTTGAAGGTGATAACAATTTCTTTAACTTCTCTGGTGATTGTGAATATATAATTGGTGAACATATGAATTCTGGAAAACAACTTTTATTTAACTATTGTATTTAGGTCACTGCAATTAGTTTTATCAGACAAAATGAATAAAGCAAACTTAATAAGTATCCTACATCAATATTACTAAATTATGGAAGGATAGATAGATCCAAGTGAACATTAATTTCTTTTAATTTTACCATATAATGCTCCTTCATTTCTTTCTTATAAAAGTTAAAAATAAGTGAATCTAGTTTTGTTTGCAGACATTTTTATATTTGAAGGGCTGAATGTTAAAACTGGGTGATTCCATTCTTTTTTCAAAATGATTTTTTTGTAGATTATGGCCATAAAAATACTCATTTTATAATTGACTTTCTAAAACAAGTGTAAAATGTATTGTGTCACATTTTTTTGATGTTTTTTTCAGTTTATTGGTGCACAAAACTGACTACAATCTAGTTACATACATAAGAATGAAAAGTATTGTAAGCGTGCGATGATTGCAGTCTTCTAGATGTAGACACAGCATGCACATAAAATATAAAGAACAGACATTAGGCGGTACAAAAACTAAATAGATATATCATAGAAGATAACAACCTAGAAATTACATTATTTAAGTGTTTTAAGAGTATTTTTAATACAGATAACAGAACCTGAAAATATGTCAATCTCTGTGCATACAGCGTTACAGAAAGAGGACATACAATATACTGGCGAATGTTGACTGAAATTTGATCTGCAATGAGGCAAGTATAAAGTTTTGTATTTCTTCTTTAACAGTGGATTACTAGCTAAGTCCATACTTTGACCTTATCAATTATTGTTGTTATTAGGTATATAATATCATACAGAAGACAATTCCAAATACATATAACATACAAAATTTCCTTTCAAAATCAGCCACTCTGATGTATTAGAAGTCCATCATAGGATGCTTTCAATATTAAAATTTTCCCTTTGTAAAGTTTTGTAAATGTGACTTAGCCAGTTTTTCCCTTAAGCTCTAATTAATAATTTAATAACTTTAGTAGTATATTCAAACTTGTGTAGTTAGTTGCTTACTGAAATCACCGAATATAAATGAAATAATTGATAAAAGAAATATTTGTTCAATATATTTTTTATTAATAAAAAAATGTAACCTTGTATGGGACTCATCTTTGTCTCCTTTTTCTTTTTATCTGAATATTTTTTATTGCCCTTAGTCTGTGAGGAATTTTTCAGTGGAGTTGTAACTACTTCACAGTTTTCTGTCAAATCGTTTACACTGTTTTCAAAACTTATAGAAGTTAATGGAGACCTCTGTTGTTTAGACTGCAAAGTATCTTTTGAAAGTAAATTACAGTCACTTTTATGCTCTTTTGTGTTCAAATATATTTTAGGATCTAAATCTTCCTTACGTGTCTGCTGTTTACCGATTTCATTTTCTTTTTTAGGTGATCTTTGTACAGCTGTAAGTTCCACATTACTGCCAGGCGATAAGTGAATATCATTCATCAATTTATGCTTTTTGTGCAATACAGAATTTTCAGAGTCATTTCTACATGATTTATGTTTTGTGTCAGTATCTAAACTTTTTATAGGTGAAGATGCTTTCCTCTTTATACCTTTGTCTGTACATACTGACTGTATTAGTGAAGTTTCTACTTTACCATTTACTAATTCACTAGATTCATCAGATTTATTAGCAGTGGATTCAGTCGTTATTTTAAAAAATTGCGTTATCGGTTTTTGATTTTTAGTACATTCTTGCTGTGGCTGTAAAACGTTGCAAAATATAATTTATTAAAGCTATGATTCATTGAAATAATTTCATTTGGTATTGTGACTATTTACCTTTTTTAAACGAAGTATTTTTCGCATAGTTCAGAGGTTAAAATACTGTTAACGTTGCAAATTGCTGTACTTAACCCTTATCACAATATTCGTATACAATTCTAAGAAGTGATTATTATCCCAATTATTTATTATAAAAAAGATATGTTTATAAGTATCTTGTTGTTTTAAAATTTCTTTCATGAAAGTGACTAACATAAGTACGCAAATTCATAACAATTCAATAATCATATAACGGGTAGGTATAGCAAATCTGTGAATCCAATTCTATCTATGAAATGTGAATACTACTTTTACGACTAATAGTCTGCAGTGAATACAAACAAATACAATTCAAGTATCCAAGCAATTTATAAATAATTCCCTTGAATCAACCATACAATAGGTATTAGGAATGGTCGATATTCGTTGGTGTTGAAGAAATATCGATGTTTTGATGTCGATAACATCACTGTTTTGTTTTCTATAACATCTATGTTATGAATATATTCTTTAGGGTCATCTAACGTTGCATTTACTAGCTACAGACTAGATAATTTCAATTCAAATTTGTTAGCTGTACGAATATTTATTTTTTTGGATGACCTTCTTTTTGTCACTAAGTCCTGTACCATCGAAGGGAACTGACAATATGGATTTTTTTTTCGAACTGACTACGCTATTGACCTAGCAAGGTCAATATGGAAAACACCCGATGACAATTGAACTATTCGACATCGATACTATTGAACCCATGGAAACATCGATGTTTTTCTAATATCGATCATCCCTAACAGGTAATGCAGACTAAAGATAGCGAATATGCTAGATAATAATAAAACGATGGCAACGCTGGAATGGAGTTGGAAACACTGAAGTTCGAAAATATAGATTGATTAAAAATGTGTGAAGTGTATTGTTAGCGTCTTGTAAGTTACAAATGTATAAAGTTATAATTAATAAATATAAAGGTGTAAAGAAAAAACTCGTTGTTATATTTTATTAAAATACATCAAGATAACAATTTGGTAGCAGAGCGTGGTTATCTGGAGCAATTCTCTGGCGTCGTTATTGGCGTGGGTTGTGACGTCATTTTACAATGTGGCGTATATAAGAAATAGAGGAAATATCAATATACGTATCGAAAATGGAAAAGTGTAATATTAAAATTGAGACCCTAACAGGTAACAATTATCCAATATGGCAAATGCAAGTCGAAGCTTTGCTGGATTCAAAAGATATTTTTGATGACGTAATTATTAACGACGAACCCATTGATAAGAATGATGAATCTGACGCTATCTTAAATAAGTATAAAGAATGGCAAAAGAAAAATAAAGAAGCTTACAGTATAATTATATTAACAATGTCACCAGAAATCGCAATGATTTTCAAAGGAATTAAAGAACGCAAAGAAAATTTGGTTAGCATTGAAAACACGCTATGAAGGCGAAGTAGAAGATAATAAAATTAATTAACACCTAAAATTGACAAAATTAAAGAAACCAAATCACGAATCTATCGAAGATTATATCACAAGAGCTCAAGGTTTATGTACAGAAATATCACAATTGGGAAAGGAAATTACTGAAAGAGAATTAGTAAGATATATAGTAGAAGGTTTATCAGAAAAATATAACTCAATTACTACAACACTAATAGCTAACAGAGGCATAACACTATCACACTTACGGCAAATACTATTAGACTTTGAAAAGAAAATTAACGAATGTCATAATAATAATGCATCAGCATTTCGCTCAAACATTCCTAAAAATAAAAAATGTTTTATATGTAATAGACAAGGCCATATTAAAAACCAATGTTGGTTTAATCCACAAAATAAGAGAGTAGAATATAAAAATAAATATAAGAAACATATATATCACAAAAATGAAGAAGCAAAACTGACTGATGGTAAAAGACACAAGAAAAACATGGAATTTGCTTTATTTTCAACATTTTCTAATGATAATAGCATTGAGTGGCATATAAATTCTGCATGTACTTCTCATATGAGTAATAATGAAACATTATTTAATATAAAAAATGAATGTGAAAAAGAAATTAAAACTGCTGACAAAAATATAAGTATTCATTCAATGTTTCAAGGAAATATACCGATGTTATCAGAAAATAAAACAAAATTAAGATTAGAGGATGTATTATATGTACCAAATTTAAATGGTAACTTATTATCAGTATCAAGTATAGTAGAAAAAGGAAATAAAGTTCATTTTGATAAAAATGGTGTTAAAATATATACTAAAGACAATATAATATTATGTACTGGAATATTAAAAGAAGGATTATTCACTGTAAATTTCTTTCAAAGAGAATTTAATAAGGATCCAAGAGAAAAGCATTGGAAAGCTATAAAAAGAATTTTTAGATATATTAAGGGAACACAAGACTTAACTCTTACATACAACAAAGAAAATAAATGTAAATTAAATGCTACATGTGATGCGAGTTGGTGCACTACTGAAGATGGAAAATCATTTGGTGGATATTTCATAAAAATTGGTAACAATATAGTAAACTGGAAATGTAGTAAACAGTGTATAGTGACACTTTCAACAATAGAATCAGAAATGTTAGCTTTTTGTGAATGTACCTGTGAAATTAAATGGTATATAAACTTAATGGAAGAATTACAACAAGAAGATACTATAGATATACCAGTTAAAATAAAGACTGATAGTCAGTCATTAATAAATTGGATAAAAAACCCTAAACAAAGTGTAAATTCAAGACACATAAATAGAAAATATTATTTTATAAAGGATGAATATGAACAAGGGATTATAACACCAGTATTTGTCTACTCAAATGATCAAGAAGCTGATATACTGACTAAATACATAACAGCAGAAAAATTAAATGAGTATTATTTAAAATTTAGGAAGAACTGATTAATCAGAAGGAGGATTTTATTTCAAATTAAGGAGGGAATTGCTAGATAATTTAAAATAAAACGATGGCAACACTGGAATGGAGTTGGAAACACTGAAGTTCGAAAATATAGATTGATTAAAAATGTGTGAAGTGTATTGTTAGCGTCTTGTAAGTTACAAATGTATAAAGTTATAATTAATAAATATAAAGGTGTAAAGAAAAAACTCGTTGTTATATTTTATTAAAATACATCAAGATAACAGAATATCTGTCACAAAAACAAAACAACAGCATAAACCTAACCTGGGAGTTTTTGGCGGGATTTTAGTCTGTCATGTAGTGGATTTTGTATTTTATTCATAATCTTGTCTTATTTGACATTATATTTTGGAAATTTGGTGGTCTTTTAATATAGTTAGTTTATTGTGCATAAGTGAAGTGAATGGAAAATAATACCACGGAGCATGAAATTCTGAGATGCCACAAAAACTCCCTAGCAGGTTCTAGCAAGGAATCCACCATCTTGTTAGAATATTGATCCATACGATGCTTAATATTTAAATTATCGTCTGACGCTTGTGGTATTATTGACTACATGACAATGGCAATAATAATCTGAAAGATTGATTGGCAAAAATAAAGTAAAAAAAACCTAACCTGAATATACGTTTTTTTTCTAGGTTTTGGAAATGAAAGGAAAAAAGAAGCTAAATTCTAATATTATTGTTTGTAATATGTAAAATGAGTTGATGATAAATATTTATATTAAATATTGTAGTCCGGTGAAGCTGTGAAGACCTTGCCAGGTCAATAGCGTAGTCAGTTCGAGAAAAAAAAATATATTAAATATTTCACATCCATTGGGCGTCCTGTGACGATCAAATTCTTATATGCTAGGAATATTTGTAATTATGATGAAAAATGTCCTTGTTCTAAAATTATAGAATTAGATTTGTATATTGTAACTAATAAATTAGATTTGTAAATTTAATAATAGTTATTAAATTTATTAGCTCTGTATTTATATAACGTACTTAGTCTGTGACTTGGCACTACTGTCAAAGACAGTCAAAGAAGAAACCAAAGTTTATAAAAAAAAGGATAATTGAGGTTATGTTTGTAATGTGTTAAAATATATAAAATTTTAAAACTTGTTCATAAAAGTGTATAGTTCTACGACACAAATCAATATCAGGGGATAATTATAAAATGTCTAAAAGGCCTGAGCATCAAGCACCACCTGAAATTGTAAGATATAAACTACTATGTTTTGAATATCGGATTTATTTTTTTATTTTTTCAAGATTTTTATTTAAATTTTATTTCAGTTTTACAATGAAGATGAAGCAAGAAAATATACACAGAAGTATGTGAGCCTAACTGAAGTGTTGTTGAGTAATTCATAAATTATTATTGACAAACATCCTATCGATAAAAAAACAATGATTGTAATGTTTATTTCAGCTCCCGTATAATCGAAATTCAAGGACAAATGACAGAAAGATGTTTAGAATTGCTGTTATTACCTGATGACGCGCCATGCTTGCTCTTAGATATTGGTTGTGGGTCTGGATTATCAGGAACAGTGTTAGAAGAAAATGGCCACATGTGGATTGGCATGGATATATCTCGTGCAATGTTAGGTATTACATGTTATTTAAACGATTGCAGTACAAAATTAATAATACTGGTAATCCAAAAAGTTAACTTTTTGTGAGAAAAGAAAGAAAAAACACTCTTATATGTGGCACTTCTGGTCTCTAACTATAATTCAGCTAGTATCATGTGATAAATATGGTAATCTAAGCAAAAAAGATATTTATGAATATTGTAATTAAGATTGTTAGAAAAATATATGTCATTAGATTTTCATAACTTTCAAAATGTTGATGTAAACAGTCTCCTAGGTTGAATAAAACTAAATTTTAAATCACAGGACATTAAAGTAAAGCTGATCACAGCCTGATGCTCATCAACATAGGCTAATCCAGGCAAATCTATAACAAGGCACTGTGGAAAATTTATCATAATGTGCTTGATAGTTTTAATCTAGTTAGGCACAGATCTCAACTATCCCTTTTGATTATACTAATAATAAATTAACAGAAATCATGAAATGAAACATATTAAAATGTAATTACTAGGTGATTTCATAAGTGCCTTCTTAGGGCTTAAATCAAAGAAAGTGATTTTGTTTTTTATTTTGACTGTTATATGTAGTGTGTGTTTAAAATAACAATTTTCATAGGTTAATGCAGGGCTTTGAAAGAGAACTTTTTTACCATATCACATTTGAGAAACATTTTTAGCTGGTTAGCTGGAAGAGAATGCCTCATGGCATTAAGCTCGCCAATGTACAACTAAATGTGTACAATAAAGAATTCATTCATTCATTTTTTTTTTGTCGATTGCAACTAAAGTTAGATCACATAAATTAGGCATTTAGTAAAGATTTGTTGAAAAAGCAAATGGGTAATGCATAATTATTTTTTACCATTTTATGATGTTCATGCTGTTTGGCAATAATATGAATGATTTACTGAATAACAACTCACACTAGACATGAGTTTACACCCATAAAACATGTACCTCCATGACGAAATATACTTGATTGCAAAATGTTAATTGTGCAATGAAGTAAACCCAGTTTCGGCACCAATTATTTATTAAACTATCTTACTGCAGATGTAGCAATGGAAAGAGAAACAGAAGGTGACCTAATCCTTGCTGATATGGGCGAGGGTGTACCATTTAAAGCTGGCTGTTTTGATGGTGCTGTATCAGTGTCTGCTTTACAGTGGCTATTCAATGCAGATAAGAAGTCACATAATCCGGTAAAGAGGTTGAATAAATTCTTCACAACATTATATGCTTCTTTAGTAAGTGTAATTATATAATATAAAAAAAATATATGTATAATAATTATGAGCAAGAGGTAATGACTAATTATTTTTCCAATAAATTAAATTAATATAAATTCAATATCAAAATTCTACTAAAATAGTAATGTTTTATGTATTCTGTTATCTAACAAATTAAAATTTGTAATCTATAACTTTATTTTTGAAATCCTAATGTTTACCTTTAAAATGTATATATTAAATTAATCAGATATTCAGACTAATTAGTTATAGTATTAGCAGCAGAATTATTTTTGCAGAATAAAGAATTGTAACAGATTACTGTCCAGTAATTCCCATATGTACATAAATTTACCATGAAATTTGAAATCTTTTTTTTCTAAAGGTAATTTTTGAGAAGAATTAAAATATAATATGAGAGAATCAATGCCTTCTATTGTTTGTTGTCATGTACTCGTACATCTACATTAAGACCAAATGCTAAAAATGTACGATTTTAAGTGTTTTTTTTTTTTATAATTACAGTCAAGATCTGCCCGAGCAGTATTTCAGTTCTATCCTGAAAATGAAAATCAAATGGAACTACTGACATCACAAGCTATGAAAGCTGGGTTTTATGGTGGTGTCGTAATTGATTATCCAAATTCTGCAAAAGCTAAAAAATTCTTTTTAGTCCTTATGACTGGAGGAGCTGCTCCATTGCCACAAGCTTTAGGTAAGTCAAGTTATTAAGATAAGTAACCTTACATAGTATTTATCAATTGCATTAAATAATTAATAATGGAGTCTTAATTCCATATTGCAAGTATTACTATATAAAGATTTATTTGCTGTACATTACTACATATGCTTTTTCTAATTTTGTTATGATTTAAAACATTTTAATACCACCAAATATAAAAAAAAACATTGTATTAAACTTTTTTTAAACAGGTACAGATGAATCTGATAATTCACTTCAAGTAAAATATGCAAAGAGAGAAGCAACTAAAGGTATCAGAGGTAAACCACTGAAATATACAAGGTCTTGGATTCTAGAGAAAAAAGAGAGGAGAAGAAAACAAGGAAAGGATACAAAGCCAGATACAAAATACACAGGGAGAAAGAGAAGTGGGCGATTTTGAAAATATGTTTTTGTTACAAATATTTTATTTATTAAATGATCTAATGAAGGACAATGTTTTTATTTGTATTAAAAAAAATGCCAAAATAATTTTCTAAAATTTATAATAGTTACAGTATTTAAAGTCTATCAATGTATTGTTATTTCTTAATGATGTACTTCCACACTGTGTCAACACCATGCCCTATGGTTTCCACAGGAATCAAAGTTGGCAATGGAAATCTACATGCAACAATAACCGTATCATTATTGGTTTCTTTTATGACTTTATCCTCAAAAGCAGACATCATCTGCTCAACACCAAATATTACTATATTATCATATGGCTTCAATTCAAATTTCCATAAATTACATCTGTAGAATTTTGTATTACTGTATTCTGGTTTAAATAATGCTGTTAAACGTGAGTAATATACCAACCATCGATTGAGTTCTACTCCGTGCGCTTCTAACCCTAGTCTGGAAGCCAGAAAAACAATTCTCCCATCTCCAGAACCGATGTCTAATAATTTCCCTTTCCGACCTGTCAAAGCTTTACTAACTCCTAAAAGTTGTTCTGTTGTGGCTGGAACGTAAGGTAAACAATATTTTCTCAAAGCAGGTGAAAC
Organism: Antheraea mylitta; assembly: GCA_014332785.1. Taxonomy (NCBI): domain Eukaryota; kingdom Metazoa; phylum Arthropoda; class Insecta; order Lepidoptera; family Saturniidae; genus Antheraea; species Antheraea mylitta. The sequence goes on along the minus strand of JACEII010000072.1, from coordinate 3,601,472 downwards.
GAAAGGTATACAAATAATACTAATTCCTATAGCTATTCCACCACTTGTGTATATTAAAGCTTTTCCAATTGGTGATAATTTTGTTGAACTCTTACTCTCTCCGCTATACAATAATTCAGTTTCCATTATATATACAATTAAAATTATAACGATAATACCGCCTAACTATACGATAACATTACATTTCCCAAGTTAGGTATTATCCACGAGAACATATAAATTTATAAAAAGAATATTTTGATAAAAACAGCTGAGCTGACAAAGATATTTTTTATTTAAAAGTTTCTGGATCCATGTCTTTTAAGCAAAATCAAATAAATATTTGGCAACATTACGACTAATTAGATTTTTATCGTGAGTTTTTTTATTGGTGGTTTATTTATTGGACTCAGAGTGTTATCTTGAATCTACTTAGGATTTCATATAATTTGACACATCCTATGCTTTTTTCCGTTGTTTAGTTAGAAGTTATTTATAAGCTTGCTCTTTAATTGTGTAAAATTGATACAGTATATAGTGAAAATTTGCATACTATAATTTGTTTACTTTGCTGAAAATTGATGTATAAATTGAATATAAAAACACGTGAACATGAGTGTGAAATTTTTATCATAGGAATTTCACTGGTGTCTAATAAAATCCCACTTTTATAGTTCTTCATAACTAGTGCTATACATATTCTGTAACTTAGGTTTATAGCTCTCCATTACTATATTAGTAAAAATACGTTAGTGTACCATATTCCACAGAGTACATATTGTTTTTTATACCTTATTGTGCCTTCACAATACCAAATATTTGAATATTTTTATTCTGTGACTTTTTGAGAGTCTGTTATACGCCATATTCTAATCTGTAGTTTGTACAGATTTGTTCATTGACGGAAAGACCGGCTAATATATTTACAAGATTTTATCACATATTTTAATTATTCTTGAAATTTTATATTGTTGTTTCATTACGTACGTCTTCTGTCATAAGAAATTAGTACATCATGACTGCTTTTGAAGAGTTCGGTGTCCTCCCTGAGCTTGGGAAGGCCATCGATGAAATGGACTGGACTCTACCGACGGATGTTCAGGCAGAAGCAGTTCCACTTATATTAGGTGGTGGAGATGTTCTTATGGCAGCTGAGACTGGAAGTGGTAAAACAGGTGCTTTCTGTTTGCCAATTCTACAGATCGTTTGGGAGACGTTGAAAGATATGCAAGAAGGGAAAACACGAGAAGGAATAAAGCAGATATCAACGGAATGGACTATGTCGTTTTTGGACCGTACGACTGCGTTAGCTGTAACTCCAGATGGACTACGGTGCCAGTCGCGGGATCAGAAAGAGTGGCATGGATGTAGGGCTACAAAAGGAGTCCATACCAAAGGTGCTTACTTCTACGAAGCAACTGTTACTGATGAAGGACTTTGTAGAGTGGGATGGTCTACACAGAGCGTAAGTTCTTTTTGATGTATTGTTTATAGTAATAACTTATTAGTCACAAACAAAAAAATTTGGTACTTTTGTATAAAATGCATCACGGTCAGCTCACATCTTTTTTCACAAGTCTAACCTATTCAATTTAACCTAACAAGACAAAGACGTAACTGTTTTGTATTAACTTACAAATCGTCAAGTTGGTAATATACAGAAACCTACCATAGCCAATTTATTTCTCTCAATTTTCCCGTCTTGGTTCATCTTGGTTAGGTTAGGTTAGACTTGTGAAATCAAGGGAGCATAAACTGGTAGCGGTCGGTGAACGCACTGCGTTACCGTTAATATGTACATACCATTTAATATAAACTTGATGATTTTAAAGTTAATATAAAACAGTTTTGTCTCAGTTTGGTTAGGTTTCTTTTTTTTTTCAATTTTGTAGTTTTCACACAGAGATCATATGGAACTGGCAATACAAAGGGAGAGAGGGGTAATTACAATTCGATACAAGTCAGGTTAGACTTGTGTAAAAAGATAATGTTAGCTGGCAGAGGTCAGCACTCTACATTTAATATGAATGTACCATTTTTTTTTTTTTTTTTTTTTTTTTTTTTTTTTTTTTTTTTTTT
>JACEII010000072.1:3578027-3599404 GCA_014332785.1 Antheraea mylitta | reverse complement strand
TTTTTTTTTTTTTTTTTTTTTTTTTTTTTTTTTTTTTTTTTTTTACGTGGGGAAATCCCTTATGGATACCCACCCTCCCGGGGGAGAGGATGGGTTATGTCCGGCTTGCACGGACTAAAACCCCACGGTGTACCTACAGACCGTAGTGTTGGGGCGGCAAGGGATCGGTCTAAGCTATTTCCCTTAGATAGCCGCCCCAACGGTCCGCCCGGCTGAAGGTGTCCGCCGGGCTCCTACCTATAGAGAGGCAGCTGGGTACACACCAGCTGCCTCCCCTCGTCCGCCGGACCTGTGCAATGAGGGGATGAGCCCCCCGACTACATCCCCTCATGAATGTACCATAATTTTTTGGTATATATGATTCATTATTCCATATTGAGTGATAGGCATCACTAGATATATAAAACAACATGCTCTGCCATATCTTTTCACCTGTTGAATATAAACACAGAAACTTCTAAATAAATTTGCACTATTACTGCATAGGTAAGTTCATTATTTGACATGGTAGTCCGGTGAAGCTGTGAAGACCTTACTAGGTCAATAGCGTAGTCAGTTCGAGAAAAAAAAATAAATTATTTGACATGAGATGGGACATCTGCCTGTTTGCTGCCCTTTGGCAATAAAAAAAGTAGATAAAATGGTTAGTGAGGAAGGTTTAGGTGTATAATTTGTCAAGGCTTTTTTGGTGACCATCCGGCGCTCTCACTCTTGAGTGAACGAAACGCAGCAATGCAAGTATCCAACTTCACGTCGGTTTTCTATGAAAGGGTGCTGCTACCTCGAGAGAGCCAACCCATTCATGCTGAAACCAGTTATAGCTTCAGTGTGGCTCTACCACTATTTTTGTGCTTAAACTACTATGTTGAACTACCATTCTTTACATTACATTTTCAGGCCAAACTTGATTTAGGAACTGATAAATTTGGTTATGGATTTGGAGGTACTGGAAAGAAATCGAATGCAAAAAATTTTGATGATTATGGTGGTGCCTATGGTCTGAATGATGTTATTGGTAAGTCTGAATATTTACTTTTGTAATCAAGTTATTAATGTTATTGTAAGTAATCATGATTACTTCAATCTGGCTAACATTTAATTGTGATTGTTGTGTAATCAGTAATTGTGATAAAAGTAATCAGTAATCAAGATTATATAATTATTTATAATTATCCTACTGTACGGCTACCATATGCTTATGAATAATTTCAAATGTATATGAAAGTTTAAAATTAATTGATTGTGGTGTCTAATCCTCTATAATTGTGGTAAATTTAAATTGATGATAAAGGATGAATACAAATAAAGTTGATTTATACTGTAAAACTATATCTTATTTCTACATTAATGTTCTGATATCAATCAAAAATCATTAATCATTAATCTCTTGTATGATTACTTAAGTTAATCTGTAATCGTGATTGAAGAGTTAAATATTTCAGTTCTTTTTCAATGGCTCTGTGTTCTTCTAGGTTGTTTGCTAAATCTAAATACTGGTGAAATTATTTACACAAAAAATGGGGAAAATCTTGGAGTTGCATTCAAACTTCCACAGGCAATAAGATCGAATGCCTTCTTCCCAGCAGTTGTTTTGAAGAATGCAGAAATAAGCTTCAATTTTGGAAAAACACCTTTTAAGGTAGTATTAAAACAAAATATTTAATATGGAATAATATTATAACTCTGCTATTTAATTTTTTTAATATATGATAGGAACAGGTTAGTCACCTGATGTTAAGTGATCACCATTGTCCATAGACACTAGCAGAGGAGTTGCAAGTGCAGTCTGTCTTGGTGGGGAAAAGGGAAGGATGTCGGAGGAGTGAGCGTCCAGCACTCTCACTGACATAACGAAACACAATAATGCAAGCACTCTAACTTCATGTTTAGTTGTGATGCATGTTGCGAGCCTACCCATTCATGCTGAAACTAGTTATAGCTATGTATGTCTGTTTGCGATAAACTCAAAAACTACTGAACGGATTTTCATTTTATTCCTCTCCATCTCATCTCTCTAAGAAGAGATACATTTCATGCGGTTATCACAGTAGATAAAGTGATTAATGAGGAAAGTTTAAGTATATAGCTTGTTAAGGTCTTTTTAATTGTCAGGACGGGATAATGTCTGCCGGACTCTCTAGTATATTATAAACTAGTCTACTAGTTTATGCCTGCATTCATGTGGATTTTATTTATCCATCACGAACAGTCCATTTTTTATGAAAGTACCCCTTGTACTTTACCTTACCCCTAATATAATGTGTATGCTAATTTCCATGATGAGTGATTTTATGATTAAGGGGTCATTCAAGTTTTACGTAAACAGAATTTTTGTAATTTCTGGTCGCCCTGTCCCTGTGGTCAGCAAAAGTAAGCAATGCTCTTAACCCTCCCCCCATAATTACGTAAACATTTGTGTAAGTATATTCAAATCTGTTCTGATTCAGTAAATAAATATTGCTAACATAATCACCATCCAGTCCCCCTAACCCCTATGTCATCAAAGATAAGCAAATCAACACTAGAATGACCCCTAAGGAGTGAAAGTGTAGCAAGCATGTTTGTAGTTAGGATGATTTTATTAGACTTGCCATATTTTAACTGTGGAAGTTATATCTCTATTAATTTTTATATTTACAGTACCCTCCAACAGATGAATATGTTGCTATATGTCAAGCACCAAAGGAATTTGTAAAACACAATGTCGTGGCCACTGGACTCGTAACAGAGTCTGCACCTGTGAATAATGCTCCTCAAGCCATAATTATTGAGGTAAGTTTAGTCATTTTTCTTTAATACTATGGCAGGTATCCAATATCATTTGCAGTTTTATATTACCAAGTTTATTTGCTTCATAATTATATTATAATTGCCCCTGTCCGCGACTTCGTCCGCATAGTTATAGTTTCTTTGGGCTAACGCTAACATGCAGCAGAAACTCCCAAAAGGAAATAAACGATTTTGAAACATTTTTCATCTGTGGTTTGCTCCTATTAGCCTTAACGTGATCACAAACTATACTTCTTTAAAATATTAGTATAGATTCATAATAATATGCTTCAATATATACATGGCCAATCCCTTTGGAACAGTGTTTCTGTGATTGTAAGATACCCCAGTCTTTTTTAATATATCTGACAAAGACTGTGCAAAATTTCAAAATCATTGTTAGAGTCTATGACTTTCTTGGTTTTCTCTTTAACATATTGTACTACAGATCTTAACTTTATTGTTTCAAATAGTTATAATAAATGAAAATCTCTTAAAATCTATTATTCCAGCCATCTCGTGAGTTGGCAGAACAAACATGCAATCAAATTACAAAGTTCAAGAAATACCTTGAAGACCCAAAAATCAAAGAATTACTTGTTGTTGGAGGAGTTAACGTTAAAGATCAAATAAACCAACTAAATGCTGGAGTACATATAGTGGTTGGCACACCTGGACGTCTCGTGGATCTTATTCAAGGAGGTATCATAAAATATAAATACCTCTATCATATAGTTGTATAATATTATGTATAAAAAAGTTTCCATAGCATATTACACAATATTTCTAGGGTAATTTTAGATTTAAATAACAAGATATTATGAACATTTTGAGTGATAAACATCAGAATAGGAGTTTTTAGGGCAGATTGAAGTCATTGTTGATCATGTTTGATAATAAATAATCAGGCCTTTTTGTCACTTTTTTTTTTGTGGGACACGCTAATTTTGGAAAATTATAAGTCCATGTTTATTTTCTACGACCTCTGACGACTACTGAGACGAATTACTGTGTGACTGTTTAAAAAGATATATTATAAAGTATATATATAGTATATATTATAAAGGTTTTTTTTTCTCTGGAACTGACTACGTTATTGACCTAGCAAGGTCTTAACAGCTTCGCCGGACTACGTTACATTTTGTGTTTGAATAAATTTGATCTATTAAAAAGAAAAAAAATAATTATAAAGTTTCCTAACATTGATTTCTTTTTCGTTTTTTTTGCAAACCCTTTCATCTTTTCAATTTTCTAGGGCAATTTTTCGATATTCCCTTTAGGGGCACTGCAAAAAAAGCCCTGAATAAAATTATTGTGACCTATCCTGAATATCTGGTAATAGTAAATGTATATGTAGTAAATCATTTTCTTACTATAATGCTTTGCAGGTCAGATATCTCTCACCCACTGCCGATTCTTTGTCCTCGATGAAGCAGATGGGTTACTGAAAGCTGGCTATGGGGAAATGATTGAACGGCTACACACGCAAATACCTAAAGTCACATCAGATGGCCGAAGATTGCAAATGGTTGTCTGCTCTGCAACTCTTCACGCTATAGAAGTCAAGAAAATGGCGGTAGGAATTTAGCAACAAATAAATTGTAGAAATGTTACTATTTACAACAGAAATAGACTTTTATTAGAAGGATCATTATTTTAATTATGTACATATGATTCATATAATCTGATGCAAGGTTAAAATGTAGTTTTGTATGTGGTAGATGGTAATGCAATTACTGATTTCAACATGAATGGGTTTATGGGTTAATGGGTACTACCACCCGACACACAGAAACACCCACGTCAAATAATATTACTTACATTGTTGCGTTTCGTTTGATCAGCGAGAGCGCCGGAAGAAGACCTTTCCTCCCCTCTCCCTTTATTTTTACCATTATACAGTTTACTTTTAAAATTTCGCTTTCTCAGTTCGTTAGTTTGTATTCCGGAAATGCGAACAGTCTCTACGGGATAGCAAAATGTTCTATATGTTGGTATGTATCTACACAACAAAAGTAGACTAAAAAAACCATATTAAGGTGAAATGAAAGTTCGCGGGGCAACTAGTAGATACATTTTCAAAATGAGCTGTTCCTAATATTTTATGTTATTTTTCAAGATCTTCAAATTTCGTACATGTAAAATATGAAGATCTAAAAAAAAAACCTTATGGACGACCAAATATGAACTTCATTCTCGGTGTATAAAAACTGAAATGGAGCTATTCAAGTATTACGTAAGCAGAATTTTTGTAATTTCTGACCATTCCCTTCGCCTGTTAAGAAAAAGTAAGCAATGTCCTTAACCCTCCCCCCCTCCCATAATTACGTTAACATGTATGTAAGTATATTAAAATCTGTACTAAATCAGTAAATAAATATTGCTGACGTAATCGCCGTCTATACCCCCCAGCCTCTATGTCATCAAAAATAAGCAAATCAAGGACCCCCATCAGTGCTTACGTAATACATGAATGACCCCACACCTTTAAAAAATTAAACAAGTTATATGAGCGATTAAGGTTGGGTTTATTGTTTTTTGAATATAACACCTTTATGTTATAGGAGAAACTGATGCATTTCCCTACGTGGGTCGATTTGAAGGGCGAAGACGCTGTACCTGAAACCGTTCATCATGTTGTAGTCAACGTGAATCCGCAGAAGGACCGCTCTTGGGAGACACTGCGCAAGTAATTTAATTCTATATTTTGTTATGTTAGTCTGTACTTTAAAATATTTGAAATTGGCTGGCTCGACCCAGATTCAAACGGATGTACTTTTTTATGTGAAACAACTATAGGCGAGAGTAAACCTGATTGTTAGCGTGGCGAGACGTGGCGACGCAAGACACGAACTTTGCACTATTAACGAAATACTCAAAAAAATTTGCAACCCTATCTGTATAAGCATAACATTCAAATTGTTTTGTCGGCCACTTGTTCTACTAGGTTTACGTAGCACGCGCCGGCGACCTACCGCCTTTTGATATATGTCGCCAAATACACCGCGCCTTTTGTATTTAATGAAAATGAATATTTATGTAATAAAGTACATGAACATTCATTATTTTATGGAAGAAATTTGTACATTATGAAATAGCTGATTCTTGTCGTAATGATTTAAGATAACCACTTTATGATAAGCCTTATCTTTTGTATTTTCTTATAAGCTATTCAAGTATTACATTCTTGATTTGCTTATTTTTGATGACATAGGGGATGAGGGGTCCGGTAGTGATTACGTTAGCAATGTTTCTTTATTAAACCGGAACAGATTTAGATAAATGTTTACGTAAGCATGGCGAGGGGGTAAGAGCATTGCTTACTTTTGCTGACCAGGAGGAGGAGGCGGTCAGAAATTAAAAGAAATGTGCTTATGTAATACTTGAACGGCCCCTAAGTAAGATATAAATTATACATATATACGAATGTGTTATTGCCGTACCAAATTTCGTTAAAATTCGTTCAATCTTTTTTGCGTGAAATTGGTACAAATGCCATAAAAATTTTAAAAATCATGAACACGACTATTATACCCCCAGAGTATTTTTTCTTTAAAATATTCAGTGTATAGATTTTCTCCCATTAGCCTTTTATTATATGCACTGATTTTACTTAACAATTAATCTATGTAATGTATTCTTTTTAGATATTTGCAAACAGACGGCGTTCACGCGAAGGATAACATTCGTAGCGGGAATACCACACCGGAGACACTTTCGGAAGCTGTGAAGATACTAAAGGGAGAATATTGCGTGCGTGCTATAAGGGAACATAAGATGGACAGGTTCGTTGAAGACTCTTTTTTATCTTTATCGTATAATAACTTTGTTTCTTGAATTGTCTTTCAGAATATCGAATTTTGTGCAAAAATGTATTACATATGCGTTTCAATTGAGAAGATAATTTCATACCGCCATTTCGCTGCGCATTTCGCATACAATTTTAATAAAACTGTACCTCAGAATACCTTATATAAATTGAGGTCGCACACGTCCTTCCTAATAAGCGCCTTTATAATACGGTTTTGGAACTAATATATGTTGGTTATAGATGTACATTAATAGCTATTTATCTATGCATAAAGCGGTATTACATATTATCGTATATAAAATGATGATTATTTGTAATGAATATATTCATCGAAAGGCAAATGAAAATCAAAGTGTATGGACGAGATAATTTTTATAAGTAGATCTGTACGTAGATAAAATGTTTTGTGGGAGGCATGAAAATTTAACGGAGTATTTATGTAACAGAAACGTGAACGAATGAATGAAAATAAATATTTTTAAGTTGTCAGTTTGAAATGTCAAAATTAATTGTTGGTCCTCATCTTTTATTATCAAACTTGCCAAAAAAAATGTATAACAATACCATCTACAGATTGCTAACATCTACTGTACCACAGTTCACATAACACACAGTCTGGAAACTCCCTATAAACGCTCGCACCGGCACACTCACAAAACATTCGCATCAACACTACCCTTAAACGAACCTCGCGATGCTGTCCATAGAATTCCTTTCAAAACCTCTCGTCGATGCGCGTGATTGTGTGAGTGTGCCGTTTTCGAGCGTTTGTTCGAAGATTCCGTACTGTGTCTCATATCTATACTGTGACTGTACTGAGTGTACACCTGCTGATTTATATCCAAAAATAGACGATCCTTTTCCATAAAAGGCTCATTATTAAAAGTGACAATATCGTGATGGTGTACGAAAATTATGGTGTATTAAACTCGACATAAAGTTATACAGCGTGATAACATAAATTTAAATACGTATTGAATACTTGCTTTGAAAAAAGTTTTTTTTTTCACTTTATTTCTGGCAATCAATCTTTCTGATTATTACTGCCTTTGTTGTCGAGTAGTCAATAATATTACAAGCGTCGTGCGATCACTTCAATATTAAGCGTCGTGTGAGTCAATATTCTGACAAGATGGTGGATCCCTTGTTAGAACCTTCTTGGGAGTTTTTGTGGCATCTCAGAATTTCATGCTCCGTGGTATTATTTTCCATTCACTTCACTTATATACAATAAACTAACTATATTACGTAAAACAACGTAAAATTTACAAAATATTAAATAACAAAAGATTACGAATAAAATATAAAATCCACTACATGACAGACTAAAATTCCGCCAAAAAAAACCTTTAAAAAAGTTTCGTATTAAATGCACCACGTTCGCCCGAGGCAAGTTCGCGTTATCAATTTTCCGCAAGTCTAACCTAACCTAACCATAGCGAGACAAAAGAGCAAGATGGCGAACATTCAGCGAGCGCGGTGGCATTTAATACGTAACCTTTTTAAAGCAAGTATTCAACTTTTTTGTAATAGCACCGATAAAGTTTATAAAAAGCAATCAAGTATGAACGATTTATGTTGGATTTATCTAATTTCAAAATATAACGACTCAATTATAATATTTATACAGGGCTATAATCTTCTGTCGTACGAAATTAGACTGCGATAATCTTGAACGTTTCTTCAAATCGTTTGGCGATGAGTTCTCGTGCGTCTGTCTTCACGGCGACCGCAAGCCGGCGGAACGTAAATCTAACCTGCAGGTGTTCAAAGACAAGAAAGTCAAGTTTTTGATCTGCACCGATGTCGCCGCCAGGGGTATAGACATTACAGGCTTACCTTTTAGTAAGTATATTTATTTTTTACACTAAACAATGATACTATTTTCTCTTTCTTAGTGCCATGGTGCAATTTTTGATGTGAAACGTCTATCGGCGAAGGGTAAACCTGATTGATTGCGTGAGCGACGCAAAGACGAATTTTGCACTATTAACGAAACACTCAAAACATTTGCAACCCAATTTTATAAACATAAGATTGAAACTGTTTTGTAGGTCACTCTTTGTACTAGAGTTATGCGGCACGCGCCGACGATGTAGCGCCCTTTTATAAATGCCGCCAAATACACTGCCTGCGCCTAGTTGATTTTTTTTATTCTGTGTTTAATAAACATGAATATTTATGTAAGAAAATAAATAAACAGTCATTATTTTATGGAACAAATTTGTAAGCTTTATCTTTCAGGATGTCATAGCTGTTTCCTCCCGTAACCTGTTCTTTTATGCATATAACTTATAGAAAACAATTTCGGTGTTTCACTTTTGCCAGACGTCCCGTGACGGCTCAATTTTTTTTACATATTTGTGAAAACTTTTTTAGGCGTGTTGAGCAGTATTCTTGATAGGAGATAAATTTATAATTTCACGTCATGACATGCTACGTAAGCATGACCGGCCCGTATTATGCTTGCGTCACACTAGCGATACGTAGTATCAAGAGACCTGACATGTAATATTAATATCTTGCAGCTCATCATACGTCTGATAGTTTGATGAACTTTATAAAACTGTATATAATTATTGCTCCGAGTACCAACAGATATGAAAATCACACTAATTTTAATAACTTCAATAAACAAATTCTGAAATTTAAATATTGTCATTGACACTATAATTAATATGAAAATGTAAAAGACACTATATTGCATTGTTTTGAGTTTTCACTTCTGTCGGCAGTCCTTATGACTGCCTCGACTTTTTTTATCATTACATCTCTACATATAAAGGGATAACTAATTGATTAGTTGGTATAACATGGCAGAAATAATATTGTTTAGTCGCGAGCAATACTTTTACATGATAATAATTAGACGATTCTCGTTCTAAATCAATTAAAAAATAGGTGTTTAATATTTGATTTAATTATCTCTAGAAACGCAAAACTGATATACACTCAACATCAGGTGATTTACGCAAAAATGAACTGGTGTAATGAATCAATAACGCCCTGTCGCGCAGGCCGGCTCGATTCTCGCACCGCAACTTGCGCCCCGGTTCACGTTGTTTGACCGTGCGGCGTTCCCGCGATAAGCAGTTACATAATGATTAACTTTGAAAAGGACCCCTTTAAAGTTATTCACTGAATCTAGGCCTGATTTTTCTACGTTTAAAAGTGTCGTTCCTATGCTTTTAAAAGTTTTAGAACAAATTATAATATGATAATCATAGTGTTATTATTATTAGATATATAAACCCACTTGGCCAGAATTGAAAATGTGCGCTGTGGTCATTTATAAAGATGATAGTCAGCACATGCTGAATTGTGCGCCTTTGCAGTTCAACCGTGGTATAATCTTAATAGTTTTTGACATATGTTCTATTTCTATGTTGTATACACCTTTGTAACTCTGTTTTTCTACTATTGTGTTTGTCCATGTGTTTACTGCAATAAATATATTTTCTTTCTTCTTTCGACTTTAACTTAGGTTTCCTTGGTTGTCTATTAGTATTTGTTTTGATATTATTAATTTATGTATTAAGTGTGACCAGGAACTACCACAGGATTGAAGGATGTGACACTTTAAACATTCATCACATTAAACATTAGGGTAGATAAAAGATGTTTCATGATATAATTAACCCACGTTAATCCTTCATAAGACAATTGGGTAAATCCTAAACTTGTATATCGTTTTTTTCTTGAATAAAAACATGGTGCCATGGGACCATTTAAATTTTGGAAGTCGGTTAACAAAGCAGATGAATTTGTGAGTATCAGCTACTTACCAAATAAATGCCACAAAGCTAATATGTGAATGAATATTTTTCTAGTGATTAATATTACACTGCCGGATGAGAAATCGAACTATGTACATCGGATCGGACGCGTCGGGAGAGCTGAGCGTATGGGTCTCGCCATCAGTCTCGTCTCGACTGTTCCAGAGAAGGTAATTAATTACTTACTCTAATTACATGAAATATCCTATTGTCCGGTTCCGAAACCCGGCATATACCAACTAGGTAACTCTACCCTTTCAATACATCTATACTAATATTATAAAGAGGTAAAGTTTGTGATGTTGTGACGTTGTAGGTAATCTCAGGAACTAACGGTCCGATTTGAGAATGGTTATAGGCTATATATCATCACGCTACGATCAATAGGAGCGGAGCACAGATAAAAAATGTTTCAAAATCGGGAGGTTTTTTCCTTTTAAAAACTGCTGCATGTTAGTGTATCTATTCCACGCGAACGAAGTCGCGGGCAGAGGCTAGTTCTTGATAATTTCATGTATGTCCGTAAAAAGTTTGAAAAACTGCATTTAGTAAAAGACCGGCATAATGTAAATACTAGAAACTGTAACAAACTGGTCGTCTCATGTTTCAGACTTAGCAAAACCAGTAATACTTTTCTAGGGAATAGTGTTAGGTTCTACAATAAAGTCCCAAAGGATGTTACCGATTTATCGGACTGTAAGATTAAACGCCACGTCAAGCGGGTTTTGGTGTCAAAAAGCTATTATAAAGTGGATCAATATGTGAATAATGGTGATGTCAGGAATTGACTTCTCTCGATGCATCCACTTGTACAAAACGATTGCAACATATAATATAATGGAAATATATATGTTATAAAGATGTACCCGACCGAGTTTCTTGCGAGTTCATCTGAATGACTGGGTAGATTTCCGAACCGGTGGTAGTTTTTGTGCTCATAAGTGCCTTATTAGTGCCTAAACCGAATAAAGTATTTTTGATTTTGATTCGATTGATTTGATTTGTTAACACTATCCGCTGACGATTGAAGGAAAACACCGTGAGAAAACCTGAACTTTTTTAATACTACTGTATGTGGAAGAACATAGAACTGATAACTTGTGAGAGTTAAATTTAAAAAAAAATACAGGTTTGGTATCACGGCGAGTGGTGTTCGTCCCGTGGGCGCAGTTGCTGGAACACAAACCTGATTGATGATAGGCCAAAAGGATGCTGCATGTGGTATAATGAACCTCAGGTATGTATAGTTATACCAGGTGAAAGGTTAGACACTCGTAGTCCGGTGAAGCTTTTAAGACCTTGTTAGTCAGTTCGAAAAAAAAGGTTTAACACTCGCAGTATTCTAGGATATGACACTTCACGGTGACATTTAACGTATAAAATAATAATATTAAAACCAATACTACTAAACAACAAAGAAAACGTAAATTAAAGTTTTTTCTAAAACTTTCAAAAGTATAGCTCCAAAGGTAAATAAAATCTTAAACCTAAGTGTAGTGACCGGTGCCAAAATCTACAATGGGCGAACCGAAGTTGATAACTTTCGATAATAAAACGGGTAATAAACCCTTTTGTGTTGTTTCTGAGGTTTCCACGTACCCTTTCGAATGAAAGTGAAATCACTCGACGGTTATTGACACTGTGCTTTAACATAGACGTGTAGAGAATTGTGTATGATTTTTGTATTTTTTCTAGATAAGTTAAGTGATTTAGAACAGCAATCGAGTACAGAGTGTCCTCCAGAAAAATTGCTACTGTTTAAACAGTCACCGTTATACAATTATCTATACATATAAGAATACAAATCTAACGTCTATCAAAAGTTATTGTAATTTGAATGACCACGCAGACGCATAGATAAGCAAATGGGCTAAATACATTGAAGTACATACATTAAATTACATTTTAGTAGGTGGTACAGCCAGGCTGAAGCTATAAGTGGTTTCAGCATGAATGATTCGGCTCGCCCGGGGTATTACCACCCGATCCACAAATACACCGACATGAAGTAACAGTGCTTGCATTGTTGCGTTTCGTTCGGTCAATGAGAGCAACGGAAACCCACTTCCCCTTCCCTCCCATCTCCTCTCCCCTTTTGTCCCTTCCCCCGATTTCCCCCCTCCCCCCCCAACACAGGCTGGTAATGCATTACGACTCCTCTGGTGTTGCTAGTGTCTATGGACTGCAGTGATCGCTTAACATCAGGAGACCCGCCTGTTCGTTTGCCTCTTATGATATAAAAAAAACATTAAGTGGTTGATAAATAACAGATTTTTAATATTATTCATTATAATTGGGCTTGTTTTTTTTTTAGTATTTAGCGGACATTGAAGATCACTTGAACATCACGATCCAGCAGATAGAAACCGATATGAAGGTGCCTAGTAACGAGTTCGACGGAAAGGTCGTTTATGGTGAAAAAAGACGTCAAGTCGGAACTGGTTATCAGGTATTACAGGATACAATTATTTTTTCAATCATGATCCATCATACATTCATACATTGTAGTTAGCAAGCGTAGGTATGGGTCGTTCAGGGATCAACGGGTGTTAAAATCGGAAATATGTTGAACCTAACTCAATCTACTACTACCTACTCAACCTAAGAAGGCGCTTATAAACATCAAGATTACAAGGTTAGATATTTGAAAACGTGATGTGTGTCTTAAAACAGTCACGAGATTAATTGCATTTATTTCCATACTCCCGATAATAACAATATAAACAAAGTGTACAGATATCTGAAAAGTGTTGCCAGTACAAGCCAACTGGAAACGATAGTGCTGTCCTCTATAACAACTACAATAAGGCTCTAACACTCTCCACTAATTTATGTGAGATATATTTTTTTAATTTTTAAATTCAGCCCACATTCTTGGGAATATTTATTAATATTATTTCTATATTTGCCTATAATGTTACTACAAATTATAGGTTAGCTTAATCATTCTCATTTTGATCTCGTGAAAAACAATGATAGATGAACTATTGTCGTAATAGCTCAACTTTTTTTCTTGGATTTTTTGCTTTGAAGGCCTCTCCCCTTCTCCAATGATAATAAGCATATCGGTATTTCTGCAAAGATGCCACTCAAATACTATTGTTAAAGTTCAATGTTCTTGTTTAGAGGCTATTCAAGTGTTACATAAGCACTGAAGGGGGGTCCTTGATTTGCTTATTTTTGATGACATTGGGATGGGGATAACGTGGGGATCACTAGGATTACGTCAGCAATATTTTTCTATTTAACTGAAATAGATTTAGACAAATGTTTACGTAAGCATCGGGTGGGGGGTAAGTGCATTGTATACTTTTGCTAACCCGGAGGGGGGTCTGAAGTTACAAAAAATCGGCTTAAATAATACTTGAACGGCTCCTTCCCTTAGTGACTATATTACCGTAGCTAAAATAATATAATGTTTGCTTACAGGATCACGTCAGCCAGATGGCTCCGGTGGTGAAAGCTTTGAAAGATCTGGAATCGCAGACCCAACTTTATTATTTGAAAATGCATCATAACGTCACAATTGCTTAAATTATTCGATAACGGATCTGTAAACTCACTTATTTCAACCTAATTTATTTGCCATGCTGGAATAATAAATAAATAACGTGAAACTCACTTTATTTATCTGATTATAAAACCAATAAAGAAGATGTGTTAACAATTGTTTTATTATAATACATATTTATAATGTAATCTCAATTATCATCGCTAAAGGTTTGTTTTTCTTGGAAACTATGTTAATTAATAAGTTGTTGAGATAATAAATGGTTAAAAAAACACATTAAACTAGTTTAAGTTTTAGATTTAAAACTTTCAAATAATTCCAGTTTCCTATAAATATTGATGGTCATCCACAAGTAGCTAATTATTGTTGAGATTAATAAATAGAAACAACCGATTCTACGCATGCTATAGGACATTTTTCTGCGATATGATAGCTATTGTTTGCGAGTTTTAGTTTATTTACTGCTTACCCCTTGTTTATATAACTATCGTTTATCTAATGGAATAATTATATATGTGTTACCTTATTAGTTAACATCCATAATACTTACCCTCCTTTAATTATTAACAATATACATAATACCAATATTCGTATTATATACCTCATCCAATGGGCAATGGAATAGATTGTAGTTTAAGTGCGAGTATATTGTGAAATGTAAATACATTTACTCACTATTTCATTGTTTTTTGTGTTTTTGTTTCATTTTGTCTTTAATAACGTATAAAACGAAAAATCTTAGTATATATAATTTTAATACAAAAGCTAAATTATATGGCATGATCACAGCATTCGCTTTATTGTAACTCAATGCAAATTTCGAGTGATATAAAAAATCATCAAGTTATTTTAAGGGAAAAAAGAAACCAACATAATATAATTCATACTTTATTTTTCACTCAATTCTCATAGCTACTGATTATTTATTGTTAGGACAGAGCACTGACGGCCTAGGACAAAATAAATTATTAAGTCTCTTAACATTATTACTTAGTAAAATAGCTGTTAACAATACTGTTTATTACAATCATTGTTTCAATAGATTGTAAATATCATTTCATTATTCACAAAAAATGTAAAAAAATTGAATTCAGAAATATTGATTGGCTTAATATACAAAAATATATTTCTATATAATAAAATCTTAATTATTGATTTTTACCAAGTTCAACTAAATACAGTTTCATTATGTTACGAAGCAGTTACATATCAGTACTTTAAATAACATGATAATTTAATGAAAGCACATTATATCAGAGAAACTTATAAATCATCGTCGTGGAAATTTTCCTCGTCAGTAATATTATAGCGAAATTATAGTCTTGTGTCAATTGATCGCCAACATCAAGTATGTATGATAAGTTCGCAAACAAAACAAAATACATTACAAAACTATATTATAGCAAAGCACTCGTTATAGAAAAGTGCGAGCAGTTTAGAGAATAGTGTGACCATACATTATTAATGTGACAAACATATTTTTTTACATAAGTTATTATAATTTAACATTTATTTAGAAATCATTAATTGCGTAAAATACTTTCATTTATTAATTATGTGGTTTTGGTTCTTCAGTGCAATGAGGGAACAATCGTGTCAATATTACAATCTAGAATTTTATGGAGTATTATTATTTTCTTAGTAATTTTCATCGAAATCAATAAGATACATAATTTAAAGAATTCAAGACAGCTACCAAAACGATGAAATAAGTTTAATCTATTTCGACTGGGAACGCAGCAATTAAAGCGCTTTGTTCTTTTATAATTGATTTTATTCCCACCCAGTCCGTTAGTGGTATCCGCCGCAAACTATGAATCCGTACCTAACGCTGAGCGTTATAAAAGACGTCCGCGACACATTATTACCGACCCTCTTGATTCAATCACGTCAGCGAACGATCAGTACCAACCTGTCCCTCGAAACAGAGCGTGTTCACGCCCACGCCGCCGTGGTCTGGGGGTTAATTTCGCTCCCGCACACCCGATTAGGCCTCCCACGGCAGCGGCTCAAGCCTAGGTTCGATCCCCCGGTAGGGAGCCCTTGAGTGCGTTGCTTGCGCGGTACGGTGACACACAAATATACATCAACACTACACGATCACCCCCACACACGTGCACGCCTACACGCTTACACATAAAAGTGGAAGGGTTTACTTTTTTTTCCCTTATTGAACTGAAAAACTCTCAATTTTCCGATAATAAATATATGGAGGAGTTGTTGAGGCGTGTATGCTTGGTACACATATACGTTTTAACAACTCATACATATATAAATAGTTAGCTAAAATATGTCGCAATTTTGCATGCAACAGGTAACTGCCAAGCCGAGGCGTGCCGTGCAACCTTGAGCTGGTTGCAAAATCGGCGGAGTGCCTTAAGCGCTCGACTTAGTAGTCCAGTGAAGCTGTTAAGACCTTGCTGGGTCAATAGCGTAGACATTTCGAAAAAAAAAATTCCTAAACAAAAAAACAATATTGCATCTAACACGGTTTAGGTTGTGACTTGGTAAAACGAAAGTTTAAAAAGTTTTTAAACAACAAAAACGAATGATTTACAATCTATTATTATACTTGTATATAATTCATAAATAATGACTTAACAATCTAAAATTATATTAGTCTATATTCGTCAACAATAATAGTAAGCGTTAAACAGACAATTTGACCTATAATACGTATATTGCGAGCAATGGACCAAATAATGTAATCTCATTTCACAATATGGTCAAAAGGCAATTTATCTGTGTAACCAGACTAAAAATATATAATATAATCTGAATTCTAACAATTTCTTCAATATTTAAGAATGAAGATTATCTTAATTCATACGAAAAAATTAACCATATTGAAAGAAATCAGATCGTACAAAAATTAAGTTCTTAAATTGTTCTAAAAGCATTATCTATTACAAAGTGAAGAAGGAACCTATATTTTTTTCTAATAATATCATAAAACTAACCTTATGCAATGTCGTCTCTAAAATAGTGCGTCTGATCTTGTCCGAGTGCTTGAGTATAAATTATCTTAATATTTGGACGAGAATTTGGCAGATACAGAATAAAAATACAGCATAAATACATACATCACCTTTTTTTTAACCACGACATTCGAGACGATTGTTTTACCAACTAAAATGTATGTAATTTGAAATACAATTTTCAGTTTAACAACATTAGCATTTTTTACTATTTTAAAAATATTAGGCTTAAAGCAGCCATATTATTTTAGAGTAATAAAAAAACCACACAAGGCATTAGAATTAGAAACAACAATAGGAACTACTGAAGCATGTTTACAGCTTTACATCAAAACATTAAACCTATTTTATAATTTGCTTGGTTAACCTTTATGGTTTAACTGACTTCTATCAAATTTGACACATAATTACACACCTCTACGAGTTTAGATACTCATGTACAAAACAGAATTACGCGAATAACCTAGTAATTTAAACGTGACACATCCCACGGGTGTACCGAGTCATATTAAAAATAATAATAGATATTATTATTAACCATTTGTATTTTAACTAGTTAGACACGAACTTAAGACTTTCAATTGCTTTATTAAGCTAGACTAAGAGTGACGCGTGCAAAAAAATAACCTGAAATGACAAATAATATTCCCAAAAAGATTAAGCGCAACGTAGACAAAACAATGCAGCAAAAAATATTATAACGGTTTTATATATTTTAATTCAAATACAGATCCTGGCAAATAACATAGGTATAATATCAAAAGGATATGACAGTCGCCATTACGGTGCTCTGTTTTATCTCGCCACTCTCCTGACAGTATTAAAACCAGTACAAGCAACCACTCTACATCACGTAGTTATAAAATTTGTAAGAGTTCCATGGTCATAAATCTAAAATTATAAATCAATAAAGACTTCAAATAATATGTATTGAAGTTACAGACCTTGTCAATATTTTTGGCCGCCCTAATACAGCTATAAAATAGGGCTTGCGAATTATTTATCTTTAAGTTGTTCCGATCTTACATATAGAATATAATTCGTATTTATATCTAAATGTCTTACGCGCATCTATCTTTAGAGCGGTCAAAAAGTTTGGCGAGAACTACACGCGTCTTGTAATCTTCGAATATTATATACTCGGTCAGTTCAGGCAACTTAATATTAAAAATTATACTAAGGTAGTTTATATTATATACTTATCTAAAACACTTATCAATTGAATTGTATCAAAAATCGTGCGTTCCTTGTCTTTTTGTTATACTTATTTTGGCTGACAATACCAAAATATGTAAAGTAGAAAATTATTGCGGTGGTCTATACACAGCTTAGCAAGGATTTTCGAAGAACGCACAGGTCACGTGCAATTTCTTATATAAATATATTTTTTCCTTCCTCTTTGGGGAACAGTCTATCGCTTAATTATTTAAAATAAATAAAATATATACTAACAATGGAATACATATAATATATTGGGAAAATGCAATTTTAAGGACTTTCATAACTTGATTTTGAAATAGGATATACTTTTATCGTGCAGACACTTGAATTATAAAAATATATAATAATTTGAACAAGTTTATTACAATTTTTTACTATAATGAAATTTATATGATTAAATAATGAAAGATGGGGCTTAACTTTTACGTATAGATTTGATTTAAATTTAATATCGGTGGGCCGATCAATGTTTCTTTCTGAAGTTGTTATTTTTGTGATCTTATGTTTTTTTTTTTTAAATACACGTCACATTTTTTAACAAAATTTTAAATGCGAATATATATAATTGTATATATACATTTTACACATAAATATTGGACAAATATAAGGATTTCATTGCGTGGAGAATTATAAAATAGCGTCTACCAATACAGCCCCACTTATTTTTGATTATAATTTGAGAATTTAATTTTACATTTAATAATAAAATTATTCGAGTTTATTTATTACCTAAGTAGGCTAAGTTTAAGTCGATAAATTTGATTGTTTTCGCAGAGGATCATAATTCACGCTTCAATGTTAACTACAAGATCCTTTAATTTCAAGAAATCCAATTAATAAACCTAATCAACGCATCATACAAACGTTATTGATGTAAGAATTTCATTAATTAAATAAATAACACTAATAGCCTTTTCACAAATTTATTCTATACTCATGGATCGTGAATATATGTCATAAAGTCTTAATTTCTCGATTCGAGATTTAGGAGAATACGTCGACATCCCGTTTACGTTACCCGTCAGTTATGTAATTTTTATGTTTTGATACCAATTCGTAACATATAATTACAAAAGCTCCTTTTCTCTACTGACAATTATTAATAACTAGCTGGCTCGGCGGACGTTGTCCCGGCCTGATAATAAAAAAAATATCGACAAATGACATACTAAAATCTTCCTTATGAATCATTTTATCTACTGCTGAAAACCATTGAAAAATCCGTTCAGCAGTGTTTGAGTTTATCGCGAAAAGACAGACAAACAGACGTGGCAGAAGACTTTGTTTTACACTATGTAATGATATGATAGTTAATAGATATTATTAACGGTTATGTATGTCTGAATACACCTACCCGGGACAATAATATCCAACAAAGACCAAACTACTAAAAAAAAATCATAGAAAAATAGCAAACGGATCGAAGAAGTATTGGTCTCTGAAAAAAATTTAAAAATCCAAATGCAATTAAAATATAATGTATTTGACACATGTGTCCTTCCAGTCATCACCTATGGATGTGAAACTTGGTCATTCAGTAAACTTCTTAGATAAAAGCTAGAACGTTGTAAAAGAGCCATGGAGAGAAGTTTACCTGGCATAAAGAAGCTAGACAAAGTGAAGAACAGCTCAATAAGAAAAAATACTAAATTAGTCGATGTAATATCAATAGAATAAACCAACAGAAGTGGAGAGGGGCAGGTCATATGACCCAATATGTATTAACGATGAGAGATATATGATTGAGTTCTAGAGAAAAGTTGTAGAATTTGATAATGCTTAGAAAAAAGTCAGCGACAGCATATATTTAAGTTTTATACTTAAGTCAAAAGAAATAGTTTTTTTTTTTATATCAAAAAAATAATTTAAATTGTTAAGTGATGTTTATTGTAATATTATAATAACTGAGCCACAGCAACGCGTGGCCTCGTCAGCTACTTTTTATATGACATTGTTTTTATACACAACTAACAATAGGAGAAATAGCAGTGAAAGGATTTAAAAAGTAACTCGTGATAAACTTTTTTTTTCGAACTGATTACACTGTTGACCTAGCAAGGTCTTAACAGCTTTACCGGATTACAAGCGAGATGAACGAAACAAGACAGTAACCCATAATAATCTATATTGTATTAGTATATTTAGACACATTAAATTTGAACCTACTTTCCCTCAACAATTTTGATAATCATTCAGATTCATAAAGCCACTAATTCTGGCTGTAAGATGACAGATCTTAAAAAAAAAACATGTCTATATTCATTACTGCGGCCAACGTGCAAACGATAACTTTAAATATTCCCTTCCATTTTTTTTTTGTCAAAAACGAAATGTCAACCATCAGAGAATTATTAACTACTATCGGTAGTACTTGATTACTTAAGTCTTTCAACTCTCATATTTTTACGAATATTACTCGTACGTCATATAAGGCATTGTGTTCAAGAATAAGACTCTATCCACATACCCCGAAACTTGTGTTAGGCCACTCTTGACCCACAATTTAATATACGTTATAAAACTTTAATAACAAACTTCGTATTAACTAATACTTAAATAATAAATAGTATTTAATAGTCCAATTGAGATTTCTAAGAGCATACCTGAAAAAATAGAATAAAAAATATAATATTTAAGAAATTACGCTATAGTTGAGGTGAGTGTTTAAAGGTTAACACCCTTAAATCGTCTGGTAGTTCACGGTCACATTAAACATATACAGTAATATTATCAAAACAAATTCTAATAAACAACAAAGAAAACCTTGGTTAAGTTTATTCTAAAACTTTTATAAGTATGGGAAAAATACTTATAAAAAATCACACCTAGATTCAATGAACAATTTTATAGGAGCGTTTTATAAGGTTAATCATTACGTAACTTCTTATCGTAGAAATTCGGCACGGTCAAACAAAGGGAAGAGGGGCGCGGGTCGAGATGCTGGACTACGCGGCACGGCGATTAGTTTCAGTATTTATTACACCAGTTCGTTTTTGCGTAAATCACCTAATGTTGAATTTATATCAGTTTTGTATTTCTCTAGATAATCAGCTCAAATATTAAGCACCTATTTTTAAATTAATTTACAACTAGAATCGAGTAATGATTATTCTGTAAAAATATTGCTGGCGACTAACCAGTCGCGCCGTATACTCGAAGTCAAATGTATATTATGACACAAGTAATTCTGAACTGAAACTTGCCCCAATTTCGATGGTGTTTGCTTATGTGTCGATTTAAGGATATAAACAAATTACATATATAATATATATATATATATATATATATATATATATATATATATATATATA
>JACEII010000072.1:3563309-3578017 GCA_014332785.1 Antheraea mylitta | reverse complement strand
TATATATATATATATATATATATATATATATATATATATATATATATTTTATATTCTATCTTAGATCAAGAAAAAAAAAAACTTTATGCAGGCTCCTCGCCGGTGTCTGAATGAAGAATTCCCGATATATTTTTTTTATACCAAAGGACAGCAAACACGTAGTTATCATCAGTCATCTGCTGGTAAATGGTTATAGTTGCCTATAGACAGTTGTTGTCATCGTGAAAATAGAGAGTCAGCGCCTTTTTTCTGATTTCGTTTGTTTTTTACTGGTAAACTGTATTACACTTAGTAATGCAACTTTTACAGTGAGCAAGACTTACGATATTAGTTTTATCAATGTATTTAACTACCGTTCTTATTTAACTTAACTATCATTACTATTACATGTAACCATTATTATTTTAATTATGAGTATTATATAATCAGCATCGGATTTTTAATTGAGATTATAGCTTTTATTATGGCTTCATAATCATCTTTTAAATGAAAACGCTTGGATTAATTAAAAGGTTACTAACCCAGGTCAGAACGCAAGCCACGGATGATGCTGGAGAGACTCTTTGGACCTGTCTCCGTAGTCGTAGGTGAGCTCATCGCCAGGTGCTATGTCGTGTGCAGCGATCAACACGAGCCGCGGCCCGTCCACCCACACCGCTTTAGTCAACAAGTTCCCATTACGGGAATGATTCACGAGCCGTCCGAGTCGACCCGTTTCCGCTGTCGCATCAATACTGAAATATATTTACATCATTTACAAATCATAATACTCATATATTTTATTAACATATTGATACTGTTTTTACTGTGCTAGAAATAAAATAATTTCTTTTTATTAAAATATCGTTTTATTTCATTTTATTTCACTATCTTCGGAGATTAAGTTTTTCACACATTTAAATTAAAGGGTTTAACAACAGTCATCTGCGTAGTTTTCATAGTATTGAAGTGGCATATTCTTTTCGCAATGTTAATTTACTTTCTGGTGAAAACTCGACCAAACGTAAAATTTGAGTTAAAAAGCAATTTTAACTGCACAAATTCACTACTGTAATTTCGATTAAAAGCCTAACAAAGTTATCGCTTTAGTAATAAAATTCTGCAAAGCCCTGTAATTAATAAATCACAATAATCAAGTAAAATAAAAGAAAATAGTATTCACATACCAATACTGTTGGTCCCCGTGTCTGAAGTAGTACATGTAGCAGCCAGCTTCAGGGTCCTGAGCGTACATGTGCTCTCGTTCGCGAGCCTCCGCTACACCGACTAATTCTCCCGCATACTCCACCACGAATTGTCCACGGCCAAAAGACCGCGTTGCGATCACACCACGACCTTTATCACCAAAATACGCAACCTGACGAAAAATATTAATATCAAATTTCATGCGCGAAATCCTTCACCTATACCAGTTGTCGGCAAACATGTCATCCAAAAAAGAAAAATATTAAAAAATACAGAACTGAAATTAATTTAAACAGCATTTTTCTACTTTAAGCTTTGATAATTTTTTATAGAAATAAGATTAGAAGTGTACTCTCGAGCTTGCTCAATGTCTTTTTTGCGAGTGCTAGCCGTGCTTTCTAAAAATGTGGCTCTTTTTTGTAAAGTTACGCAATGATTTTATGACTAAAATTACGTTTCATAAATATTTACTCGTTTCTTAAAAGGCAAGTGAATATCCAATATTTTTTGTCTACACTAAACACTTTATTGAAGAACCATAATTACGGAATGAAAGAGCTACATGCGGCCCACGAGCCATGGTTTGCCAATCACTAACTTATACCTAAGACTAACAAAGATCCGAATTAGCTCTATATAGTTCAGTGTTTCCCAACGTGGGGCCCACGCCCCATAGGGGCATTGATAGTTAAGGGAGCAATTTAGAAATGGACTGGATACGACTTTAACCCTTTCCCTTTAGGTTATTTAAATGCAATGCTAGATATCGGCGGCAAAAAAGGCAAATTCTTGAAAAAAATGCAGTAAATAATCATTAGGTATAATTTCGTTTGACGTTACCAAAATATCAACTGGGTAATTAGAGTCGTCAAGTCAAGTAAGTTTTTCATTATATGTTTTGAAATTTTACTTACAATGTTTTGATATCAAGTTCATAGTGATTTCTTCTTAAAACTTTTCATTTATATTTCCTAAGGCAACAAAACAATTTGAAAAGGTTAAAAATTATGTACGGAGGGGGGGCATACAAATTTTAGACATGTTAAGGTGGGGCATGGCCTAAAAAAGGTTGGGAAACACTGATATAGTTTGTCTTGTATTCCTAATCCTTTGACCAGTTTTCTTTTTTTATTGAAGTACAACAAAGTGACTGCACTATGCCTGATGTTAAGCATAGTACAATCTAAAAACATCGGCAACCACCGATAGACAGATTATCCATCGCCGGTCGCCGCTGTCATGCCGGCCATAATGACGAAAGTCACCCAGTTCTGGATATGCACAGGCTGATCCAAAACGCGACACGCAGAAGCGAGTTACTATGATGGGCTTTTTCGCCATATACATGGTGGTTGCGACCCAGTCGGGCTGTAGAACCCTACCACCCCGCTATCGCCATTGCCTCGTTCGTTGATCAGCAGGGTGCACCACGTGCAGGTGACGTCGGTTGGCTTGGGTGTCTCAAGTCTTAAGATGTTACTCGACTCCCCTTACACCCCGTTATATCGTTATAACATATACTGTAACGCCATCCTGAACATAGTGGTTCTACTGGACCAACTCATTTCCAAAAGAAAAACAGAACCTCAACCGCATCATACTTGACAACAAACTGCCTATTCCTTTCAATTTCGATTAAGCATCATGTATATTTGGAAACAAGACTATTTTCATGACAAATTTCTTATTAGAATTACTAAAAACAGTTCTTAAGTATTCAGGTGTTCTCAGGAAGGTTCTTTTGGAGTTTAATAAATAGAGTTGTTAAAAAATAAGAATTTTAGAAAATCTGTTGATATGTTTATATTTCACAGCAAACATGCCTCTGGCATGGGTTTTATCATTGCAATAGGACAAATCGGTAAAATGTAATTTGAGTAGTAATTACGTCAAAACTACTGAATTTATCAGCACATGACTTTTGAATTTGTTTAACCCTTTGCCATTTTTTTAAAGTCGAACGTAGCAGGAAGTTATCAATTAGTTTGGTATAAATGATGAGCTATAAATTGCAGACTATTGTCTGCCTAATGGTAGATATTCTACTGATCTTAATTATTTGACAAACATTATAATTTTTATAAGGCAAAAAATAACGTTTCTTAAATTTTGTACTAATTTTATCATATCTTGATCGAAAGTGGAAAACACCTATTTGTATGGGTACATCTTAACAGTCATCCAAACTAGTAATTATAGTTATAATAAAATATAGATCTTATTTCATCTTATCAGTCATATTTATTTTTATTTATATTTATAACTAGCTGACCCGTGCAACTTCGTTTGCACCAAATTGGTTATCACGCGAAAAAATTGTTTCTTTTTTTATCGTAGCACGGCAAAATGCCTGCACTATGCCTGATGGTAAGCACAGTACAATCCAAAAACAATAGCGACCACCGAGTGACACACTATCCATCGCTGGTCGCCACTATCATGCCGGCCTACAAAAAGCTAGATATGCACAGGCTGATCCCGAAACGCGACGCGCAGAAGCGAATCACTATTACGGATTTTTTCGTCATGTACATGGTGGTTGTGACCCAGTCAGGCTGTAAAGCCCTACCACCCCGCAAATAAAACTGATACCCGATTGCAGCCACAACTACCGTTTCCAATTGTGAATCCAAACTATCCACGGATTCACTTAAACATATACTCAGATTACATGTATTCATTTTTTAAATAAACCTAGTACCCATTCGTAGCGTCATCTACCAGGATCAATTAAAATAAAAACTAACCTACATAAAAATAAACATCTCTACTACTTACTTTATCATAACTATCTTCGACTTGTATTAAAACCTTTTTATACTCCATTGTATTAAAGAAAAATATATGAACACCGTATCGAAGCGTCAAACATCCCGCCGAAAACGTCAAATGTCACTTGCTTGAAACTATTGTCTAAGAGCTATAAACTGTTTCAAAAACGTATTTGAAATATATTTCCAATATATTTTTATAAATAATCTCTGTACCACTCACAACATAGTACCTATCACCTTCAAACCAAGCCAGTTTTATACATCAGGTTCAATCCCTCGGTAAGGATCCCTTGAGTGTGTTGCTTGCGCGATACGGTGACACACAAATATACATCACTGCTACAACAATACACGATCACCCCCACACACGTGAAACACATGAAACACTGAATGATGATGAATGAAACATGTTACACATGAAAGTGGAAGGGTTTACTTTTTTCCTTATCGAACTAAAAAACTCTCAATTTTCCGATAATAAATATATGCAGGAGTTGTTGAAGCGTGTATGCTTGGTATACATATACGTTTCAACAACTCATACATATATGAATAGTTAGCTAGATTAGTTAAGATAGGTCGCGATTTTGCATGCAACAGGCAACAGCCAAGCCGAGGTGTGCCGTGTACCCTTGAACTGGTTGCCTAAATAAAATCGGCTGAGTGCCTTAAGCGCTCGTCTTAGTAGTCCGGTAACTTATATACGTATATAAGTTATTGAAACATGCATGTGTACCAAGCATGCGTGCCTCAACAACTTCTATATGTATTTTGTGTAGGAAAAAATCCTCTAAACTATGTAGGATAGGATAACGAAAAATAAGGGTAGAACTCTTGTGTCACTGTATCGCGTGAGCAGCGTACTCAAGGGCTCCACGCCCAGGGAACAGATCTAGGCTTGAGCCGTTGCCGAGAAGGGCCTAATTTGGTGTACGGGAGCGAAATTTAGTCCCAGACCACGGCGGCGTGATCTGCGGTTATGCGGGCGTGGGTGAGAACACGCTCTGTTTGAAGAGACAGGCTGGTACTGATCGTTCGCTGACGTGATTGAATCAGGAGGGTCGGTAAAAATGTGTCGCGGTCGTCTTCTATACTGCGCAGCGTTGGGTACGGGTTCATCGTTCGCGGCGGATACCACTAACGGGTTGGGATGATTCGCGGCTTTTTCGAAATAACTACCTGTAAGTGATTTTATATACGCTCAGACAGAAAGCATCTCCAGGTCCTGTGGAGATCCTTATTCCGGACGTACCATGGGGCACCGGTGATTTTACGTAGGGCTCAGTTCTGGAGAACCTGCAACTTTTGAATACGATTTTGCGCATGTGCAAAGACCGAACAACTGTACGTCATAATCGGACGGATGCAAGTTTTGTATAAAGTGAGTTTGTCTGGGGGATATTTTACTCTTATGACAAAGCAAATGATAAAAACGACCTAAGACCATACGGCTTTGTTTCGCACTCTTTCTGTGTGTGAATCGAAATTTAAGTGTTTATCTAAAGTAACACCAAGATATTTCACCTCGCCGGCCCAAGGTATTTCGGCTTTGTATAGCCTGATGGTCGACGACGCATATATTTGAGATGGCGTCAATCCCAAGTCATATGTTTACGTTTATCGTTGTATATGGTGGTCAATAATGTTTAATAAAATGAAATTGGTTCTTTGCTATGAAAAAAAAATTGATTTGAAATTTATTATTGGAACAAAGTTCCTTACGGCAGGCTTGGAGGAGATAGAGATTTTGCTGCGCGACCGAACTGAAAAAAATGTGATAGTAAAACTGTAACGAAAAGTGCATGGAATAAAACAGTTAAATGAGACGTGCGCAGGCGCGACAGTCGTATACATAAGCGAGTAATGAATAATATCTTTCTCTTTCTCCTTTTTTGTAATTATTTCTATTTCTATGTAATTTTATGTTGTCAAACAAAAATAAAGAGACATATTTTGTTATTTTAATTGATAATTTGAATTACGATTACATAACATTGAGCACGATTTTTTTTTTCCAAATAGTGTCGATTCTACATTAGCCGAAAGAACTTCGTTCCTACCTGGTGTCCCACGACACCACATTCTTTTTTTATTTATAAAATATATCAGCGGGTATATATATGATTGTTTATAAAAAATGTGCCTGAATGTTTAATTGCGTTTAAAAGTTACTGAAAAAAAATGTTCCTAAACTTATTATTGATTAATCATAAATCAAAATGCCTTTTAAAAATACAACGTTAACCCGCTACCAAGTGTCCTAAATTCTGTCTATTGATATATTGATAATTTCTGTAGGTGGTAGAGCCACGCTGAAGCTATTACTGGTTTCAGCATGAATGGGTCGGCTCGTTCGGGCTAATACTGCCAGAATACTTACAGAAAACCGACGTCAAATAACAGTGCTTGCATTGTAATGTTTCGTTCGGTCAGTGAGAGTGCCGGAGGTTCCCTTACACTCCCCCATATACAGGTTGGAAACGCACTTACAAATCCCCTGGTGTTGCTAGTGTCTATAGACGGTGGTGGTCACTAAACATCACGTGACCCACCTGTTCGTTTGCCTCTTATGATATAAAAAAAAAAAATATTGATGTATTAAAGAACCAGGTATTCTAAAATTCTTGTTCTTTTAACGTTGCCGGCTCTTGTACTAAGGTGTCGCAAAAAAGTCTAGTTACGTTAACTGCAAATTTTTGTTTTTCGTTATTCTGGAGAACTCATTGCGTTTTATGGGACAAAGAGTATCCTGGATGTAGTCTTCTAATATTAGTTATCACCGTGTCAAATTTCGTTAAAATTGGTTCAGTACTTTCAGAGTAATTCGGGTTTATACTCTAGACTTTGATCCTTTATCCTGGAGAACCCTTTGCGTTTTATGAGACAAAAAGTATATTTGATGTAATCTCGTAATATTAGTTATCACTATGTCAAGTTTCATCAAGATTGGTTCAGTACTTTCAGAGTGATGCGTGTGCATAGGGACAGACAGACAGACAGACAGACAAAAATTGTAAAAAGATTATTTTTGGCTTCTATATCGATAACATAGTCTACCCTGATTAAAATTTTCAAAAAATATTCAATGTACAGATTTCGACTTGTTACAGTTTTATTATAGTATAGATTTTCATATATATATATTTTTCAAATACTTAATATTTCATATTGTGCAACACATGACATTAAAAGCTTAAATTTTTGTAATAGTTAAGTAGGTTGTAATTATAAATGCTAAGTTTTGTTATTAAGCAAGATAGCCTGTGAACTATGTGTTACATTTATTTCTCAATAACTTGTTAATTGAGTTGTGGAATTTAGAAACACAATTTTATTGTTTTTTTATACTCTTATACTAACAAATAAACATATATTTTTTTGTAAACTATCATTTTTTTCTTCGAACTGACTACGCTATTGACCCAGCAAAGTCTTAACAGCTTCACCGGACTACTTGTAAACTATCATAGAATCCATAACACAATCACTACATATTACACAAAGTCCTCTGTCACATCCGTCTGTTGGCGATTGACTCAAAAACTACTTAACAGATTTTATTTTTTATTGGGTCAATGTTTTTTTTTTATTACCAGTGGGTGACAACGTTTGCTGGGCCTGCTATTAAATGAAACATTCATTGTTTACCTATATCAATCAGAAAAAAATTGTTTAAAAATGTATCACTTGTTATTTCACTTATTACATTCCAAATAGACTGAAACATTCATTTGATTGTTACAATTAAAATAAGTCTTTTTGTGCATGAAAATTTAATGACAAAATGATATTAAAAAACTACTCATAGATTACAGAAAGAAAAGATAAATGAATGAATGCTATAAAGCATTTTCTTCCAGCTAACCAGTGATATTATCAAGCAAATAGTATTGTAGGTGCATATGTATAAAGGTCAAATATATACACAAATAAAAATAAATAAATAATAATATAAATATACTCATATACATACATAAGTAAACATACATACAAATATATGACATTAACAATAAATAACGTACAAGACTAGGTACATTTGTACTAATGTGGATGTATTTTAATGCTATGTGAACATTATTATTATAAAATGTTCCTTGTCGACAGATAAATGCAGTGATATACTTTTTTTTTCGACCTGACTACGCTATTGACCCA
Organism: Antheraea mylitta; assembly: GCA_014332785.1. NCBI lineage: Eukaryota > Metazoa > Arthropoda > Insecta > Lepidoptera > Saturniidae > Antheraea > Antheraea mylitta. The sequence continues at coordinate 3,569,903 of JACEII010000072.1, read as the reverse complement.
GCAGGTCTTAATAGCTTCACTGGACTACAGCAGTGATATACAATAAATCTTAACACTTCTGTTACTGAGAAATTTTACTAAGGTTTCTAATGTGGGTGTAGCATTAGAAATTTAATGATAACAATTTACCTGCAATCCATCCTCTCGTTGTTCGCGAACCGCCCTTTCTAAATCTCGCATTTTCTCAGCCATAACACATTTCGAAGTCTTCCTAACACTTCTTCGTACTGGGAAATATTCTGTTATCTTGGGATTGCTGTGTGCAACTTTAGATTCAACTTTAATTGATTCTACTTTAATAGTCTTCTCCATGGGTAACGGTGTTGGTAATGGGTCGGTTTTAGTACTTTTTATCTCTTCTTTGAAGTATTCTGTGAGTTTGTGACTCTCGGCAGCGCGAGCGGCAGCTCGGGCCGCTCGCGACCGTAATGCATGACCATTCGTCATATTTATTATACCGTTAGATTTCAGTGGCTTTGAGTTTAATTCAGATTTCTTTATTGGTGGTTCAGGTTTTAATTCTTCATTTTCAGTCTTTGGCTGCGTAGTGGTTACAATTCTAGAAAAATGAATAGACCATAAATTCTCATATTTCATTATCACCACATACAGGATCAGTAACATATGGCTTGCGAGCCACTTTTGACTCTTTGGATGTTAAGCTGCTGTTCTTTAGTTCCATATGCAAAATAGTATTAATTTTTATTTAAAAAAAAAGAAATACATTTACAAATCATTCTGAATCAATTAAGGTGGATTAGGCACCATGTCTATCTCTCATTGCATTGTTTATATCTTGCATATTTATATCTTGCATATGCTGTTGTTATTAAAGTACAAGTTAGCATTGTAAGTAAACTTTTTTTTAAATGAATTTATTAATATTTTACTTAAATAGTAAGTGATTGTCTAATAATACAGTATATATATTATCTAATTTGTTGTGACAAAAAAACTACTTAAATGTATAAAAAGATATTTTCCTTATGAATAAATTGATTAGTTCTTGTTTATCAAAAATTTTATTCATGCAAGGACTATTACTTATTGTTACCAAAAATTTTTTGTGGCTCTTTAAAAACTTTTAAATTAGTAATTTTTTATTTTTGGCTCTTCAGACTAGACTCAAAAGGTAAACTTATCAATTGGAGAACACTTTTACTTCACTATGGGACTGTAACACTGAAGTTTTGGTTTGGACACTGTTTGAACCTTATAAATAAACCTCGGTCCAAAATAGGGAATTCACCAGTTTTTAGTCTTTTATATAGAATAATTTCTCCAGTTTCTCGTTTCTTCAAGAGTTCAGCTTCTTTTTGTTGTATTTCAAACTGAGCTCGAAATCTTTCCTCTTTATTCCACTTTTCACTGCTTTTAATTTATCAGTGTATGTTAGGCTTGTTAATTTTCATTTTGAACTCATTTTACTTAGGTAACTTTTATAATACAGCACAGTTTCCGAGACAGTGATTAACAACTAATCATCCATCATATCCAGAAATCTGACATGAAATAACAGTGCTTGAATTGTTTCGCGTTTCGCTCATCAGTGAAAGCCCGGAGGCCCACCTTCCCTCTAAATATATATTTATCAGCCACAAAGACAAATTGAGGAAATGTTAGCTTTACGATATATATTTATTATATTAACTTTTATATTGTAATTATTCACTAAACTTATACTTAAAATATATTATTAGTTACCTGCGTTTCCTGTAGTTGCGGCCAGGGCAAACAGCTCGCTCTTCACACAATTCTATGCGATGTGGAGTCTTTGGACCCTCCTGGGTTGCCATTAACACACTAGCTGAAAAGGAAAACTTTAATAAATTGACTGCCATATTGTTCTAACTTTCTAAACATTAATGTTCTATGAAAACATTCTAAATACAATCAATACATGTGTAATACTGCTCTTTACAATATTATATACTAGCTGTGCCCGTGACTTCGTTCATGTGGAACTATATGTACAAAACAGTGACTAACAAAATCATCTGAATGTGTTAATCTAATTATTTACTTACATTTCTATCATACTTAATTCATGTCATCATTAAAGGTGTACAATAACTTTTAAGAGAGTGAACCGATTTTAAGTTAACATAGACTAAATTATACTTAGGATACGCTTTTTGATTGTCTTCATTGAGGTTTTATTGTGAATGCAGTACTTTAGCAGTGATGTATGATCATACAGACAGACAGACATTTCGAAAATTGATTGAAATATATTTTATTAATCATTTCTGGACACCAGCAACATATTTTTCTCCAAAAATGTAAATAGTACATACACATTAGATTTGCATTTTTATTATTGTTTTTTTTTTTTTAAACGGACTACACTATTGGCCTTGTAAGGCCTTTACAGCTTCACTGGACTAAAATGTATTGTTAATATTCTGTTGTGCATAGGTTTTAATCTATAATTCAATTATTTTCCTTGTAAAAGGTCATCTTGATGGCTTAGCTATAGTTGGCACTAATGTTGAAGTCTAGATAGTCTTTTTCTCAAAAAAATGATTTCTAATAAGTGATTTTCTAAAAAAGTAGTCCTCACTAATTCAGCACTTTGAAATCAAATGGTGTCAGATTAATGGATAGCATACGAAAACTGTATTTTTGGAGGTTATACTGATACTGGTGCACAAGCCTAGAATGAAACTAGATAGAGCAAAGGGAAGAGTGAGCACAGGACACCGGATTATTGGCCATATTTAACTACTGAAATGCCATATTAGTAAGTGAAATTGTAGGCAATAGCTATTTAATAACAACACATTAAAAATAAAATATAGTCTAGATTACTCAGGAAGAAAATAACTCTGTATGAGTATAAAAAAAATCAAAAATAGATAGTTCCAAGTTATATCTCCTACAAACAATTAATCTTTATCACTCTTTAAAATAATAGTATATTTTACATTTATAATACAAATATTAAGTATCTAATGTATAACCCTAATAAAAAAACACAAAATTGTTCACAACACAATAATTCACTCAGGTATGGATGCAAGCTACCACCTCAATTATAAAATAACACGGCTTAATAAAACAATGCTATGCTCTAGTACAAGTGTTCCTAAACTTTAAAGATAACGGAACACCAACCAAATACCTTTTATATTACTGAACTCCATTTCAAATAATTACAACACTGAAATTTAAATAAGAACATTTTTTTAAGCAATGTGTTATATAATTGAAACACATTATTCTTAACTCAAACATAGCCTAGTGACAATTATAAGACCTTGCTAGGTCAATAACGTAGCCAGATCGAGAATAAAAAAAAAACAAAAAAAAGTTTTAATGTGAAGAACTAAATTTACTGTTTTATGAATAATTGTTTTATAGTTCAGTATTATGTCTGACAATTGTATGGGTATATCTGGGTTAGTATCCAATCTTGACCTTTATTTGTATTTTTTTTTTTGTATAAACATAGGTTCAAAGGCCTATTTCATAACAATACATTGAGACGAATGGGAGCAATGTTATAGTAGCTAACAATAAATAATTTTGAAGGAACCCTAAAGACAATTCTACAGAACTGCTAGATTCTGTGAAACCCAATTTGAGAAACCCTGCTCTAGAGACTATACTGCAATTTACACTGATATATTAGTCCTCTTCAAATATTATATTTTATGTACCTAGTGATAACTACTCTTTAGGGAAAAAGCAAGTAAATTTATTTTAAATCTATACTATTATAACTAATATGTTAATTGTTATAATGTGTATTGGAAAAATATTTAATTTTTCTGTTACACAAATTGAGTTACAGTGTATATTTTCTTATTATCATTTTAAGAAGGTACTAAGATACAAACCATGGGTCCACAAACATAGACGTGATTTTAATTGAATAAAACGACTAGAATAAAGATAATCCTATAAATATAATATACTAACCTCGAACCATTGCCGTTGGAAGCTAAAAGTCACTAAACTCTGACTGAAAAACAACATTGAAAAAATAGCTTAACCTGACACAAACAAAACTGCCTGGGTCGAGTTACCGATATTTTGTAATATAACTTGTCATATTAGGATCGGGACAATCATCATGTGATACTTTAGCTTCTTATCACGATTTTCAAAATATTAAAACAATATGAAAGCATTAAGTCTTTGCTACAATAAGTATTCGTTTTAATTCACTTAGCACTAGGCGATATGAATAAATACGCGTTTATTATTCATAGATTTTTGATCTTTGCAAATGTCAAGATTGATTACTATTGACAATATTACGTCCACATTCCTCGAGTCAACCACCACATTGGTTCTCTTACGTCGCGTCGCTTTAGTTGTCGTTTTCTATGATTCCGCCAAAACTAACGTTTTCTTGATTGGTGTAAAGAAATAAATAAACCAATTATGTATAAGTATAATACTTTGCTTTCAGATAAATAAATACTGTGTATAATTTATAAACCAATGAATTTAAAAATATTTCATATTTTAATATTATCTAGGTTGTTTTTGAACAAATAATTGAAATAATACTTTTACTTACATCATAGTTTAAAGCAGAGACAATTAAGTCTAAAGATACGTAGTATCCTCTTAGTAGTCTGTGGTCTAAAGGTTATTTAATATTTATATTCTGTGATCCAAAGTGTTGTTTTTGTATGTTTTATAAAAACTCTGGGCTTTAGTGATACATAATCATAATCAGTCTTTATCATTTTAGAGTTAAGGTATAATTAGGCTTTATCATATATTCCGCCTGTGTTTGGGGGAATAGAGAGAAAGGGGAGGGGTTTGAGGAGAGGGGAGGGAGAGGAGAGGGTAGAAGAGACGGGTCTCCGGCGCTCTCACTGACCGAACGAAACGCAACAATAATTTCTCCTCTCTCTTTAATTACCCTGGAAAATACTCAAAAATGAAATAATAGTTGAAATGATCACTTACACAAAAGCTTCATCTACATCTACCATTATAGAAACACTACGTATGTAAAAATATAATAACAAATAATATACAGTAGAAACTAGATTAACCTGACTTATTGTTGTCACTAGGCATTCGAATAGACAAACTTCATTGATTTATTGGCGGAATTTTGATCTGTCATGTATAAGTAGATTTTATACTTTATTCATTTTACTTTGTTATCTGACTATATATTTTGTATAATTGGTGATGTTTTACGTGGTACAGTTCGGTTATTGAGCATAAGTGAAGTGAGTGGAAAATAATACCACAGACCATGAATTCTCAGATACCACAAAAACTCTTTAAAAAGTTCTAACAAGAGAGTCACCATCTTGTTGGAACATTAAAATAAACACACGATACTTATTGTATAAAATATGTTATAATCTTCATTGAAACAAAACATTGACACTGGCAAATGCTTCTGCGAAGCCAAAACAAGAAAACAAACCACCTTCAGTTTTATGCATAACTAGTAGACATGCGCAAATCATGTCCGGAAGCGGACCGGACATGGAACGATTAACATAGCGTTCGGAACTAGGTGCGGTTAACATGTTCGCGGAACTAGCTAGTTCCACAAGTTTAGATGTATAGTGTCGGTTCATGTCCTGCATTCAACGTCCAAATAGGTCCTTACAGTTCCTCGGTTTTATTGAAATACATTGCCTAGTAAGCAATTTTATACATTCTTAAAAGTAAAATTGTCGGTTGATTTATTATATACTAGCTGACCCGTGCAACTTCGTGTGCACCAAATCGGTTATTATCTGTTTCAATTATTTTTTAAATGCGAAAAATCTTACTAAGCCGATTGCAGCGACATCTACCGTTTTCAATTGGTAATCCGAACTATACAGGGGCTTACTCAAATATATAGGCCATGGTTATGTGAAAGAAATTTAAAAATAACCCTGTAACCCGTTCGCAGCATCACCTATCGGGACAATAAAAAAAAAACTAACCTACATATATTGCTAATATATGTCTTCCCAGTATTGAAAATAGATGATTTTTGCCGAATTCAATTATATCCATTGTGATTAACTATTAATGTGATAACTAACTATTAATGTAAATTATTGTGATTAACTATATATGAAAAACTATTGAATAAACATAAAAACACTCGCATATGTGTATAACTTTTAATGCTTCAAAATATTTCAACTTAGCGCCATCTATGGACCTAAAAGGTTTTCTTCATCCTGACTCGCTGTTTTCACTTCTCACAATCGGATTTGTATGGAAAATCTCACCTATTTTTTGTTATCAGTCGCCTATGTAGATGGCACTTTAAACAATTTTTTTTGACAAGTTTGATAACAAAACGTGGTGGACGACAATTACTTTTGACATTTCAAACTGACAACTTTCAAATATTTATTCACTTTACGTTTCTGTTATGTGTGGTCTGGTGGTAAAGTTGCTTAGGTTATATTCAACGAAGACGCGTTGGGGCGAAGGTTCGAAACCCAACGGTTTTTTTTTGTTATATTTTATTTTTAAGTAGCACAGGGTAACATATGTCTTAAATTGTTACATAATCTTACTACTATAAGATTAATTCGTTAAGAATTTTATGAACTTGAATTTTTTTACTTTCGTCCGTTATTCTGCAGAACACCTTGCGTTTTATGG
>JACEII010000072.1:3526271-3558309 GCA_014332785.1 Antheraea mylitta | reverse complement strand
GAAACGACTGGAGCGATTTTGACAGGAATTGTACGGGTAGATAGATATTTTTTTTTAATGTTGATATTACATACATACACTTCATTTTTATGATATGTATAGAAGATATGTAGTACATATGTACATATTTAGTACACATATGTATAATATATCCTATAATATTTATTAAACTCTTTGATATATATATAATTTTATGCGTTTACTATGGCTACTCACGCAAATTTGACAGACGATTACCAACCAATTTCATCAATAGTGTCTTCTGTTTGAATTTCATGGTATGTTTCCTTTTTACAGATAGCACTCTGTGATAGTGTACTTGTACGACTATTATCTGTGGTGTCCCATTTAGTTGTCACTTCACACTTGTCAGTTTGCGCGCGCGCATTGAAAAAATCTACTCTTCTTTCCCAAACACAATAGAAGAAGCATAATTTCATAAAGTAATTCATTCAAGCATATAATCTCCGCTAGGAGTAATATTATTCTGTGCACATAATCCTCTTGGTAGTCGGAACTAATGCTAATTAAGGAATTGGACCCCCCAACTCGACGGGCATACAATGGAAAGCTGAGCCCTGAAGACTATTATTATATATAACAAAATAAAAAATATCGTAAATATCTATAGTAAAGAGTTAGTAATTTACATTTATAATGAGATAATTATTTTTCCTTGACAGTTGGTACTTTAACACATATTTATATAATATTTACGATACGGATAAATTATGATCAAAGTACGTGTGTTTTATGTGTGGGATGAAAAATTAATTAACGAATGTAATCGATTACCAGCAGTTCACGGCCGGGTATGTATGGTTTATTGTATAGCGTGCTAGCCATTAAGACCTTCCAATCCTCTTTGATTGTTTGTTAAGAGATAAACCTAAAGATATAATTATACAAGCTGTATATTCATATGTATTGTTACAGGCTCATATGGTGCACAACTTAATATCAGCATACGGACTACTTGACAAGATGAAAATTGTTAGATCATCACCAGCAACCTATAATGATTTACAAAAATTCCATTCAGAGATATACCTTAATCACTTGAAACAGTTTACTGATGTGGATGAGGAATATATGAGTAATACAACTGATGAAGAATTTGGCATTGGTAATTATTAATTTCTTTAAAAAGCATTTGTATATTACCATCATTACATCATATAAAAGAAAATCCCCTACCGCATCTATCTGTCTGTTTACAATAAAGTAAAAACAAGAAAGATTTTTTTTTATCAGGGCGAGAAAACATCTGCCTGGTCAATTATTTTTTGTATAATTTGGTCTAGTTTGAAAGATAGGATAGTTTATATCTCAATAAATGGCCTCAATATAATTTAATTACAAATTATATGATTGTCAATGTTGAATATTTCTATTAATTGTGTTTCATCAGTTTCGAACAGAAGGGACTTTAAATTACTTTCTTAGCAGTAAACTGTAGGACTGACTTACTACTTACACTGATGGCTTCACATTTGAATGTATACAACTTTAACAAGTAATAGTGTCAACATGTGGTGGGGTCAGCCAGTTATTATAAAAAATACATATTTGTTTTTGGTTTAGATTTTTGTGTCAGGTTTGCTACTACAATGATGCAATGTATGCTTGCGCAATCCAGTGTTGCCTCATTAATAGTAATAGTTGGTACATTAAGAGGTATTAGAGGTACATTACCCAGATCCAGAGACTTGAGAAATGTAAGGTGGTAAATAAAATTGTATTGTCTTTGTAGTTAACATTTAAAATTATGTATCTCATTTTATAATTTTTAGGATATGACTGTCCACCAGTTGCTAATATGTTTGAATTGGTGACAAATATTGCTGGTGGTTCATTGACAGCTGTTAAATGTTTAATGCTTGGCATGGCTGATGTTGTTATCAACTGGTGTGGAGGGTGGCATCATGCGGCCAGGTAAGGTATGGTTACATGAAAATACGTATTAGAAGGTAAAACATGTATAAAAAAAAACCATATGATATGGTGACTAAAACTCATAAGTATTATGTAAAAATAAAAGTATTACTATTTTATAGATTGTATCTCTTTAAATGACAATTCTTTAAGATTATATATAATGAAACTGTTACTTTGTAGGTCTGTTGCTAGTGGTTTTTGTTATGTAAATGACATTGTTGTTGCTATTGAAATGTTGAAATTAAAATTTCCTAAAATACTTTATATTGATTTGGATGTCCATCATGGTATGTATATTATAATTAGATCATTTTTTATTATTCCATTGTGACTAGTTATGTGCTGGTAGACAGTATAATACATTATTAAATAATTATTGCTGCAGGCAATGGTGTCCAAGATGCATACAGTTTAAGTAAGTCAGTATTTACACTCTCTTTCCATAAATATGAAACAGGATTTTACCCAGGGACTGGAGGAATTGATGACATAGGTACTGAGAGTGGGAAGGGCTATTCATGCAATTTTTCATTGCATGAGGGTTATACAAATGATACAATTGAATATGCTTTTAAAAAGTAAGTATTTTTGGTTTATTTTTGATAGTTATTTCACAAAAATATCTAAGCAGAGCTAAGAGAAACGACAAGAGATAAAGATCTAATAGAAAAGCAATTTAGGATAGTTTATATTACATTTCATATATGGTGTAATGTTTGATTTAGGAATACGGAATTATGATTTACTCTATATTATTTAATATATATATGTTGTTTCTGTATTCAGTTTGAACTACAACTTGTTTCTTTTATTTTCCATGTGCTATTTCGCTCAGAGTACAACAAACAATAGATTTCATTTAAGACATATGCTACAAATATAAATCTGGCTAACTGTGTTTCCTTTTAAATTATCTCTGCAACTTATAGACATGTATAACCAACTTTCCTAGAAAAACGAGGCAAATAATTATAATTTGCTGTTTGAACTTTGTAAGAATACTTGTATATCAGATACACTCATGGCCATATTTAGAGAAAGGAAAACCTAATAACAGGAGTTATTTTCTTACTTCATACAGGCCACATTTAATAAAAAAAAAAGATTTTTTTTATAGAGTTTTGCTTACGACTTTCATTTGTTATTTGGATACCTGTTAATTTTATTGATACTGTAGTGTGTAATATTATGAAAGAGGCTGAATACTAAATACTGGTCCTGTCCATTCATTATGAAAAAAAAGCAATCTTTAGGACAATATTTAATTTTCCATAATGTAAAAACTCATTACAATTAAAATACTGAGTTTAATATTTATACTTTCTCTAATATTTTTTTATGTTCAAAAATGTCAATTTATTAAATTGATACTATTCAATATTTTTTTATTTAGGAAAGAATCTTATTTATTTTCATATTAATTTATCTATTCCTTATTTATTGTATCCTTCTAAATATGTCCATGAGTGTATATTGTCAGCTATAATACAATTTAAACTGAAATACAGTAGTACGAACATTACTGATTTGCTGCAGAACTGGTATAATAGAAGTTGATGATTCCGGAGTCAAAATTTTACAGACTGTCACACACCCCCTACCACTATATGCAAACAAATAAATAATAGCATTTTCAAACAGTTGACTGTTTTACTACATTCTATTTGTAATATTGTATATCATATTAAATAAAGCATATGTTACTTTAGGGTGTTCAGTGCTGTATCCAATTATTTTGAACCAGACGCTATTGTAGTACAGTGTGGGGCAGATAGTTTAGCATATGACCCCAATGGAGGAGGAAATATGACCACAAGTGGTTACTGTGCTTGTGTACGAATGGTTTTAGATAAACGAAAACCTACTGTCTTACTTGGAGGAGGTACATGATTATTAATCTTAATTAAAAATAGATATTAAATAGTAATTCTAGCAAATTGCAATTATAATTTATTCGCTGGCGCAACGGACGTTATCCCGCCCTTTTAATAAAAAAAAACCTTGACAGATTATATGCCTAAACCTTCCTCATGAATCACTTTATGTACTGCTGAAAACCGCATGAAAATCCGTTCAGTAGTTTTTGAGTTTAGGTTAGTTTTTGAACAGAAAAACAGACGTGACGGAGGACTTTATTTTTTAATATGTAGTGATAAGACACATTCCATTTATTTGCAACAGCATTGCTAAAATATATCTAATATCTTTAACCGAGCAATTCTTATATATTTTTATAATGTTAGAGTAGTCTAATATGACTAGTACTTTTGATGAAAAATATGTTCAAAGGGTTATACTAAATTATTCCACTCTAAGCTAGATCAAATCTATAAAAATAATGAGATTCAATAAAAAAAATATTTCTCTACAAAGTACATTTAAATTTCAGGTGGATACAATCATGCAAATACTGCTCGTTTGTGGACGACCCTCACGGCATTAGCTGCAGGTGTGGATCTCGATGAGAATATTCCGGAACATAATTATTGGCCACAATATGGACCAAGTTATAAACTGACTATAGAACCAACGTTAGCTAAAGATGTCAATAAAATGGTATATCTCGACGAGTGTATCGCTAAGATTAAAGGTAAAGAGAAACAAATATTATATTTTTTTCTGTAGAATAATTAGGTTTATGTTTAAAAAGGATAAACCCACTAACTGTTCTCTATTATGCTATTCCCATACTCGTGTGTGTCGCTATGAAGTATTCTCTATGGTCGCAATAAATGCAAGTATGGAAACATATTGTCATGAGTTACGAACTAGCGAGCTGTGTAATGGGATACACGTACCATAATAATTGGATATGTCGTCTTTACACACATCAAAGAATTTTAGTGGACGCCAATTTCGAGTCATTTGATCGTCACAGGCATGGGAAAGTTTAATCTGTCTTTGTCACAATAACTTTTGAAGTTAATTTTAGCGCAAAAGCTTCATGACTTGAGTAAGAGAGAAATATTATAAGAATAATATTACAGAATATATTATAACTAATAGAACAGTATAAATAAGGGGTCAAGAATAAATTATGTAACATGTTAAGTTGTAGGCTCAACTAAATTTCACATCGTATGGAAAGGAATAGGCCAGGCTTAAGTTTGGTGGCATAAAGTGTACATGTGTAATTCTAAAGTAATAAAATTAAATTTATTATCCTAAACAAAGCAAGAAAAAAAGAGCAAGAAGGCGAACATTCAACGAGCGTGGTGCATGTAAAAGTAACCTTTTTAAAGCAAATATTCAATACGTATTTAACTATTTTGTAATAACACTGCAAATGTATAGAAAAACGAAATTGTTTGACTTCTGAATTTATGTAAAAGTAATTTAAATACAAATATATCAATAATTTTGTGGTTTTTCATTTTATTTAATTACGTTTCAATTGAATATTGCAAAATATGTAACATCACAGAAGGCGTTTGGGTATCACCAAATGTGACTTGAATCTATAACAAAAGTCGGGAAATCAAAACAATTAAATTAGTATGAAGTATTCTAAGTTCCCTAGGGCTCTGGAAGCCTATTCAATTTAGGCCTTGAGAAGACTCTCTTGAACGTCAAAATCTACCACTTGAAAATGTGTAAATTTCCCTAAAATCTCTAATTTGAAGTTGTAGCCAATTTCACTTTAATTTAAAAATTTGAAATATTTTACAGAAAATTTAGAAACATATTTGGGACATAATCGAGATATGGAACCTGAACTGAAAAGACAAAAGGCTGACGTACAACATTCCAATAGGACTGGAGGAACCACTGCTAGAAATAGTAGAATGACGGAAAAATTTGGGACAAATTTAAATAAATCTCCTCAAAAAACCTCTGCGGACAATAATATAGTAGATGTATATGAATTTGTAGATTTATAAAAATAAAGGATTATAATAATACCAGTTTATAAATTGATCTTTATTCTGCAACTCTTATAGAGAAAAATAACCTAGCATTTCTATTTGTTTAACTCTCTGCAAGCCTGTAAAACAGGTATTAATCAAATGTAGAAAACGTGTATAATACCTTTAATTTGCACGTAATATTAGTTTCCAGCAATTTTTGAAATTAGGCACAATAAAAAAAATATTTAAAATTTAATTTTTTAAAGAATTACAATGAGGACATAATTAAAAATCCTGTGCTGCATCTATCTTCCTGAATATATTTTTTAAACCATTAGTACAAATTACTAAAAAAGATTCTTCTAATCAAGTCCGCAAAATTCATAATTTTTGAGCTTTTATAATAAACGTCCCATGTGCAACACAAAGATCTATTTAATTCCTTACTCAGAACACCACCTATATTGTGAAACAAATGTTTCATTTCATTAATTAAAAATGATAGGGTGAGCTGAACTAAAACGCAAATAAGACACCGAAAAAAATATATATTCAAAGTTTTCGCAGAAAAAGATTCATCACTTACCTAACAAATTTAACCGGTAAAGAGAAATGAATTTATACATTATAAAACAATTATGTAGTGGCAGTTTGGAACTAAATGTGACGTTATTGCCTAATTTGAATCATATAATAATGTTTTTCTTATGCAGAAGAATTAAGTATTAAACTGCCTACACTAGCGAAATATCAAAAATCAGCCACTGCAATTTTATGGTTTATACTTATCAAAAATACACTGTCGGAAAGGAACATCACCTAAATTAATTATAGACCATCATAGTTTGATGTTTTATACAAAAAATATGATATACTGTGTAATAACTTAGTGCAATTCCTTCACTTAATGCAATTTCAATTCCTATACCACACCAAAAAATGGGTAACAAAATAATCAAAATGCAGTCTGTCATATTTGTTCTTAGAAACAGTTCTAACCAGACATACTTAATCTTACAAGGTATTCAAACTATAATTCAGATTTTACACTTAAAACTTGAGCCCATTTGCACAGGTAATTTTAAAGCGCGCATTTAAGCTCTTTAATTATAGCAATACTAAGCCATATTTCTATTCAACCATGTTTATTATACATCTCTGTTAATTAAAAAGAATCAAACAAGGCTTTTTTTAACTCCGGTGCAAATGGGGCTTTATAGTAAAACATATCATTAAGACGATCTTCTTTATTGGTTTAAATAGTAAAAAAGAAACAAAAATAATAAAAAAATATCTTAAAACAATTTTTTGTAGTACACATAAGCCAAAGTTAATACAAATGAAAAACTTTAATACATTTCAGACATTTTTCATGTTGGTAATCTTTTCAATGCCAGTTGAATGTCATATAGTTGAACTGCAAGCAAATTGTGATTGAAAAAAAAGCAACTTTTAGTACCAGTGTAAAATTATAGTGAATCTACAGCAATGGAAGTCACTTGCTTATTGGATACATTAAATAATTAGTGACTAACATCAAATCTATACCCTCTGTAAATAAACTGCACAATAAAGCAACTTAATGGTCTTAAAATAGTTACCCTGTGTAGTAATTACACAATACTTTTATGGTGCTCTAAGTGTTGTAGCAACCAGTGCTGTAGATTCATTTAGAAACAATTGTGTAGTAATCTACAATCTATTCTAATCCGTAGGTCGTTTTTCACTATGTTTTTTGGTAAATTCCTCTGCATTTTTAGTAAATTTCTTCCGATCCTTAAGAAACTCTTCGGCAAGCTCAGCACGCAAAGGGTGTTCCGGTTCAGGATCGTTGACGAGAGCGACTAATGCTTGAATTACTAAAAAATATGTACAAATCATAAATATAACAATGATGATGACTCAGTGGTGTGTTCATACATCACCTTAGCTCGATGTATACTAGGTTCGAATGCTGTATGGAGCTAGAACTATAAGGAAAACATTGTGATGACAGCTAGCTAGCTACCACTTTTAAAGTCAAAAGGGAGTGGCTAGTAGGTTCATCCATCGAGCAGTGAACGCTCTGTCGTGGGACATTGTGGATTGTGTATAATCTAAAAATGGCCATAAACGATCATAATAAAAAGTGCTATAAAGGCAATAACATCATTAAAAATTCACTCAAAAATAGTAAATTGTTAATTCAAATAAATAAAAAACACCTAATAGTTGCTCACAGATAGAATTTTTCACATAGACAATAAAAACAAAGCGAAAGCAAAAAAAAAGGTGCTGACCAAGAGTCTGCAGAACAGAAAAAAAACGTCAGAAAGGCCTCTGTATGCATATTTCTGCAGCTGTTCTTAAAAACCAATCCTCCTCTAACTTTAGCATAGACCATTACTTAATAACCACTGTAAAGCATAAAATTATTGTAAGATGTGGCAACAAAAGGTTTAAATAATTGCCTTTAGTAATCAAACAAGATAAAAAAATGCACAACTATGTTAAGATAAACTGACTACTTTTGAATGCATTTCTATTTCATAAGAATAACACGGCTAAATAATAATGAAAGACATAAATTGATAAGATTGATATTATACTAACAGCCCTATGAGTATGACATGTGTCTTAATTTATCCTTTGCTTTGCCTGAGTCTTGCCGCTATTAATTGCTCAATTTTAAATTATATTTTCCCTTAAATTGTGTGAGTATAATAAGAGACACCATTGATGCCAAATTTGATTCTACCAAAAACCCTGATGTTTCAAGATTTAAAAAAAAACTGTTTCATTTATGCTTATTTCTGTTTTAAAAGACTTCATATACCCCTAAAAATCCATGTTACATATGTGATTTTTTGTTACATCAATAAAACTATAGTGAATTCAAGTTACCTTGATCAGTCTTGGTAGCTGGCTTCCAGTTTTCAGCACTTATGATAGGTAAGCACACTTGACCTTTCTCATCAATGTTTGGGTGATAGATCTTTGTTTTGAAACTAATTTTTGGAGGCTTAAAAGGATATTCTGCTGGGAAGTTTATCTCAATGCGAAAAGCACCCTTATTATATGGTGGATTGTCCTAAAATAATTAAGAAATTATAAACAACATACACTTATACACATCCACATGCTGCTTAGATTGATTAGTCATCAAAAGCTGCAACACATGCAGCCTGCTGCTGCAACACCACCTAGCCACGAGGCACTGTAGCACTTGCTCAGCATATTTAGTTTATGTCTGAGGCATTGCACCCAAGGAGGACATTTTTGATTATAACATCTATTCGATGTCATTTCTCTAGTAGTAATTAAATTATATGAAACTATATATAGTAAGATGTTGCATTTTTTTGCACTGCTGTAGCCTTCCTAATTGGTTAATTATGGTGCAGAGGTAGCAATTCAGACATATTCATAGACAAGTTAGTAGGGTTTTTCTTATGCCCGTCTGGCTCTCTATCATCTTTAAGTTAAAATTTATCAACAAACACCTTTGGTGTGTTCCTGCTGTTCAGAAAGAATATTCTCTACACTCATCTTCATGTCATCATCTTGCATTGTATTAAAACTTTATATCAGGAAGGATTGTGGTAAAGAATACAATGCATAGATAAAACCATTTATTCTGTTAAATGTAATATTTTGTTACAATGGAATGAAAACTCCCTATTGTAATAGCTTTAGATTCATCTATATTAATATTATAAAGAGGTAAAAATTTGTGAATATGTAAGTGTGTGACATTGTAGGAGGAAATCCCAGGAACTACTGGTCCGATTTTAAAAATTATTTCAGTGTTATATAGGTCATTTATTAAAGAAGGTTATAGGCTATTATATATATATATATATATGTATGTATGTATGTATGTATTATCACGCTAAGACTAATATGAGCAGAGAACCAATGAAATATATTTTAAAATCTGGATTTTTGTCCTCTTGAGAGCTTCTGCTGCATGTTAGTGCTGGCCCAAAGTAACTATTACTATGAGGACGAAGTCGCGGGAATGGGCTATTTCATCATTGTTCTCATAGATAGTAACTAACTTCATATATGTAGTATTTTAACATAGAGATTGTCAATTCTGCTATAAAATGAATATTAGAATATATAGTAATTAAAACCTATAATAATAGCAAAAAATAATAAAAAGATCTTGTCGAGCCACACATACATATGTGCACTTAGTTATAATAAACACTTCATATTTACAGATGGCAATATCTAGCAGGAGTCATGTAGTTTTGAAAATTCTTTTCAAGGTATTATTGAATGCAATTATTGTAATCAATTTTAGATAATAATTAACACCAATAAACTATGGACACTAGCTAAGAATTTATATGTTAGAATATGTTTCATTTTAAAACTCATTAAAGCCAAACATTTAGTTTAATTTTAACTTCTCTTAATTCATTGTGTGTTTGTTTTATATGTATATATGTTGCTAATATAGTCCAATATATCTTATTCAATGTGTACAAGTGAATTGGATTGGAAATTATAACATTAAATTTTAATTCTCACATATCATAAAAACTTCTTGTTATTCGTGCCAATTATTTTGTTATAAAAATGAGTCATCACAAGGCAATAATGATCTTTATGAATGAGGATTCATTGTTAATGTAGAATTTAGATAATGAGAGAAATTTAAGGACTAAGAGTTAATAATGACACATCTGTGAAAAATTAATATAAATAATATCATAATGCTCACTTTACTAATAATGGTTACCAAATTGTTAAAATTAAGTATTGTAAATATATTTCTGTATTTCCAAAGAGTAATAACTAAAAATGCAGTAAATTAATGAAAGAAATTACTTTTTTTTAAGATAGATTGTTTAAAATTATCTGATAAATAATGTATTAAGAATCACTATGTCTTGATTCTATTACCAAGTAACATAAAAAGTGTTTGAATGTTAACATTACATTCACACTCACCTTACTTCCAAGTACCTATAAAACAATTGACTTACCGGCACAATTAACCCTTGCCATGTTAGTATGTTAGACTCATCAACTTGAATATCTCTAAATGACTTCAAGCCAGACTGTCTAATGTCATTCAGTTCCTACAAATAAATAAAAAATAACAACCATGCTAAAATTACCAAGTATGTAGTTATATAGGAATCTTTTTCATCCAATAACTGCTCAAAGTATGAAGAAGAATACGAAGAATGTTTAATATTTTAATATTACACACAAGATTTTTTACGATTTCTTTACTTGTATATAATTATCACCATCAGTATCGCTGTATGTAAAATGAAATATATTAACTTGAACTCCTGTATAAAGACGTTTTGAAGAATATTGCAAAATAAGCTTTTAGAAGAAAAATGATGTCTCACCTTTTGTAATCTTCTTGTCGCAGCCATAATAGAAAACTATTTGGAGATATCTTTAGTTGAATTTGGAGAGCACGCTTTGCTTTTTCCAATTATCTGCGTAAAAGGCTACAAGTATATAGTAACCCATGAAATTATAAAGAAATAGGTTTTAGAAAATGTCAATGAAATTCTGCAAATTCGATGACTGAGCCAGTGTTGCCGGTTAAGAAATAAAAAGTCTGCAAACGTCATTTAAGAAGTCGCTATGTTTTGAAAATTACATAATTTAAAAATACACCAGAGGTCGCTATATGTTTTATAATATTTCATGGAAAAATATGGTGAAAATTCTATATTGCGAATGTTTCACTGTGATAAAACGAACAAAAAGCTTTAGTTGGATTAGTTATAACAACTTTTAGTCAGGTTATAACTCTTCTTGGTGTTTTCATTCTGGTTAACCCCGCGATCGAACGTCATTCTAGTAGGGAAATTCCAAAAACAACACCAGCAATTCATGTTGTTACCAAAAATTACAATTAAATTAGTACCAAAATACTTAAATATTGTCAATATTCAATTAGTCGCTAATCTATTTTAAGTCGCTAGATTGAAAAAAAAGTCGTTGAACATTTCCAAAATCCGCTAGATCTAGCGACTAAGGCACTAAAACGACAACAGTGGACAGAGACACAGACTGAGCTGAATTGACTAGAGATGAGTAGTAGTACGAATCGAAATTGGTATAAGGACTGTATCTCATTGGAAAATATTAGCCCAAGTCGATATATTACAATAGAGTAGCTTATATAATGGTACGCTACGTTAATAATGTTTGTTATTGCTTCAATTATTTAGTATTCTTTATTTCTGATTTGGTCCCAATTTGTTCTCTGTTTGTATTATCGCCAAGTTTATTTTTTTCTTTCAACAAAGAAGTAATATCTATACATATAATAAGAATGCAATTCTAACGAGTTTGTATTTTTTAGAGTTTTGAGAGAAAAATAATGCAGATGTGTAGGAATAACTAATAAAATACATTTTGTAGTTTTTGGCGGTATTTAGTCTGTCATGTAGTGTTTTTTATTCATAATCTTATGTTATTTGACTCTACATTTTGTAAACTTGGTGGAGTTTTACGTAATATAGTTAGTTTCAAGTGAATGCAAAATAATACCACGAAGCATGGAATTCTGAGATGTCACAAAAACTCCCAGGAAGGTTCTAACAAGGGATTCACCATCTTGTTAGAATATTGGCTCACGCGACGCTTAACATTGAAGTGATCGCACGATGCTTTTAATATTATTGACTACGCTACAATGGCAGTAATAATCTGAGAGATTGATTGCCATAAATAAAGTGTAAAAAAACATTGGACATACATCACTACTAAAGTATTGCGTTCACGATAAAACCGTCATAAAGCATATCGTCGAGTAACATTTTAGTCTTTCTTTCATTGCAATTAGCTCACTCTATCAAAAGTAATAGTAATTTAAATGAAGAGTCGAGTTCAAGTGAATAGTAGGTAGGTAGTATAATAAATGGAATTGAGTTTCATCCAAAACCCAGGGTACTTTATAACATAAGTAAACTTTACTTGACTACTACGACATAGTTAACGAAAGAAAATTTTTGATGAAAATACCAATGAAGATCAGTAGTTCATTAATATGTATTAATGCTAACAGCCTGTGTTTAATATAAAAGCCATTTTCCAAATCGCAAATTTCGTTGGGTAGTCCGGTGAAGCTGTTAAGACCTTACTGTCTTTGCCTTACTGGGTCAATAAAGTAGTCATGTAGCCCGGTGAAGCTGTAAAGACTTTGCTAGGTCAATAGCGTAGTCAGTTCGAGAAAAAAAAATAGCTTAGTCAGATCGAAAAAAAAAAATCGTTGAGTCTTTTCCTACTTTTTCTTTGCTTTCGATTATTCTTCGTTCCTCTGCATTGATCGCATATTATAATAAACATGATTCGAAAGAATACATGATAATATTATTTTTTCTGTGTCATTGGTTTATTTTGAAAGTTTTATTATAGTATAGATTATAATTTTCATGAATTTGGCTTTATTTTATGTCTCCGGTTACTTTTTGAAGGAATGAATACTTTACTACACTCTTTAGTTTATGTACTGAAGAGCTCAAGGCCACCAGGTAGGAAACTAGCGGTATTGTGGAGAAAAATAACATAACGACTATAGCCTGTCTAATAAAAGCTGAAAATGGAAAATAGCGGCAAATAAAAACAAATACGCTGTGTATGTCCAAGTTAACTAGTAATAAATAAATTTAATACTTTTATGTATTAAAATAATATCCTAATAAACTTTTCTGATCGTAAGGTTAGTTCCACTTAGAAATTAGTATATTATTATAAATTATGTCGAATAAGGTCACATTTTTATAAATTTTGCTTGTGATTACGTATGTTTTTTTTTTCGAAATGACTACGCTATTGACCCAGCAAGGTCTTATCAGCTTCACAGGACTACTAAGGCGAGCGCTTAAGGCACTCAGCCGATTTTATTTTGGCAACCAGCTCAAGGGTGCACTGCACACCTCGGCTTGGCTGTTGCCTGTTGCATGCAAAATCGCGACCTATGTTAGCTAACCTAGCTAACTATTCATATATGTATGAGTTGTTGAAACGTATATGTGTACCAAGCATACACGCCTCAACAACTCCTTCATATATTTATTATCGGAAAATTGAGAGTTTTTCAGTTCGATAAGGGAAAAAAAAGTAAACCCATCCACTTTCATGTGTAAGCGTGTAGCGTGCACGTGTGTGGGGGTGGTCGTGTAGTGTTGTAGCGGTGATGTATATGTGTGTCACCGTATCGCGCAAGCAACGCATTCAAGGACTCCCTACCGAGGGATCGAACCTAGGCTTGAGCCGCTGCCGTGAGAGGCCTAATCGGGTCGTATGTTTATTGCTTACCAAAATTCTAAGCGTACGGTATATACGATTGATATTTTTTGCAATGAAAAATATGCTAGGATTTTAAAGTCATCAATGAGACATTTTTTATAATAATAGTATTTTAATATAGATTAATAATAGAAAAAAAAAATCATAATCAAAGCTTGACTCGAGTAATTCAATACCACTAAAGGAATCGTCACTGTCGTCATTACTTTCACTGCCTATGTTGATGACGGGGGGTTCAGTTCATCCTGTAGGATTCTGTCTTTTTGTTTCTATATATTTTTAACATTTCTTATCTGATCGGTACATTTTTCCCACTCATCTGGAGAATTCGTTAATAAATGAGCTAGCTAACACTGATTTTTTTTTCAAATCGGACGAGTAGTACCTGATAGGACTGTTGATAAAATATCGATATATCGATATTTTTATCTTAGAATATCGATATTTTTTAGTAATATTTTTTGGGCGATATATCGATATTTTGATATTATAATTTGGATATCGGCGGTCGATATTTTTTTTATTCATAATTATTTTCTTAGCCTTATTCCACCTAGGTTGACTCGATACATTATGTTTTTCTTTTCCAGTCTCCTCAGTCAGATATAATCTCAGAATTCACACCTATTACATATGTTATTTTTACATACTTTATCCATACTTTAAAACTATTCTAGTTATAAGTCTTTCATCTCTCTTTATGACAAGCCTGTATCATGCTAACCTATTATTTCTCAACTTGTCTGTCACTGGTGATGTTTTCAATCTTTATCTGATACGTTTTTATTCTATCACTTCTAGTTACACCATACATCTTAATAATCGCAGCTCTGCCGCGTACAGTTTTTTCTCATCCGTTTCTTTTGTAACTTAGCACTCAGATGCATGCAGTATGACTGTCTTATAACAATTTTATACGCCTTCCCCGTGAGTTTCAAGGGCATTCGTGGATCGCATAACCTGAACATCTTTCTCCATTTAGTACATCCTGCACTTATCCTATTCCTTCCGTTATTGTCTACACTGCCACGTTTTGAATCAATGAATATGAAGCAGGCTCGTAGTAATCGTAGTACCTAGTGAAACAGCTGAACATATGAAGTAAATAGTATTTTAAAAATCTCTTGCTGCAAAATATTCATTACCGTCAGCCTGTAAGAGAGCAACTGCAGGGCTACAGACCTTTTCCTGAAAGAAGGTATGGACATAATCACCACATTAGCCCACGGCGTATTGGCAATTTCAAACTCTGAGAAAACCACAATTATACGTTTTCTCACATATAGTAATACTACCAGAACATTTCTCAAGCTCTGGTTTTCTCACGGGGTTTTCCTTGACCGTAAGACGATACTGTTACCAATTTAAATTAGTAAGTGTACGCGAATTTTGTAAAATTCATTATTACACACCGGGGTTCGAACACGCAGACATCGAAATGTTATTCTACTAGTGAAACTAATAGACTACCACTATTTAAAAAACTTAGTAACTGATGGACTAAAAATATTGGTACACATAATTATCTTATTTAGATAAAACAATAATGATGACGATTATCAATATGATTGAATGACGTTTGTGGCTCTTAGAATTGTACTGTTATATTTTAAAACATATATGGGATAAACTGTACAAATATACTGGATTAAAAACTGTAAATCAATGTTAAGCTGAATTACATTTTTTTAACATAGCCGATATATTAAAATATCGATATTTTTTTCCAATATATCGAGGTCCGATATTGATATTTTCATAAATATCGATATATCGAAAATCCGATATTTTTAAAAATATCAACAGTCCTAGTACCTGAGATTAGCGATTTTAACCAAATGAACCCTATGTTTTTTTTATATTATAGGAGGCAAATGAACAGACGGACCACCTGATATTAAGTGATGACCGCCTATAGATGGCTAGCTACTAGCAAACCCAGACAAGTTAAAAGTGCGTTGCCAGCCTGTGTTTGGGGGAACGGTGAAGGGAGAGAAAAGGTGCAGGGGAGATCTTCCGGCACTCTCACTGATCGAACAAAACGCAACAATGCAAGCACTGTTACTTCACGTCAGTTTTCTGTTCGATTTTATAATATTAGTACCGATATACTCTATAAGTATAAGTAAAACGCAAAATATTTTTCAAGTTTTTATTTCATGACGATTGAATGTTATACAGGAAAGATCATGACACTTTAGGGCGTACAAAAAAGTAAATTAACATAGAATTACAAAGTTCTCATTCAGACTTATAAGGAATATTTTATTTCTGTAGATGTGGATTCTAGAAATATCATAATATATATTATTGGTACAGCTACAATATTGATATTATTAATCGCCTACATAAATTTTATATAACAGTTATATTGTGACTCCCAAAATGTGTATATAAAGAGATGTTAATCATTTTCACATAATGTTAAGAAGGCCTGCTAATATTTCCGAAATGAATTTTAATACTTTATAATAATGCCATATTTTATTAATTCTTATATAAATTTGCCAAAAAACATAGTTTTGAATATAATCATTATACTTATGTTAGTTAATGTGATATTTGAAATCCGAACAGTATAAATATTTTTATAAATATAATTAGCTGATCTTCTTTACATAATATGTTGTTTATGAAAATAATGGATAAATATCTAATCGTCTGCTCCGCGTTCCTCATCTCGCCTGCGGTTGCGGGTGCGTCGGTTCCAGCCTTCGCGTGGTCTCTCTCGCTGTCTACCCTCCCCGCGTTGAGCGCCGCCACGTTGGAAGAACGAACCTTGTTTCTCGAATATACGTTCATTCGAGTCCACCAAATTACCAACCTGGATAAAGTAATTAAAAAGAAAATCAAATTATATATGAGTAGTTACATGTCAAAATGTGCTAAATCCAATAAGTCATATAAAACTCGAATTCAGTCACATGTCACTTGAAATTCGACTTATCAACTTATTTATTACTGTGTATAATTTTTTTAGTTTATGCTGAAGAGTTTTGTCTATAACGTCCATATTCAACATTTGGCCCGAGGAGCTGTTATGATTGGAATTAAAACTAACCTCATCACTAATGTATGAATCAATAATAAGACACATACTAAGATATATCTGTATATAGTGAATGTAAGATTTTTTTTTCTTGAATATATAAATATACAAAATTAATTATTAACCAGTATGTGTATATGGCCCAATAAAAAAGATGATTAGGTATGGTCTAAAGTAATAGATAAAAAATAAGTACGTTTTTTTAATAACCTACAAACCTTATGAAGTGATTTTTAAACGTATATAGGCTAAGAGAAAGAAGGCTGAGTAAAAATATTTTAGAATAATAGTTTGAGATTCCACATCATTATAGTTGTTACTGCCCTAGCTATAGTTGGATCGCAAGTTTATAATGCTACTTTTTTTTTCTTTATTATAGTGCAACAAAGTAACTGCACTGTATCTTATGGTAAGCACAGTGCACTCCTAAAACAATAACAGTTAAGATACACACAATTTATCATCAAATGTTTCAGTAACTGGATATACATCAGTTGGTCCATAATATACACAACAACTAAGAAGTATATTTTTAATAAGTTTGTAAAAAAAATGTACTTTTCCCAAGCGTACATCAAATCTATATTAACACAAGAGAAGTTGTAAACAAAAGATAGTAAGATACCACTTGAAAGGTTAAACACTCGCAGTAATCTAGGGATATAATACTTAATGGTCACATTGAACATATAAAATAATAATATCAAAACAAATATCAATAATTAACAAAGACAATCTATTCAACCAAATAACAAAGTGAACCAAAGTTAAAGTTTGTTCTAAGACTTTCAAAGTATAAACATTTTCGTAATAGGTGCAATGACCAATGCCCAAAGATGTAATGGGCATCCCTAAGTTAATAACCTTATATATAAAACGGACAAGAAGCCCTTTTTGATTTATTCATACCGTTCCCACGGTCACTTTCAACTGAAAGTGAAATCACCCTACGGTCACTGTACTTTAACATAGAGGTGTAGAGGATTGCGTATAATTTTTTTTATTTTTCTAGATAATTAAGTCAAGTATGAAGCACCTATTTTTTAAATTGATTTAAGACGAGAATCAAGTGCAGGCTATCTTCCATAAACATTGCTACTGTTTAAACTTTCAGGCTATATAAATACCTTATCAGCAAGTTGAAGTGCTAGCGCTTGCATCCGTGTCGGCTCAGAACGATGCAAAATTGCACACTCGCTCGGGTCGTCGAGGGATGCCAACAATTCTTCGTTGATAATCATTTTAGAAACGAGCGAGTGTACACGTTGCCGAGGTAACTCGAACATGTCAGCCAACGAACGAAGCGACAGAGATGCATATACGTGCGCGTACGTAAACAAGTACGTGCGCAACGACTCCTCCCTAATGAGACGACCGAGCATAGTACGAACATTATCAGCTCCAACCATTAAATCCCATACCTAAAATAAGGAATCATAACATCATTATTACCAGAGCTTTTTTGTGAGGGCAGGCAGTCTGCTTAAAGAGAATTTTGAAAATATGGAAAAATTGCCATAAAAACTGGAAAAAAAATGAATAAAAATAAATGTTAGTAATCTTTATAATTTCTTTTTTTAATAGGTCAAAGTTATCAAAAACAGAATGTAATCTATCTTTCCTCAACTGTTACCGCGTCGCACAGTAGTTTTTCTTTGTAGAAGAAGTCGGACGTAGGGCACTAAGAATATTAAAGTTGTAATTTTACAAAAAATTAAAAGAAGTGAATACTGAGATGATATCTGACAGGGGAGATTAAAAGAGGAAAATATGTTGTGCCGATCCTAGTTAGGTGGAATAAAGGTAAGATGAGAAGAACCTAAACTAATAATTAATTATAATATAGAATTGGAATATTTATTACCTTAGCATTCATTTTCTCATTCACTATGAAGTTAAGGCAAGCTTTCCAATCACCGCGACGCATCGCCCTAGCAGCAGCCACTGCATGCTCTCGCATTGACTCTGGAGGACCCACAAGAGCCTGCCTTTCACTGGCACGTAAATTCTGATAAAACGTCTTACTGATCATTCGACGACGCGCGTCAAACTCGTGAGCTGCCATGTACGGGATTTCGATCAACATGGCTGAAACTAGATACACACATTCAAGAAGTTCAAGATTTATATGCATATGGAAAGGCATCTGGCGTTGCTTTTCAATTTTTTCCTGTTCTTTAGAACGTTCATGTTGACGCTGCGGTAATAATCCTTGGGCTAGAAGTTCTTTCGGCTTTCCGGTCATCATTAATTCTGCGAGACATCCATGGGCCTCTTTTACGTTACCGCGACGGAATGCACAGAGACCTAAATTAGCCATTGTTCGATTGTAAAGAATCTGCGTACTTGGGTCAGAATGTTGAACAGTTTCTTGCAGATGAGACATGAGTAGTAGGTCTCGAGCTTGGAACCAGTTGTCATGAAGTGCATGGTGATAAATGTGTGACAGAATGGCGCGGGTCCTCAATCGATCGGTCTCATCATGTGCATAAACATATTTACAAAGTCTTTCCATTTTCTTGATAGTTGTTTCTTCTCCTGGAGGAAGGTCTTTACGTACAGCACGAGGATCAAACTTATAATACAGATGATCAATTTTCCGTAAGTATGCGCGGCATATTTCCTGTGGTGTTCCATCACGCTCTACAACTTGGCAGACACGATCAATAAGCGCTGAAACTCTTACTTCGTCCTTCAATCTCTCAACATATTCATTAGAGTGAGGATCACACTCCTTAAGCAGTTTGGTAAATTCATCATCTAATCTTTCGAGAGCAGTAAGTAGACAACCGCGTACCTGATAAGGCGGAGTAACTAACTGCTCAGTCTCTTCTATGATAGATTCACTAAGGATCATATCATCATGTGCTAGAAGAAGAGTTACCATATGGTCTACATTTTCTACAAGTCTAGACCAATATTCAGGTTTCATAGCATCGGAAACTTTAGGATTATAATCAAAGAGGGCAGCAACAATAGCACTACGAAGTTTTAGTTGAAGTGCATCACCTAGGTTATGTTGTAAGGCAACAGTACGTAACTCATGGAGAAGTTCTAGTTGGGCGCGGCGGTCAGTTCGTTTACGACCTCTAGCAGCACTGATTTCTCCTAATTTCTTAACTACCAGAGCAGCATCAATATCACTATCCTGAAATAATAGAATGAATATTTTATTTTCAATTTAATGACTTGTAATAGATTTCATTGGAAAGAAATTGTAGTAAAGAATCACATAAAACTCGAAAACCGTACCATTATCGCATCAATTATCAATAATTCTTCTTACCTTGGCAAACATCTTCGGTTTATCCGAAGTGGTAGCTCCTTTCTTAACTGTTTCCCATTCTCCACCATCGTCAGCTTGATCTCGCTTACTTATCTTGCCAGCTCTATCACGTCGTTCGTCACGTCTCTTAGCCCTACGCTTATCTCGTTCCTCATCCTCTTCCCTCTCAGTAGTTCTCTTGAGGAACCGTTCACGAATGGTTGCAGCACCACGTGCTTCATCATCAGAGCTAGAACTAGAATCAGAGGAACTGGAACCCCAATCCATAGAATCAGAAGATTCATCATCTTGAGGTGGAGGGCGGCGGGCAGGCTCTGGTCTAACTTTCTCCTTCACTTCATCTTCTGACTCATCAGATGACGATGTATCTAATAAAAAAATACACTTATAGTAACAAATAAAGTTTACGCCTTTATAATAATAGAATAGATTAAGAAAAATTGAGCCATCAAGGCACACCTGGCTGATGTGACACATCAAAATTGTTTTGTATAAGTTATATGGATAAAAGAACAGATTACGACAGGAATCGACTATGGCATAATGAAAAGATAAAGCATTACAATTTTTTTCCAAGAAATAATGACTGTTTATTTATTTTATTACATAAGTATTAATCCTTATTAAATACAAAAATGCAAACAAATCACCGCTCAGTGCAGGCGCGGTGTGTTTGGCGGCATTTATCATAGGATTCTAGGTCATCGGCGCGTGCCGCGTAACACTAGTGAAGGAGTGGCTGATAATACAATTTGAGTCTTATATTTGTATAAATGGGGTTGCAAATGTTTTTAAATATTTCGTTAATGTTGGAATGTTCACGTTTTGCGTCGCCACGTCACTCCACACAACAATCATCGCCCATAAATGTTTCATATGAAAAAAATGTAATGTGTGAAAAATTTGTCAAAATGCAAAATACATAGGGAATATTAAATACTTACCAATCTCTACAAATACATAATAATTGTATAAATAAATAGCATCAACGGTTGAGGAGTGAATTGAATGTTTTCGAGATTGTATACATCTCTTCTCTTTTGTAATCTCAATGAATGTAATGAAAAATGCTCATAAAAAAAAAACTTCTACCTACAATATATGATAAAGACAAATTCAGAAAGTCCATTGCATTATGAAAAAGTCGGTACCAGAAAAAAAAAAAAAAGACTGATTATTGGAAGGTGAGATTATCAAAATTACAGGTAGAAAATGGGTCACAATAGTAAAAGATAGGGGAAAAGAGAAAAACATCGTAAAAGGCTTTTAACATATAGATATATAGTCTGGTCAATTTAGACATTCGAAGTTACCTAAATTCCCACCAAGCTGAAAATCGGTAAGATTGTTTAAAATATCATTGAAAACAAAATTTAAAAGTTCCCTATCTTTCCCCTGTAAAGAAAAATTTTTATTCAAGGTCGAAGGTCAAAAAAATGAGTTTTTCGCGATTTTCAGCAAAACGGTAAGTTTTATCATATAAATACTTCAGACAAAAATTGTAGATCATAAAATTATCTACAAAAAATTTATTAACACTTTTTTTTCTACAAGCCACCATTTTTGAGATATAACGATTCAATAAGAAGTTGTAATCTATATATATATTCATCTCTATAGTTGTAATATATGTTAAAATATTTTTCTATCTGTCATTGTAACTTACACTATTAATATAAAATATACATAAGTTATAACTATAATATGCAAATAAGAAAAATATTTTGAAAGTTATGACTCTGATGATTAAATTTCACTACTTTTTTTTACTTAAATTGATTTTTCAATAGTTTCAAATTAAACAGGACCAAAACTTTTTTTTACCTTTGACCTTAAATAAAAAATTTTCCTTACAGGGGAAAGATGGGGAACTTTCAAATTTTATTTTTAATGATATTTTAAACAATCTTACCGATTTTCAGCTTGGTGGGAATTTAGATAACTTTACTCTTATTTTTTAGTCTAATTTGACCGGACTAATATGTCTATAGATATATAGTGGATACTACATCAATTTAAAATTGAACCTAAATTTATACTAATATTATAAAAAGGTAAAGTTTGTTAGTTTGTGATGTTGTAGGGGGTAATCTCATGAACTACTTGTCCGATTCCTATAATTCTTTCTGTGTTATATAGCTCAGTTATTGAGAAAGATTATAAGCTATATATCATCACGCTAAGGAGCGAATAAGCACAGATGAAAATGTTTCAAAATTTTTTTTATTTTTATTTTGTGAGCTTCTGCTGCGTGTTAGTATTAGCCCAGAATAATTGTTACTAGAGGGATAGAGTAGTATGACTAGTAGTTTATAAAAATGAAATGTATTTCATGTCACGAATAAAGTCTATTATTATTTTGATGAGCAGTGTATGTAAAGTTATTGTGAAAGTTAACTTACCTTTTCTTTCATCATCATCATCCGGCATATCAGGATCTTCACGGAACTTGCTAACTTCACTTTCGAAGTCCTTTGTATACTTCCTCAATTTTTGTCTCAATGAGGTAAGAGCTTTACTGCTGCCTTTTGATAGTGTCTTCCTACTTTCACGGTCATTCCATGCCCCTGATACCCAGTCATCCAGTTCAGCCAAAGCTCTAATAAAGAATCTTGGTGCAACACCATTTTCTTCTTTTTGTACTACAGGTGCAGCTCTGGTATAAGCTTTCTGAAGTTCCTCAAATGAAGCTAATGCTGAAGAGAAATCTTTTATCTTACGATGATTACGAAGAGAGTGGATAATTCCTTCAAGTTCTTCATAGCGTTTCTCTTTCATTGAGCGCACAATGCGCTTAGTTTCTTCCTCATCATCACTGAACTATGATAAAAATTTTAAAGTTATTAATTAAAATAAGCTATATGGAAGGTAGTCAGTTTACAAAAAATAAAGTTACTTGTGTATTAAATACATCCCGCTCGCCGTCTGCAGCCAGGACGGTTTGTGTTATTTTTTCACAAGTCTAACCTAACCAAATCAAGATAAATGAGCAAGCGGTTGAGAAAAAAAGGAAATTCTAACTTAAACTCTATATCGACCCATCTTCCACCTAAATCTTATTGATACTTTGTCTTTAAATAAAATCTTTGTTTTTAAATAAAATAAAATGTGCATATAATAAACAAGTAATAAAATAAACACTTATATCAAGCAATTGAGGCTAAAAATATATTTCATCTAGTAGTCTCCAGTTCCCTTCCTTGGGCATTAAAAATAATGTATATTTATATAGATTATGAAAATTTATTTCAAGTCCTACAACAATGTTAAATTTGAACTACACACCAAAAAAGTTTTTACTAGAAGTGTGTATGTGCATGATTCACTCAGAAAGTACTTAACAAATTTCTATAATTCTTTTATTGGGCTAATCTATAGAATCTATCACTTATGGAAATATTTTACGAAGTAAAACATTAGGCTACAATTCATATAACATATTTATAATTACTGTCTAACACAGACTTTGAACCAAAAGTAACTAAACAACAAAAACACAGATACAATTAAGAAAAACATTATAGGCACAATTTTTATTAAATATTACTCATTTTAACTTGATGACAGGCACAATATAGATACAATATATAAAAAAATAGGCACAACATTTCACAAAGATTTTAACTTCATTGCGTTGATATGTCATCATGCATTAAATTATAAGATATCATAAGTATAAACAGCTATACTAAAAATGTGTGAAATATAGAATGTGCGTTATAATAAAACACTGGAGAATTAACTACTGAAAAAAATAGGATGCTTCTCTCATTTCTACAATAGAAAAGGTCTCATTAGTGTGTTTTTTTCTTATTCTTCTGTTCACCAGACTCTTTGTCCGCACCTTATTTTTGCTTTTTTTATTGTCTATGTGAAAAATCATATCTGTGAGCAACTTTTGCATGTTTTTTACTTATTTAGTATTATTTTAAATTAACTATGTATTTATTTTTATTTGAATTGACTATCTTAGAGTGGATTTATTATTCTTATTAGTCTCCTGATGAAATCTTTTTATTGTAATATTTGTTACATCTTAATTACATGACTTTAAATATAATAAATTTAAGAAACGTAAAATGAAAGAAATAGTCTTTATTGTTCATGAATTAGGTATATTATTGAAAGATTATGTACCTTCCTCACTTTCTAAATCTTATGTATTAAAGATAATATACACTTTATATCATAAACCTATATATATATATATAATGAGTGAACAAAACATATCTTACAGTATAGACGGGGGCTGCTACGCGTACTACTGGCTCGTCTTCGCTGGAGCTTTCGGACTCGGAGTCCGTCCCAGTTGCAAAGAAACGACTCATGATTCCTTCGTCTTTCTAATTTACCTGCAAATTGTATGAACCTCAATATCATCAAATAAATGTAAAAACATGTTCTATTAACGAACTAATACTCGGTTAGCCAAACTAATTGCTATTCAAAACGTAGAGGTTAGAATCTAATCATACCAGATACTAAAGTATACAATTCACCTTCTACAATATATAATAGAAGAAATATATAGATTGAATGCACAGAAATGTCTCAAATTCATGAAATTAGCTGATAAATAACAAAAATCTGGAATAAATCCAGTTCGACCACGACGCACTCTACACGTCAAAGACCAGTGTTACCACACTACAATCAAGCAGTTTCGTCAAGTATCAGGTAAGTTTCTACAATTCTACCTACCAAAAATCTTTTTAAATACAAGTCGTAGCGTATGTGTAAGACGTGGCGACGCGATGCTGTGCGCTATTTCTCTTACCACACTGAGTGTAGAGTTACCTACAGTGTTGTTTACTACGTTACACATTTGCCAGGCATCCCGTAACGGGTCAATTTTTTTTATCGTATATAAGATATAATAGAAATACTTACTAAGTATTCAATATCTGAATAAAAATGTTCATTTAACAAATATTAATATCCTTGTGAGTATTTAACATTAAACTTTTTTTACTAACTATTGAACCTGTCTGACATTTATTTTAGGTCTAGTTGGCAATACTGACTGTCCTTACCGCTAGGAATATTATTATTCTGTGCCGTATACCCACTAATAGTTTGCGACTCTGTGCCCTCCGCTAGGCGGAATATCACAACAATATACCTGTACGATTAATAATCTGTGAGTAATATTATCCTGTTTGTCTCTGTGCCCTACACTAGGGTTATGAGATTAATGGAAAAAGATCGAGATTTCTGTTCTCAATATTAATCGATTTGTCCATATTGTATATAATTTTAATTTTTACAAATAATCGATTTCTGCAAAAAAAAATCTATTGTCCATAAATGTACATGCTTTTCATATTGAAATATCAACCTAACAACACATTAATCTAACAGATTTATTAAACAATTTATCAGATTAAAAATGAAATAAATTATATGATTAAAAAAATAACTAATTCAAAACTAAAAATCAAAGCGAATATTTTTTTAAACTTTCAGGATAAGAATAGGAAACCAAATATCATTATCGATACAAATTTTCAGTACCATTAAATATTTTAGTATAATAAGAATGAAGTGATGAGCATCCCAACAAAATGTCTCAAAACTTAAAATAAAAATCAATGTTTTCGTTCTACGTGGTGTTTTAAATTTGTTGTATCTTACTTCGATAACGTTGTTAAGTATCATCTAGTGTAAAATAGTTAAATTTGATAGTTATCTTGTCCCTAGTATATGCAACGTTATATGACCCTAAACAATATATTGACATTTCGATATTTTATTCTCATAACATCGACGTGTCTATATTATCAAAGCAAAATATCGATGAGTCGATGTTATCGAATCCAAAATGTCGATGTTTTTCAATATATCAAGCATCCCTAGTTGCAATACCTATATGGGAACGTTTGGAATTATACAATTTCTGTTTCTTTTGATTCCTAATTATTCCATAAATTAATAGAGGATAAATACTTGAATGGAGTTTACGAGTTTAATTTTGCCATTAACGAAAAATTTATGCCGGACGTGTCTCATGGAATCGGATAATGCAATGTTTATGAACATACAAGACTTGGTTGAGCATGAAATGAATAAAATAAAACTCATCGATATCTTGGTTTTCCTAAATTGTTTAGAGGTAAGATTAATCTCAATACACTGCTATAAAAATTTCCTCATAGTAATTAAAATACAATTGATTTAATTTTGGTTTATTGTATTTAAAATACGTCTTTTAAACATTTTACATCATTTTTTTTACTTTCAGAACAACGACGAAGAAAATTGGCCTCAAGGAATTTGTTCTTCATGTGTATCGACGGCGTTATTGGCATATAATTTTAAATTAGAATGTTTAAAAGCTAATACTACTTTGTCACAAATTCTTATGATTCAATCACCAACTAACCTACATAGAACTGATATAGACTCCATAGATATAAATGTAGTTTACCAAGATCATGAATATGATGTACCATTATTTAGTAACAATCCAACTCTAGATTTTGAGACCGCTCTACCTACAAGTAAAGAATTGACACCTTTACCACCCGTAACAGAAATAACATCAACAGAGCAACCACTTCGGAAGGAAGGAGAGAAGAAATATACATGTAGTATCTGTACTAAATCATTTACAAGAATCTATGGGCTAAAATATCATATGTTTAAACATGCTGATAGTAAATTGTTTCTATGTTCTAAATGTGGAAAAAGTTTCCACACATCAAATGGCCTAAGACAACACTTAATATCACATAAGGATAATGCACAATTTAAATGTGGCTTCTGCAACAAAACTTACAAGTCTAGACAATCTTTAAAAGAACATTTCCGTGTTGCACATTCAAGTAATAGAAAATTGTTTGTCTGTGTTGAGTGTGGAAAAAGCTTTACTGCAAAATCTACTTTATTAATGCATATTAAAACTCATAATGGGGTGAAGCAGTTTGTTTGTCCACATTGTCCAAAAGCATATACAAGAGCATCATATTTACGAGTTCACAGTGCAGTCCACATGGGTATACAAAGACCAAGACCTTTCAAGTGTACACACAAAGACTGTGATAGAAGCTTTGTTACTAAACATTCTCTATCAGTGCATATAGCACACACCCATACATCTGAAAGACCTCATAAATGTGATATTTGCTGTAAAGGTTTTGCTACAACAGCTGGTTTGAAAACTCATAGAGAATCTCATATGAACAAAGATATTTGTTGTACTATTTGTGGGAAAACAGTAGCTAATAAAAGGGTATTGCAAAAACATATTAAAATGCATGATGTTAATCCAAGTGACATGATTTTGGAGACTGTAGTTGATAATGTTTTTTTTTAACAGATTTATGGTACACGTGTCCTTCTGTTGCAGTTTATATCTCATTGTTAATATTACATTATCTTGTGTGCATTCGTTTTTAAGTATATTTTTTTAAAGTAGCTCAGAGAAATGAGCTCTTTGTTCTTCTACATATTAGACTGATCTTAAATTACAATATATGCATATTCTTGGTGAATTTATTTGCATATTATACAATAATAATAGGCTCCAATGATTTCTGGAATGAGCGACTTTGATGCAAGAAATTTTAAAATCATACTTGTATGTTTCAATTATACAAAGACAAATATAGAAAAAATATTACTAATTAAAAAACATTTTTATTTAATTTTCCGAATATTTTAATTGATTAGAGTCTGTGCAATTTCTTATGCTGAGACAATTATTTCCTGTTAATCTATACCTATAAGTAAAGTGAGTTCTGTGGTTGTGTGCATGACATATCAAAGCTACTGGATAGATTATGATTATTTGAATAGTTTTAGCACTTAATATGGACTGTATATTAAAAAAATCCCAATACCTTTATCCTAACTAAAATTATAAATGTGACTGCGTTTGTTACACTATGATGCTTTACCTACTCAACCTATTATTGTGAAATTTGCATACACATTATCAGGGGCATAAAAAAGGACATAGGGTTATGGACCTTCATCCGGAAAAAAAAAATGTTTCCGAGGGCTAGATCAAATCCACATTAACACAAGCAAAAGTTTGTTTAATATAAAGTAATAAAAGTTGTAGGCAACCTAGATTTTTATGAACATTACACATCCACTGATGTGTAAAATAGCCCAAGTAGTGTGGTGCGAAGATTGTGAAAGTAAATGGTTGTTTACAAAGAAATTTTGTAAGTAAAGTGTTTTTCTATTTATATTTTGGCTTTCAATTACTTTTTTCTCTATATATAATCTATATTTTTTAATATAATCAAAGTCGCAGGTGGCAGGTATATTGTAAAGTGATGTTTAACATTATTAAAATTCATCCTATCTCTATCCTTTAGTCTGATTTGAGATTGTGTGTGAAAATAATAACAACATAGTAGTATATTTTATAAAATGTTATAATTACTTTCATTTACTCTCAAATATGTTGTTTTTTTAATGGTGAAAACTTCCAGGTTTGTAGTACCAATGTAAGTCAGAATTGTTTAAAATGTACTTTGCATATTTATGGAAATTAAAAAAAAAAAAGAAATGTCAGCATTTTATTAAAGCTCATAACAAAATTACTATGTACATGTAATATAATAATATTAAATAAGTCAGGAAAACGTTATATTTATGACTATTAATTGCAAGTTACTTTTAAAATTGTGCAGTAACTAAGCAACAGCTACTATTTTCACTATAAAGCTAAGGAGTTTGAACATTTCAAAGTTCTAACCTGAGAAACCACCAGTTTGATGTGAAAAATTATTTTCATGTTAAATAGCCCATTTATCTAAAAGGAACTATATAGCTTTAGACTATGATACAAAGTATGGTATAGCTTAAAGTTAACCCTTTTGACACCCCTGGTACACTATATTTAATAGTTTGTTTTAGCAGATTAAATGATTTTAATCAGGTATAATTTGGTTCACACACCTACAACATATTCCTAAAGTGTCCTAGAAAAACGTAAACAAAATTATGGATTTTATGAACTACTACTGTTATTCAGTTCCATCATTGTAAATAAGCTAAAAAAGTTAAAAAATAATCTTTAAAGGGTTTAGCTGTGTGTAGCTGCATCGTTATATCAAACACTTCTAATTGCAAATTTTTCCTTTATATAAATATAACAAATGATTACGCATTTTTTATATTATCACAAAATATATTTCTACAAACAGATTATTAAAAATACATAAGCTGATAAACACATGTATATAATTAATTTCAAATAATGATTCATTAACCATTACATTTTGATAAAAAAAACTATGACGCATCAGAATTCTAGTTATTTACATTATACTTATATAAATTATTTATCTGAATTTCACAATATTTAATTTAAAGCCAGACTGCTACAATATTCTTTTGTATAAAATTTTGGAATGCAATAGAAGACATTGATGGAAGAAAGCAGAATTGTTGTGACTTGAGAAACCAACCTTACAGCAGAGCCAAAAAGCTATTCCAAAACTTAATTTTTTTAGGTGTAGTGTTAAAACTAGATAAAAATGAATGTTGTATTGACAAAAATTTAATCATAGGGAAGTGAGACTCTGACCATTCGAAGCGGTATGTTTTTATATAGGAATATGGTAAAAAGTAATTTAGCCCAAAACATAAGTTATGACATTTCTGCTTCCTCCTGTTGATATTTAATCATTACTGTTGTAGTTTATTATCAGAAATGAGTTTACATACAAAATTTTATATTATCTTATCTGAGAAAAACATTTACAAAATTTTACTAATTGTACATTCTGTACACACTACTGTGCTACTTATAAAAATAACTATGCTACCAATTTTATTTACAATGCTGTTTTATTACAGTAGAAACAGTTAATTATTACATATTTATAAGGCCTGTCAGCTACAATGCCACTCAGATGTGTATATGAAGCTGTACAACAAGTCTGTTCATTATAACTGAAGACTCAATCTTATTGCCATTGTATTTAGATAGTTTTTGGATCAATACTCTCCACATATATCTATGACTGATCGGATTTGACCTAGAAAGAATGTGATATGCAGAGAAAGCTCCAGCTTATGAGATTATCCTAGATTTAAGACTGATGCTTTATCTCAATTTTACTGCATTACCAGTGTGCAAGAATATGAATCAACAAATTCCCTTAATAATGTGAATGAAACAAGGAAAATTAAAAATATGAGCTTAATTACTTATTATGTGATTTCCCTGTGACATTTGTGAAACACTATGTTTTGAATTATTTTCCGAGCAGTTTATTCATTTCTTTATTTTGTTTACCAATCTTTATATCAGCAACCTCAACTTTATCTTGTATTGTGTCTACAAGCACATTTTGCTGGTCTATTTCTTCACCCAATGCCATTCCCAGACCTTTTAAACGAGTTATCGTTTG
This sequence comes from Antheraea mylitta, assembly GCA_014332785.1. Classification (NCBI taxonomy): domain Eukaryota; kingdom Metazoa; phylum Arthropoda; class Insecta; order Lepidoptera; family Saturniidae; genus Antheraea; species Antheraea mylitta. The sequence continues at coordinate 3,527,538 of JACEII010000072.1, read as the reverse complement.
AACCATTTCATCTAAGTTGGCATCAAGTATTTCATTTACACGCTGACTGTCGGTCACTGGCCCTACACCGTTGTTTCCATCTAATCCACGTAACCGAGCTGTGGGATGAGAGCTGAAAGAGTTTTGTCCAGCAGAACTAGAAATATTATCTATAGTATCTGTTAATCTACTACTGCTTGCTCCTGTGCTCCGTGCATTCGGGGACGCTTGACTCTTAGGAGGCGTTTGATCGGTTTTCCCGGAAATATAATTTTTTAGACCATAAAAAACGGATTTTATACCATTTAAATGTTTTTGACTATAGTTAAGATTCGTATTTATATCGTCAAGTCTTTTATTAGTATTTTCTAGTTGCTCACGTTGACGGGAGAGTTCCACAGCGGTCGCAATACCGATGTCTTCAGAGTCTCTCAATAGACCAATACTTCGTGCTGATGAATCAAGGGTTCGTTGCTCGATCTCGCGTTGCCTATCCAACATAGCTTGACGTTGACGATCCAGCTCAGCTATATGGCCTCCATATGGTTTATTTGATGCTGGTTGGGCTGGAGGTATTCTTGATCTAAAACTATTCACAAAAGTATCGTCGTCTACGTCGTCTTCCTCGAATAGATTACTCGGATTAGTCACATATTTGTGATTAGACATATTTAAATAACTTTTCGATTTAATTAAACAAATATTTAATTAAATTACTACAATAAACATTAACACAAAGAGAAATCCAGAACAATAAAAAGTAGGCAGATATAGGGTTGTTCGACACCAATATATATCAATGTTGATTTAAATATCGATGCTTGAAATCAAATATAAAACCAGTCCGATATATCGAACTAAATAACACCAACATTGGATATCGATGTATTTTTATCGAGATATCAAATATCGGACGTTTACTTCATGATGTCACCTCAGACTTATTGTTTTACGTATAAAACCAATACCAGTCGAAGAAACTTGAGGAAATTGTAAACTATGGTTACAATTTAGAATTTCATTACTTTTTTTTATCCTTACACTGGTAAAGTTTCATTATGTTAACTACTTCGCCTCGATTTGATTACTACCGCGCCCGTACAAAGAAATAGAAAGCCACCCATTGTTATATCTTTTAAATATGTTATAATACAATATTTCATAAAAAAACATGGAATATGACATTACCGGGCTTTAAAACATTGTAAAAAATTAGTTATAAAATATCTGTAATTAGAGACAGTGTTCAAGCATTACAAACTTTTTTGTATTGTATAACTATTAATAT